>JAUTXW010002837.1:0-600000 GCA_030620095.1 Kuschelorhynchus macadamiae | reverse complement strand
ATAACTGGAAATTATTTCAAAAAATGGTCGGTAGGGGGCGTAACAGCAATTCGTTCGGTTCGTCGAAAATATAAGCATTGTTTTCTTTTGGCAATTATGCAACTCTTTGTTATTTATCATTTTTCTTCTATTTTAAATAATAAAGTGGTGGGGGAAGGTCAAACTTTTTTTCTATAAAATGTTTATATCTCTGTTTTGGATGAACCGATTACATCAAACTTGATGTCAGAGAAAACCGCTTTTTTTGCTCTTCATGTAAAGCTATTAACTGTACGGTAATGATTCTATTAGTGGTCACAAGATGGCGTTTTTTTTCTTTAAATAATAAGGATTTTCTTAAAAAAATCAAAAGGAAAAATTAACCTCAACAATTTGTAAAAGAGAAAAAGTGATAATGTTGAAGTGAAAATTATTTTCATCCATCTGTCATTTCCACTAAGCCTACAATTATAGAAACACTTTAGTTATTCTTTTGTTTTTTTTTCAGTTTCTCTAAAACTGAGTTTAGTTGAAATGACAGATCATAATAATTTTTACTTTAATACCACTTTGTCTCCTTCCTCTCCTCACAAATTGGTGAGGGTAGTTTTTCAATCCGACGTTTCGGATTCGGGCGACCATCAACAACTTTTTTAATTTAAATAGGGACCTGGATTTTTACTGCACTATTCGATACCTTTTATAACCTTAAATTAAATTATGAATTAAAAATTGCATATATACAGGGTGTCCGATTTAAGTGATACCACTATTGCTATCTCGGAAACGGTAATTGTTAATAGGTCGGTTAAATTAGAGAAAAGTTGTAGTTTTTGATGGCCATTCAAGATCTTGTTACTGTCTTGGTTGCCAAATTCCTAGTAGTTTCTGAGATACAGATTTGTAAAAAAACACATAAATTAATTTAGTTGAATATTTCAAAAACTTTTGATTTTCGAGATGCAGTTTAAATTTAAAAGTTTTATAATTTTTTCCGCTCTAAAGCATGGTGTCTTAAAATCTTATTTCTGACGTTTCATTTTCGAGTCACTAATATCGACTTAATTTTTTAAAATACGGTTTGTACTTTTTATTTCATATTTTAAAAAAACTTTTAATTTCCTTTAAAACGATATACAACTCAAATATGATACCCGACGTTTCGGCACAAAAATAGTCATGATCAGAGCTTTTTTCCCCAATAGGGACCTGATATTCTTGTACATGAGTAAAATACGGTATTTCTTGTAGAAAAAATCTTTTTGTTTCTTTCTTAAAACCAATTGTTGTAAAATACTAAATATGTAAATGTTTATTAATAATAAACAAATGTTTGTTTCAATAAACGCCGAATTTATGTTTTTATGTTATGATTTTATGTTTCAGATCATCAATATTGAGAGGACTAGTTAGGGACACTTGGTCTTTAATGTATGCCCAAGGAAAAGTTAAAGGGGGTGAGGTCGGGGGACCGAGGCGGACACCTAATGGACCCTTATTACCGATCCAAAGATTCGGTAACAAGTTATTTAAAAATCCTATACATCGGCGATGACGATGCCGGGGCACCATTTTGCTAAATGTACCTAAAATTTCAAAATAAATCCAGAGGAAGATCATCTAGGATGTTATGAAAATCGTTATTTAAATAATTTAGGTACATTTCACCATTTAAGTGCTCTTCAAAAAAGAAGGAACCCACCAATTTCAAATCTAGAATTACCAGCCAAACATTAATTCCAAATCTTATTTGAAATGCCGTTTCCCTATAAATATGTTGTCCATCGGTAATGTATTTTTCTATTAAACCAACCATTATTCCGAAACCTGCTTTCCTCAATATTTTTCTTTTTTGAAAATCCGTGAATCTCAATAGTGAACTTTTCGGCAACGATAAAGTTACTGATGTTTTGGCTACATTCGTTTCCTTCTCATTTTCACATTTTTATTATTCGTGTTTTTGTAATGTACAGTTAGCGTCAGATAAATCTGTACGATATATAATATATATATATATATATATATATATATATATATATATATATATATATATATATATATATCGTATCGTATCGTTGTGTCTGCTGTGATGCAGAATATGTTCCAAACAAGGATCGTTTTCTTGTTATGACGTTGGTGTACGTGGAATGAAAATATACTATCATTTAATGCTCCCAACGAAAGCCAGTACTCACAATGTAATTCAATGCCGGTCGTGGTATTGGCCAGCGGAGTAGTTCTTCTTGTGATTCCATTTTGTGCCTTTGCCCTACACGGGGCTCGCTAGTCTATGGCGTCCTGATGAGCTCTAATGAGAGCGAAATCGTATCGTGATCGTCGACTAAAATGGATCATTGTGTCTGCTGTGCTGCAGAACATGTTCCAAACAAGGATCATTTTCTTGTTATGACGTTGGTATACGTGGAATGAAAACATACTATCATATATATATATTTATATATATATATATATATATATATATATATATATATATATATAACCTCATTTTATGATATTTCGGTAATATGGTGTTTTATTTTTGCTTGTTACTTAGGTTACAATCATACGGATTGAGTGGTTTTAAAGGTATATTAAGGTTTTTTACGTAACTGAAGGATTTGTTCTATATTAGGTTACTTTCAAAGACATGTATTAAATTCGCTAGTAAAAAAATTTCAACTTTTGGGGAAAGTAAAAAACCTGGGTCCTGTGAGCTTGTCTAAGCCCAAACTCTGACTGAAAAATGGCCGCTAATTTGCTTGTTTTGAGTGTTTAAATTGATCGTACTGAGAATTTGGGGGTCGGTACACGCGAACTTAACAATTACAAGTAGACCGAAATAGTTTTCATAATGTAGTTTTTGTTCTTTATCACTGGACTTTAAGAATAGTTTTAGGGCAGCTGCTCTATTTCTTCTGCTGGAACATTGTATTATACATGCACGTCGATACAGCCGTTTCAAATGGATTTTGTCTTTCGCCGATCTTTCCTCACGTCACTTCTTTACGATTCATATGATTCCCTGAACAGGGATCTTAGCTATACCAAAATAATTGGACATCAGCCTTATTCTATTAGTGTAGTTATGGCAGTTTTTGTAGCAATACTTAAACGTGGTATATTTTGTGCTATTATTTTACCCTTGACAAAGCAAGACCGACATCAAAAATCAATAAACGTCACTAATTAATCATGTTATCATGTGCCGTTATAACTGTCAAACGCGACAGGTAATTCAGGTAAATAAAGGACGATGAAGTACATAAAAATATGATACCTAGCACATTTATTTCATTTTCATCCTTTTCAATTGTTACTGTTGCTTTTGGGCCTACTGAAAGATGAATTCTCCCGCACATTTCTTTCTAGCTTGGTGAAATATCTAGCATTGGGTACTCTCCTTGTATACCTGAATGACATTATTTTGCGCATACATCTCGTACAGATAAAAATCATATTAAACTTTTCGTCATTTATAAACTCCATTTTAAAATAAAACAACAATTAAACAAAGACTTAACAGAGCAAAAATTAAGATTGTCACGACAATCCACAGAAATGATTTAAAATTTCGTAAATATGACAATACATGCTATATTTAAGTACCCAGTTGTTTCGTTGTGGCAGTGTAGCAGAATGTTAATTAAAATATCTAAACATTGCATTCCTTCAAATTCATCATACTTTCAAAAAGTCATATTCGTTGCATTTTCTTACTAGTCCTCAAAAGGTTGAGGATCTGAAACGTAACATTCAAATGGCTAGAGACTCTATTCGGAAAAAAAATTATATAAAAGTAAGGTCTAAAAAGCTCCAGGGGGTTAAATTTGTTAAGTCAAGTTTCATTTTTGGGACCTGTTTTTATTTTTCGGACCAGTCGTTGATTGTGTAGGTTGAGCTGTAGTTGTGCTTCATCGAATGGACCCAGATTTATGACGATGGTTTTTAAATTGCTACTTAGTTTTTTTAATGTAAAAAATTTCTTAACCTAACGTAACCTAAAAACTAACCTATTAAGATCATAGTAGATCTGGATTGAATTGGAGAGCTCTGGAGCTACAGCATTAGGCCACTTCGCAAGCAGGGGCCCCAGCACAGAGCTGGTGCGATGTATTGCGGTTATTTATTGTTGAATAGGTGTAAGGGTCATATGCGGTGGAGGCTCCGCGGGACATGGATCAGACTGGAAACAGTTAACAGTAGTTAATTAGCGAAATATAAAACGAAAGATCTTTTTTTATTTTAATCATTTTCGAGCTCGCCCAAGAAGCCCCCAACTTAAAGCCCGATGAATTTTTTTTAGTTATCATTTATTTCTAAAGGCTGCTTTCGCAAAACCTATAAGTACTTAATCGGTCCCTGGCTCATAGCTCTCTTATTTTTAAATTATTTGATTTAGCTAATTGGAACTACCGACGATAACTAAGTGCTTATATAACTAGGAGAACCTTGCAGTTTAGGCAGTTAGATTTTTCTTATTCTTGTTATCATCCATGCCCTCCGACTCTACAATAAAATGCCCTACTCTCCAAATAAATGAGCTAAGGACCTAGTTTTGCACGTTCTGTTCACCTCATTTTTACTCATGGTGCGCTTTTTGTTTTGTAAATCAATAAATTCACATAAAAGAGCGTAGCAACTTCTTGCACAATTATCTCTACACGTAATACGAAATATAACTTTTCGGTCAAATCCCACAAAAGCTTTCTTTCATTACCAAAGTGAATCATTTTTCAACATCCAATATATAGATCACAGAAATCATTTCTAATGTCAGAAAAATTGGGAAGAAATCCCGTTTTAACCGGATAGATCGCACATCGAATTTTTTCATCCAAATTCATACTAATGATTTCGGACATAATTTACGATCTTGAAAACGTTTTAATTAAATGGGATGACTCGCACTCTTCATCTGAATTTTGACGAAAATAATTCGGATAAAAATGCATCCAAAGGACGACCTGCTTTAAACGTATCAGTGATTCTGTCCTTAAAATTCTTACAATTTAGCGACTTAAAAGTACAAAATGAAAACGATTTTCATCTGAAAATATGTTAATGTTACATTTAACGCACCAGGTTACGTTCTTAAAAATAAAAGAAAACCTAATACCGAAAGCCTCCCGTCTTCTGTAAGAGAAAAATATTTTCTTGGTCTAAAATATTTAGCAAAAGCGGCTTAATATAGTTTTGGTGATAATTCTACTATATATTAGTAGCAGTAAAAGGAAAAAGTAAAAAAAGTGCAGTTTCTCGTAATTTTTTATTTCTGCTTCCTTAAATAATATTGGAATTTATCAACCTCAGTTCCTTGAATCATTTGTTTGTCCAAATATTTAAGAAAACACTTTTTAAGAAAAATTTTTTAAGAAAACACGCCAAATAAAAAAAAATAATTAGAATGAAAAACATGAAGCTCGCTAAAAGGATTTTTGGGCCGCGACCAGAGTGGGAGGATGGTCAAAAACAGACTATTTCCATGGATATGCAGAGTTTTGGCAAATTACCAATGAGTAATACATCATTTCCACAGTTACTTGCATTCTTTTCATAGTCCCAGATTCGTGTGGCAAACATTACTTCATCTATTTTTATACATATGCGATTTTATTATAAGGTTTACGTTTTGTGTTGTTGACTTAGACCAAGTTGTAATAAATAATTTAGCTTTAAATAAAACCATGATCTTTAATGTAGAATCGTTTGGAAAAGTCTAAGAAAACTATAAAGGTCTGTATACTGTATTGACAATTATTATTATTGTTTTGACATTTACAGGTAAAACCAAAACATGATAAAATTGTCATTTCTCTAGTAGGTATTAAGGTAAACGATATTTTCTATTTTTTTGTCCTGACGTACCTAAAAATTATCAACTAGAGATAGTCTTTTTGAAAAGTATTGGAGATGCTAATCCAAGAAAATGTACCAATTTAATGACAAGGTTTGTCATGTGTAAACAAAATTTAAAGAGCATGAATTTAAACCTATATTTTAGGATTCTTACATTTTTTTCACCGAATTTATATTAAGTTTAAAGAAGACAAGTCAACATAGTTACAAAATTACAGAATTATTTCAAAAACGATTAAACTATTTTATTATAGTAGCTTTGGGGGAGTTGGGAGATTTTTTGCTCCGAGGGGAAACCCCTGCGGGAACCCTCCTTAATTCAACCCGGGTTGTCACATGTGGCAACGAAAAATTACACATTCTCTTCCTAGGTTGCATTAGGTGGCAATAAATAATAGAATGCAGTAATTATGTTGTGGATGAGTGTATAAGCCGTGAAATATGGCAATCACATATTTAAAGTTGAATTGTGAATTGTTCCCTCTGTAAGTGAATGATAATATCTGACCTAAAATATTTAGCGGCTTATTATATATATAATTAGTAGCAGTAAAACGTAAAATCCAAAAGTGTTCAGTTCTCGTAGTTTTTCATTTCTGTTTCCTTAACTAATATGTTGTGTGGAATTTACCAACCTTAGTAACTTCTTTTATAGTTTTTGGTCTAACTATTTTTATTTGGCATATAAAGGAAAACGACACTTTTTTACTATATCGTGTAACAAACCAATTAATTGTGGCCTCTTTTTCAGTTAAATGATTTCTGTTTAAATTATAGTATAGTATACCAGCATCCAAAATCCTTTTTTAAGAAAATCGGTAAATTTCTTTAACCGGAACTTTCTTCGTTATGATGTTTTTCCATTTGTTAGGAAGTGAAGTGTGACTCAATTTAGTTCAGTACATAGTCACAGTATATAATATGTGTAACATATACTGTCTTTTCATTTTTATTTGTTTTATCATATTTGATTCCTACCAATATTTTACCATTTTCACTCTGCATTTGCCACACTTGACTTTTTTGACAGACAGACAGACAGGCCCACGGAATTGAGAAAACATGTTTTTCGTCATCTAGGGACCCTGAAACTTGAAGATCTGAAAAAATATCCGAGGATTTTTTTCACGATTACAATACTTCCCTTTCACGAGGGAAGTAAATATACGACGAATTAAAAAAAATAATTAAAATCGAAAACATAAGTGCGCCAAACGGATCTTGGGCTGCAACGAAAAGAGGAGGATCGTGAAAAATAGGCTATTTTCATAGATATGCAGCATGTCCACAGTTACTCGCATTCTTTTCGCAGCCCCAGATTCGTGCGGCAATCTTTACTTATTGATCTATTTTTATACATAGTGACTTTATGTTATAAGAGTCTGACTTTTCTGACTAATGTTTTGTCAAATTACTTTTTACTTTTTATTTCCCTCGTAAAAGGCAAGTATTGTAATCGTAACAAAATTACCCTCCGAGATTTTTTGAGATCTTTAATGTTATCTTAATTCCGTCTCTCTGTCTGCTTATCGATCTGTCTGTCGGTCTGATTGATTTCAAATTTTGATAAAAATTAAGGGTCATATGCTATGATCTAGTAATATTTTGGTAAAAATCCAATATAGCAGACAAAATGGCGCCCTAGTGAAATGTAAAAACATTATTACTAAAAAACTACTTTTTCAATTAATCTCAAATTTTTCACAAAAATCAAGTATTATGTAGGAATCAAGTAGTAACATTTTGGTACGAATACAAGATGGCGGAACAAAATGGCGGCTTAGTAAAATATTTAAAAATTCAGAGTGAAAAATGACTTAATGGGCTGATTTCAAATTGTGTGCCATAAATAATTGTAGTATACAGATGAACTAGTAAAATTATGGCTCTAATTCAAGATAGCGGAACAAAATAGCGGCTAAATCAAATATTTGTAACCGCGTAAAAATCACCATCTCAAGACATATTTTCACGTTTTAGCGTCCCTAGAAGCCAAAAAATATAGTTTATCAATTCCGTCTGTCTGTCTATCAGTTTATCTGTCTGGCTGTCAGTTTACGGAATAGCTTAATAACTACCTAGCCGATTGATTTCAAATTTTGATTAAAAATTAAGGGTTATATGGGAATGAGCTGGTAATATTTTGGTTAAGATCTAAAATACCGGCCTAGTGAAACGTTAAAGAAATTATTACTGAAAAAACTAATTATCCAATATACCTCAAATGTTGCACTAAAATCATGTGTTACATAGGAATTAACTGGTAACATTTTGGAATGAATATAAGATAGCAAAATAAAATGGCAGCCTAATAAAATATTTAGAAAAACCAGCCTGAAAATACCACTTAATTTCAAATTTTGTGCAAACATTAAGTGTGATATAGAGATAAACTAGTATAGTTCTGGTACGAATTCAAGATAGCGGTACAAAATGGCGGTGTGTGTTAATGTAAAAACTACTTGTTGAATTGATTTTGGATTATGCCCAAGTGTGGCATAGGTAGAAACTGGTAAAATATTGGTAGGAATCCAATAATCCAATAAGATGAAATAAAATGGTGCCGAATAAATATGTTTGAAAAGACAGTGTCTATGAGTTACTAAATGATTATGTATTTAATTATTTTTAAAATGATTTATCTATTTATCTACTGAAGTGCTCCTGGCGAGATGGGATATGTTTTGCTCCGGAATCCCTCAGAATTCAACCCGGGTTGTCACATGTGCCAACGAAAAATTACTCTGTTTCTTCCCAGGTTGCCATAGGTAAAAATAAGTAATAGAATGCAATAAGGGGGCTGGAATTATGTTGTGGATGAGCGTATAAGCTGTGAAATATGCCAATCACATATTTAAAATTAAAATTATGAATAGTTCCCTTGAGATCAAGGGGTCGCCTTGAAGATATATTCCTAATTGCCGAGATATTGCTGGAATCAGTTCTTCTTTATATGCCACTTTTGGTCTGTATTTTTTTCGAATAAAACACATATTTGTATTTTATGTCAAAAATATATATGTAAAAATAAATAAATATAAAGCTATTATCTATTGCGTCAGCATTATTTTGAACAGCGAATTATTGTATGTGCTCCATAATAACGTCTTCATGCGAGAATGCTGGGTTAACCTAGTGGAAAAAGAAAACCCAGAAATATCAGTTATTACACAATATATACATATTTTCACTAAATTTGTGTTTTAAAAACAATTGTGTACTTTTTGCAATGTTTTAACTGTCTGTTCTCACACCAACGCCTTAAAAGCACATGAAAGATTATTTTAGAATAAAACTTATTCAACGTATATGTACTTGCATATTTCGTGCTTCTAGGACCTTAATATGATAATAAACAACCTACTTCCAGTCATTGCAAAAAGTATAAAAATAATAATAGTTACATTACCTATTGTGTACTTAAAGAATTGAACAATTCTGGAATGACCATGATAAGAACTATGCTCAAAAAACTAGTTAACATCACTGCTAATGAACATGACACACAAGAAATTTACTAAACTAGAAAAATTGTAATTGTTTATTTATAGTGCAATCAATCAGCATTACTACTCGGCGTTTTCAAAGTAATCGTGTAATACCACCTAAATATTTAAAATATCTCACTTTGTATAATCAAATTTTAATTAGATATCTTTAAATATCAAGTTCGTTATCGAATCGCGGTTCTCGCTGTCAGTCTTTGAAAACCCGCCGTGAAGGGTACTGGGGTATCAGCTCGTCTCGTTGATACTCTGTTTATCTAGGAAGTGCTCATTCATATTCTAAATTGATATCCCATATACAAAAATCTATAATAATGTCGCACTGACCTCCTGTTTTGTTGTAATTTCCGAGTGCTCTAATAATTATTCATAATAAATTTGTTAATGTTTGTTATAAACCTGATCAAACTTACCTTAGCAGTTGTATGTAACCTTTTCCACTAGTTTAGCGTGAAAATAATCCAAACTCGCATTTTAGTTCTGTTTAAACGATTTCAGTAGCATTCGCAGTCAAAAATTAAAATTGACCAATATAGTACCTTAATTTTGCATGTGTAATAATTTTACAGTTATTGGAAAAATTACAAAATGAAGAGACCGTAAGTATTAGTTATTTAGTTATTTCACATGTAATGCAAGTAAATAAAAGCAGACTATGACTATTACAAAATATCGCGGGATCTTTTAATCTGTTGGTTAATTTTAAAAATTTATAGAAAAACTGTACACTTTGTAGTTCAATAATAAGACAGTGCAAAATACCAAAGCGCACTATATTTTTTTGCAAATGATACCTCTTGAATGGCTGTTTAAGAATGTGCAGAGTGCTTATACGTAGGCCGCCTGGATCACAAAAAGACATAAAAAGTGGTTTTTGTCCAATATATTCCAAAATATTGCAGTTAGAACAAAATTATTTTACTAAGAAATGTATCATAACCTAGAAAAAAGGTAATAATGTTTTTTTATTTAAATCATAAATGATTTTCCTGCTCTCTCTTTTCAAACCAAAACAAAATTCTTGAATTTATTAGCAAGCGCATAGAGAATTTTTGCAATAACTGGAGTAAAAATGATTTTTTTCAATTTTCGCAAAAACTGTGAGGACTGCAGAAAAAAAATATGAATTTTCTTTTGGGTACTAATCTGCTGTAACTTTTTTAAGTTAAAAAGTTTTGCTCTGTCTGCGATAATTTGGATGATAATGGCTTTTCTTTTTTTGTAATTTTTTTTGTAAAGCGGACGACCTATGTGTGAGTTCTCTGAAAAAAAAAGGTTCACAAATAAATTATTCCTGTGGTAGCCTCCAAAACTGTCTCTGATGACTGAACTTTTAAAGAAATTAAAAAAATCAGTTAAAATATTCATACTTAGGGCCAGTTTCACAATATGTGCTGACCAAAAATTTTGGGTTAGTAGCTATAGATTCAACTGAAAATATATCTTCTTAACTATAGAAACCATAACCCAATGGTTACACATTTTGAAACTGGACCTTAGTAAGCCGACTAGATATTATGGTCACCAAACCTTTGAATAAAGACCATTTTTTTATTACTTTGTCACTCAAAATGACTGATACCGGTTAAAGCAAATGTTGATGATTTGACGCCTTCCCCGAAAGATTTTTAAGTCACTCTGGGGAAAAGAAGTGTTGGGCTTGTTTACATTACACCAAAATATATATTTTCTTTGTTCCTTGTAAACAACGGCAATTTTGAACTAAACCCTTTTTAAACGAATATCAAAGATATTATACTATATATTAGAATAAAATAACGACTTATAGTTAAAAATACATTTTATATTCTGGTTTTTTAACCATATGTTATCGTAGTAAAAAAATGTATCTCAAACTGAATGTTTTTTTATTTAGTAATACACAAATGAAATATATCGATAAAAATTAAATTTTAAACAGAATTAGCAAGTTGACTATGAAAGCACAACTTTCCCTAAAGAAACATGATGCAGGGTTAGTTGTTCACTGAATATTAATTTTACCATTGCAACAAGACCGCAATAATATTCAGTTGTCGCGTTAGGTTAAGGACAAGTAGAAATTAGGTTATTGGTAAATAACTTAACTTAGTAAAATTAATTAGAATATGGAAAATAATAAATATAAGAGAAAATCCCTGTTAATCGCAGTAAAAATCACTCAATACTGTACATTATGCAGGGAAAACATATCCTAGCAGTGTTAATAAAAAAGCATAAAATTAACAGCTATTTTTAACCTTAACAACGTGCTTATATCCAACCTTTTATTAATAAATGCGAAATTTGCCAGGTAAAGGAAAATGCTAAAATTAAAACTAAAGATGATACCTATAGCCAGTAAACTCTTTCAAAACTAACATATTGACAGCTTATCTCGAGAAAATTAAAAACGTTTACCCAAAATGTAAATATGCTAAAATGCATAATTTAAATTGTTGATAATTTAATAAACTATTTCAACACAGCATCCTGGAACAAGCAATTTTAAACAACGAAATTCCGAATATGCAAGAAAATATGCAATCAGGGTATTATTTTGGCAGCTGTTGAAAGGTAGCAGACAATTACAATTATTCAATAATTTTGTTTTTAATAAATATTGTCCTAGGTGGCGTAAAATTTTTTATTTCTGTCATTTTCATATGATTATTTGTTTCGTTTTTCATTTTTTTGATAGGGATGAGATGTTTTCCTCATTTTAAAGAATAAACCTTCAAAAACTATATCCGAGTATCAGTGTTCTTATAACGTTAAACAAACAAGGTTGTATCTCTTAAACAACAAGGTAACATGGGCTGAAATTATTTATGAATAAGCAACTATCTGCCGGTGCCAACACAGAGCTTTTGAAAAGTTAAAAAAGTGCAAGTCATTTTTATCCATCTTTAACCGTTTTGCAGTTGCAATTATTAGACAAAATTGGGAAAAAGCGAGTGATATCAGTTTCAACTTTTTGTGAAATGTCAGATTGGGTCCGGTAAACTATCCTGATAGACGATTTTTGCATATTTTATTTTTTTTCCAGAAAGTATCCATTATTATAGTTTTAATGAAGGTTTTATTGACGAACCTGGGCTAAGCTAACGTTAACGGGACAGATTCACCTAACAATATAGTTTTTGTTACAGAAACATCCCCTTTCAAAATAGACTCGGAATTCGGTTGGCGCGTCTTTACAAAAAACCTAACCATTCCTAACTTAACCTAATCCACATTTTTATTAATTATAAGTTTTGTTATAAAAAAATTTAATTTTACGTGTATCTTAACTTATAGGTATTTCTTTAATTATGAATATGGCAACGTTGCACATCGAATTAAAAACAAGCATGGCGATGGGAACAGTCGGAAAGTTGTTTGAAATCAAAATTACCTTTAATTTGTAGAGTAATTAATCTTAAAGTAATTTTTGAGTGGTGATGAGAGATTTCCACACATTTTCTCAATTTGAACTGCTATAATAGTGGATAAAAACAAAAATAAACGAGATTTAAGAGTGTCAACATAGTTTACCGAAACCGTCAGATTTTCATTCTCCGTTCGATTAGCCCTAAGTGTTATTAGATAGAGTTTCAAAAACTAAAGCCTGGGTTATAGATTGAAAAAGTTTGCGTCTTGCGTCGCCTGTGGTACTAACTTCACTTTTATGCTTATATTTATCGCCTTTTTGTGTAATGCAATTTGGTCTTCCTTATTTTTTTATGCGCATTTTTTTTAAATTTGCTGAAGATGGATAATTAAAATCATAGTAATGATGCCTAGTAAAGACTAGGCATTGTGGACAGTGGGTGCCGCAGCTGTAAAGTTGTTGAAAACAAGGTGGTTAATTCGGTCTGTTTATTGGGGTAGAAATACTCAAAACTCCTACTAGTATTTTCTTAAAATTAAAGATAATGACCTGAAGTAATTTTTTTAAATCGACGAAGATGTTATGTGTATATATTACCTCCAATTTATTACGAAGAAGAAGTGTTTTGAAAGCCCCTCTAAAATCCAGCAATTTCAATGGTTGCACCTTAACGCAAACGTCGATTTTCGCTAGCCGCTTTCGTCAAAGTTAAAGATCGCCATCTTTTCGACGGCTAGCGGAAACTCAAACGTATAGTGGCAAAAATATAACCGTACCCATTGCTTTACGTTAAGTAAACCTCAAGGACAGCGCAAAAGGCGACGCTAGACGCAAACGTTTTCAATCTATAACCCAGGCTTAAGACACGAAAGTGCAAAACGTTTTACTCTATTTTTTCCGTTGAGATTTGACAGCTCTTCGAAGTGTCAAATTTTAATTTTTCAACTGCCATTATCTCGAAAACAGTTGAAAATAGTTGACAATTCTAAATACAAAAGTTCTTAGTTTTCCTAGTAGAATATATAGAATTTTATATATAATATAAATATATATATATATATATATATATATATATATTTAGAGATTTTTTTTTTTTTGTTTAGTTCTGAACCTTTTATACATATATATTCTAATTTTGTTTTCTTGGGTATTTTGGTTCGATAGTAGGAATAAAATTAAAACAAATTTAATTTCATTTTTGTTACATTTTTATAGACGTTTCGACCATTTATGGTTGGTCTTCATCAGTATTTTTTTTGTGTGTCTGTAACAATAGAAAACCGAGATAAGATATTTTTCTTAAAAGACTATTATAAATTGTATGGACAAATTATTAATAATATTATTTTAACATTTTAGATGACTTACCATAAGAAGGATCTTTCAGAATTCATCCTTATGCAACATTTAAAAACAGCATGTTTTCCATACAACACTCAAAAACAGCACATTTAAAAACATTGAAAAGAACGTCATACAGATTAAAATTACTATAATATTAATTGCTACGAGTATGTCTATCTTCGAGCGACACTGCTTTAACTGGCAGAATGCATTCATGTGAAACGTCGGTTAAGGAATTCTATGGGTTTTTTTTTATATATATTAGTTTAAAAAAGCAAAGATAATTAGATTTGTTTTGAACTGTTTTATTATTTAAAAGGTGATATATTGTTTATTTACTTTTGAATTTAGAAGAAAAGGGGCTAATTTAGTTTGTTTTTTTTTTTTATATTAATTTAATGTATATATGAAATCAGTTTTAGAGTTATTTGATAACGTTATAATATATTTGGCTCAAATTCTTTATGTCTGTTTTGTCATTTATAGCATTGATCTCCCGTTTTATGTATAACATTTCCAGAAACTCTCTCTTTTTTTGATTAATTTCCGTATTTAGAATAGTAGTATCTTGAAAGTTAAAAGTATGTTTATATTCTGTTTCGTGATTTGTAAGCGCTGTTTTATTTTTTTTATCATACTTGTGTCCATTCAAACGATTTTTAAGATACTGTGTGGTTTGCCCTATATAGACCTTTGGGCAGTCGTTGCATTTTATTTTGTATATAGTGTGTGTTTTTTGCAACTTAGGTGTTTTTGATTTTAAAGAGGAAAAAAATTGTTTTTGTAGGGTATTGTAACTTTTGTGAGATACGGTTAGATCTTGTTTTTTAAGGGATTTTTGTAAATTTTCCGACAGTCCTTGAATATAGGGTATTGAAATATATTTATTTTTGTTGTTTTGATTGTTGCTGGGGTTAGAATTATTTTTATTAATGTTATTTAATCGGGACTTAAAAATTGAGTTTATTAATTTCATTGGGTAGCTGTTTTTTAATAAAGTATTTTTTGCTTTTTGGATAGCTTCTTGTCGAAATTCTAGATCGCTTAATTTGATTGCCCTATCCGCGAGCCCTATAATGACAGATTTTTTTTGGGAGTGTGGGTGTTGCGAAAGATAGTTTATATATCTACCAGACCAAGTATTTTTTGTATACCACTTTGTTTTTATGCAAGTTTCTTTGTTATATAAGGTCATGTCTAGAAAATTTATTTTTTTATCTTTTTCAGTTTCGATGGTGAAATTAAGTTTTTGGTGAAAATTGTTAAACGCGTTCAGGATATATTCGCTTTTTCCTTGTGGTATGATTGTTAAACAATCATCAACGTATCTGTAGAAGAATGGAAGTTTAAAATTTAAGTTTTTAATAACGTTGTTTTCTAATTCTTCCATCACTAATTGTGCAACGACACTTGAAATAGATTAGCCCATTGCACAGCCGTCAAGTTGTTTATAGAATTTGTTTTTATGCATAAAGTAAGTGGATTTTAGAACTAATTCTATTCCTTTTAAAAATTCATCAAGTGGGATATCAGTATGTTTTTTTATATCATTCCATTTTTTCCTGATGATTTCGAATGTTAGATCAATTGGAATGTTAGTATATAGTGAGACTACGTCTAGCGAGATTAAAGTGTGGTTATTTGGTATTTGGATGTTTTTTATTTTTTCTTTAAAATCCCAAGAGTCTTTGATGAAAGTATCAGTTTTGTTTATGACATTTGCTAAAATAGTTTTCAGGAATTTTGAGAGACCATTTAGAGGTGATTGGATACATGAGATGATAGGCCGTAAGGGTATACCATCCTTATGCAGTTTTGGTAGCCCGTATATTTTTGGCGCTTGAGCGTTATGTATTTTTAAATTTTTTGCTATGGTGGGAGAAATATAGTTTTTGTTTTCCCAGATTTTGATTAGTTCATTATTTTTTTTTTGTAGTATATTAGTGGGGTCGTTAGAGATGAGTTTATAAGTTTCCTCGTTATTCAAAAGGGATTCCAATTTATTATCATATTCGTTTTCATACATAACGCATATATATAATCATAATCTCTCGCATATAATCTCGCTAGACGTAGTCTCACTATATACTAACATTCCAATTGATCTAACATTCGAAATCATCAGGAAAAAATGGAATGATATAAAAAAACATACTGATATCCCACTTGATGAATTTTTAAAAGGAATAGAATTAGTTCTAAAATCCACTTACTTTATGCATAAAAACAAATTCTATAAACAACTTGACGGCTGTGCAATGGGCTCATCTATTTCAAGTGTCGTTGCACAATTAGTGATGGAAGAATTAGAAAACAACGTTATTAAAAACTTAAATTTTAAACTTCCATTCTTCTACAGATACGTTGATGATTGTTTAACAATCATACCACAAGGAAAAAGCGAATATATCCTGAACGCGTTTAACAATTTTCACCAAAAACTTAATTTCACCATCGAAACTGAAAAAGATAAAAAAATAAATTTTCTAGACATGACCTTATATAACAAAGAAACTTGCATAAAAACCAAGTGGTATACAAAAAATACTTGGTCTGGTAGATACATAAACTATCTTTCGCAACACCCACACTCCCAAAAAAAATCTGTCATTATAGGGCTCGCGGATAGGGCAATCAAATTAAGCGATCTAGAATTTCGACAAGAAGCTATCCAAAAAGCAAAAAATACTTTATTAAAAAACAGCTACCCAATGAAATTAATAAACTCAATTTTTAAGTCCCGATTAAATAACATTAATAAAAATAATTCTAACCCCAGCAACAATCAAAACAACAAAAATAAATATATTTCATTACCCTATATTCAAGGACTGTCGGAAAATTTACAAAAATCCCTTAAAAAACAAGATCTAACCGTATCTCACAAAAGTTACAATACCCTACAAAAACAATTTTTTTCCTCTTTAAAATCAAAAACACCTAAGTTGCAAAAAACACACACTATATACAAAATAAAATGCAACGACTGCCCAAAGGTCTATATAGGGCAAACCACACAGTATCTTAAAAATCGTTTGAATGGACACAAGTATGATAAAAAAAATAAAACAGCGCTTACAAATCACTACACAATACTTTTAACTTTCAAGATACTACTATTCTAAATACGGAAATTAATCAAAAAAGAGAGAGTTTCTGGAAATGTTATACATAAAACGGGAGATCAATGCTATAAATGACAAAACAGACATAAAGAATTTGAGCCAAATATATTATAACGTTATCAAATAACTCTAAAACTGATTTCATATATACATTAAATTAATATAAAAAAAAAACAAACTAAATTAGCCCCTTTTCTTCTAAATTCAAAAGTAAATAAACAATATATCACCTTTTAAATAATAAAACAGTTCAAAACAAATCTAATTATCTTTGCTTTTTTAAACTAATATATATAAAAAAAAACCCATAGAATTCCTTAACCGACGTTTCACATGAATGCATTCTGCCAGTTAAAGCAGTGTCGCTCGAAGATAGACATACTCGTAGCAATTAATATTATAGTAATTTTAATCTGTATGACGTTCTTTTATATATATATATATATATATATATATATATATATTTATATATATTAGTTTAAAAAAGCAAAGATAATTAGATTTGTTTTGAACTGTTTTATTATTTAAAAGGTGATATATTGTTTA
Organism: Kuschelorhynchus macadamiae; assembly: GCA_030620095.1. Classification (NCBI taxonomy): domain Eukaryota; kingdom Metazoa; phylum Arthropoda; class Insecta; order Coleoptera; family Curculionidae; genus Kuschelorhynchus; species Kuschelorhynchus macadamiae. Next base: position 582,292 of record JAUTXW010002837.1, on the reverse strand, counting down.
TTTACTTTTGAATTTAGAAGAAAAGGGGCTAATTTAGTTTGTTTTTTTTTTTTATATATTAATTTAATGTATATATGAAATCAGTTTTAGAGTTATTTGATAACGTTATAATATATTTGGCTCAAATTCTTTATGTCTGTTTTGTCATTTATAGCATTGATCTCCCGTTTTATGTATAACATTTCCAGAAACTCTCTCTTTTTTTGATTAATTTCCGTATTTAGAATAGTAGTATCTTGAAAGTTAAAAGTATGTTTATATTCTGTTTCGTGATTTGTAAGCGCTGTTTTATTTTTTTTATCATACTTGTGTCCATTCAAACGATTTTTAAGATACTGTGTGGTTTGCCCTATATAGACCTTTGGGCAGTCGTTGCATTTTATTTTGTATATAGTGTGTGTTTTTTGCAACTTAGGTGTTTTTGATTTTAAAGAGGAAAAAAATTGTTTTTGTAGGGTATTGTAACTTTTGTGAGATACGGTTAGATCTTGTTTTTTAAGGGATTTTTGTAAATTTTCCGACAGTCCTTGAATATAGGGTATTGAAATATATTTATTTTTGTTGTTTTGATTGTTGCTGGGGTTAGAATTATTTTTATTAATGTTATTTAATCGGGACTTAAAAATTGAGTTTATTAATTTCATTGGGTAGCTGTTTTTTAATAAAGTATTTTTTGCTTTTTGGATAGCTTCTTGTCGAAATTCTAGATCGCTTAATTTGATTGCCCTATCCGCGAGCCCTATAATGACAGATTTTTTTTTATTTGGGAGTGTGGGTGTTGCGAAAGATAGTTTATATATCTACCAGACCAAGTATTTTTTGTATACCACTTTGTTTTTATGCAAGTTTCTTTGTTATATAGTTCATGTCTAGAAAATTTATTTTTTTATCTTTTTCAGTTTCGATGGTGAAATTAAGTTTTTGGTGAAAATTGTTAAACGCGTTCAGGATATATTCGCTTTTTCCTTGTGGTATGATTGTTAAACAATCATCAACGTATCTGTAGAAGAATGGAAGTTTAAAATTTAAGTTTTTAATAACGTTGTTTTCTAATTCTTCCATCACTAATTGTGCAACGACACTTGAAATAGATTAGCCCATTGCACAGCCGTCAAGTTGTTTATAGAATTTGTTTTTATGCATAAAGTAAGTGGATTTTAGAACTAATTCTATTCCTTTTAAAAATTCATCAAGTGGGATATCAGTATGTTTTTTTATATCATTCCATTTTTTCCTGATGATTTCGAATGTTAGATCAATTGGAATGTTAGTATATAGTGAGACTACGTCTAGCGAGATTAAAGTGTGGTTATTTGGTATTTGGATGTTTTTTATTTTTTCTTTAAAATCCCAAGAGTCTTTGATGAAAGTATCAGTTTTGTTTATGACATTTGCTAAAATAGTTTTCAGGAATTTTGAGAGACCATTTAGAGGTGATTGGATACATGAGATGATAGGCCGTAAGGGTATACCATCCTTATGCAGTTTTGGTAGCCCGTATATTTTTGGCGCTTGAGCGTTATGTATTTTTAAATTTTTTGCTATGGTGGGAGAAATATAGTTTTTGTTTTCCCAGATTTTGATTAGTTCATTATTTTTTTTTTGTAGTATATTAGTGGGGTCGTTAGAGATGAGTTTATAAGTTTCCTCGTTATTCAAAAGGGATTCCAATTTATTATCATATTCGTTTTCATACATAACGCATATATATAATCATAATCTCTCGCATATAATCTCGCTAGACGTAGTCTCACTATATACTAACATTCCAATTGATCTAACATTCGAAATCATCAGGAAAAAATGGAATGATATAAAAAAACATACTGATATCCCACTTGATGAATTTTTAAAAGGAATAGAATTAGTTCTAAAATCCACTTACTTTATGCATAAAAACAAATTCTATAAACAACTTGACGGCTGTGCAATGGGCTCATCTATTTCAAGTGTCGTTGCACAATTAGTGATGGAAGAATTAGAAAACAACGTTATTAAAAACTTAAATTTTAAACTTCCATTCTTCTACAGATACGTTGATGATTGTTTAACAATCATACCACAAGGAAAAAGCGAATATATCCTGAACGCGTTTAACAATTTTCACCAAAAACTTAATTTCACCATCGAAACTGAAAAAGATAAAAAAATAAATTTTCTAGACATGACCTTATATAACAAAGAAACTTGCATAAAAACCAAGTGGTATACAAAAAATACTTGGTCTGGTAGATACATAAACTATCTTTCGCAACACCCACACTCCCAAAAAAATCTGTCATTATAGGGCTCGCGGATAGGGCAATCAAATTAAGCGATCTAGAATTTCTACAAGAAGCTATCCAAAAAGCAAAAAATACATTATTAAAAAACAGCTACCCAATGAAATTAATAAACTCAATTTTTAAGTCCCGATTAAATAACATTAATAAAAATAATTCTAACCCCAGCAACAATCAAAACAACAAAAATAAATATATTTCATTACCCTATATTCAAGGACTGTCGGAAAATTTACAAAAATCCCTTAAAAAACAAGATCTAACCGTATCTCACAAAAGTTACAATACCCTACAAAAACAATTTTTTTCCTCTTTAAAATCAAAAACACCTAAGTTTAAAAAAACACAAACTATATACAAAATAAAATGCAACGACTGCCCAAAGGTCTATATAGGGCAAACCACACAGTATCTTAAAAATCGTTTGAATGGACACAAGTATGATAAAAAAAATAAAACAGCGCTTACAAATCACTACACAATACTTTTAACTTTCAAGATACTACTATTCTAAATACGGAAATTAATCAAAAAAAGAGAGAGTTTCTGGAAATGTTATACATAAAACGGGAGATCAATGCTATAAATGACAAAACAGACATAAAGAATTTGAGCCAAATATATTATAACGTTATCAAATAACTCTAAAACTGATTTCATATATACATTAAATTAATATAAAAAAAAAACAAACTAAATTAGCCCCTTTTCTTCTAAATTCAAAAGTAAATAAACAATATATCACCTTTTAAATAATAAAACAGTTCAAAACAAATCTACTTATCTTTGCTTTTTTAAACTAATATATATAAAAAAAAACCCATAGAATTCATTAACCGACGTTTCACATGAATGCATTCTTTAAAGCAGTGTCGCTCGAAGATAGACATACTCGTAGCAATTAATATTATAGTAATTTTAATCTGTATGACGTTCTTTTATATATATATATATATATATATATATATATATATATATTATATATATTAGTTTAAAAAAGCAAAGATAATCAGATTTGTTTTGAACTGATTTATTATTTAAAAGGTGATATATTGTTTATTTACTTTTGAATTTAGAAGAAAAGGGGCTAATTTAGTTTGTGTTTTTTTTTTTATATTAATTTAATGTATATATGAAGTCAGTTTTAGAGTTATTTGATAACGTTATAATATATTTGGCTCAAATTCTTTATGTCTGTTTTGTCATTTATAGCATTGATCTCCCGTTTTATGTATAACATTTCCAGAAACTCTCTCTTTTTTTGATTAATTTCCGTATTTAGAATAGTAGTATCTTGAAAGTTAAAAGTATGTTTATATTCTGTTTCGTGATTTGTAAGCGCTGTTTTATTTTTTTTATCATACTTGTGTCCATTCAAACGATTTTTAAGATACTGTGTGGTTTGCCCTATATAGACCTTTGGGCAGTCGTTGCATTTTATTTTGTATATAGTGTGTGTTTTTTGAAACTTAGGTGTTTTTGATTTTAAAGAGGAAAAAAATTGTTTTTGTAGGGTATTGTAACTTTTGTGAGATACGGTTAGATCTTGTTTTTTAAGGGATTTTTGTAAATTTTCCGACAGTCCTTGAATATAGGGTATTGAAATATATTTATTTTTGTTGTTTTGATTGTTGCTGGGGTTAGAATTATTTTTATTAATGTTATTTAATCGGGACTTAAAAATTGAGTTTATTAATTTCATTGGGTAGCTGTTTTTTAATAAAGTATTTTTTGCTTTTTGGATAGCTTCTTGTCGAAATTCTAGATCGCTTAATTTGATTGCCCTATCCGCGAGCCCTATAATGACAGATTTTTTTTGGGAGTGTGGGTGTTGCGAAAGATAGTTTATATATCTACCAGACCAAGTATTTTTTGTATACCACTTTGTTTTTATGCAAGTTTCTTTGTTATATAAGTTCATGTCTAGAAAATTTATTTTTTTATCTTTTTCAGTTTCGATGGTGAAATTAAGTTTTTGGTGAAAATTGTTAAACGCGTTCAGGATATATTCGCTTTTTCCTTGTGGTATGATTGTTAAACAATCATCAACGTATCTGTAGAAGAATGGAAGTTTAAAATTTAAGTTTTTAATAACGTTGTTTTCTAATTCTTCCATCACTAATTGTGCAACGACACTTGAAATAGATTAGCCCATTGCACAGCCGTCAAGTTGTTTATAGAATTTGTTTTTATGCATAAAGTAAGTGGATTTTAGAACTAATTCTATTCCTTTTAAAAATTCATCAAGTGGGATATCAGTATGTTTTTTTATATCATTCCATTTTTTCCTGATGATTTCGAATGTTAGATCAATTGGAATGTTAGTATATAGTGAGACTACGTCTAGCGAGATTAAAGTGTGGTTATTTGGCATTTGGATGTTTTTTATTTTTTCTTTAAAATCCCAAGAGTCTTTGATGAAAGTATCAGTTTTGTTTATGACATTTGCTAAAATAGTTTTCAGGAATTTTGAGAGACCATTTAGAGGTGATTGGATACATGAGATGATAGGCCGTAAGGGTATACCATCCTTATGCAGTTTTGGTAGCCCGTATATTTTTGGCGCTTGAGCGTTATGTATTTTTAAATTTTTTGCTATGGTGGGAGAAATATAGTTTTTGTTTTCCCAGATTTTGATTAGTTCATTATTTTTTTTTTGTAGTATATTAGTGGGGTCGTTAGAGATGAGTTTATAAGTTTCCTCGTTATTCAAAAGGGATTCCAATTTATTATCATATTCGTTTTCATACATAACGCATATATATAATCATAATCTCTCGCATATAATCTCGCTAGACGTAGTCTCACTATATACTAACATTCCAATTGATCTAACATTCGAAATCATCAGGAAAAAATGGAATGATATAAAAAAACATACTGATATCCCACTTGATGAATTTTTAAAAGGAATAGAATTAGTTCTAAAATCCACTTACTTTATGCATAAAAACAAATTCTATAAACAACTTGACGGCTGTGCAATGGGCTCATCTATTTCAAGTGTCGTTGCACAATTAGTGATGGAAGAATTAGAAAACAACGTTATTAAAAACTTAAATTTTAAACTTCCATTCTTCTACAGATACGTTGATGATTGTTTAACAATCATACCACAAGGAAAAAGCGAATATATCCTGAACGCGTTTAACAATTTTCACCAAAAACTTAATTTCACCATCGAAACTGAAAAAGATAAAAAAATAAATTTTCTAGACATGACCTTATATAACAAAGAAACTTGCATAAAAACCAAGTGGTATACAAAAAATACTTGGTCTGGTAGATACATAAACTATCTTTCGCAACACCCACACTCCCAAAAAAAATCTGTCATTATAGGGCTCGCGGATAGGGCAATCAAATTAAGCGATCTAGAATTTCGACAAGAAGCTATCCAAAAAGCAAAAAATACTTTATTAAAAAACAGCTACCCAATGAAATTAATAAACTCAATTTTTAAGTCCCGATTAAATAACATTAATAAAAATAATTCTAACCCCAGCAACAATCAAAACAACAAAAATAAATATATTTCATTACCCTATATTCAAGGACTGTCGGAAAATTTACAAAAATCCCTTAAAAAACAAGATCTAACCGTATCTCACAAAAGTTACAATACCCTACAAAAACAATTTTTTTCCTCTTTAAAATCAAAAACATCTAAGTTGCAAAAAACACACACTATATACAAAATAAAATGCAACGACTGCCCAAAGGTCTATATAGGGCAAACCACACAGTATCTTAAAAATCGTTTGAATGGACACAAGTATGATAAAAAAAATAAAACAGCGCTTACAAATCACTACACAATACTTTTAACTTTCAAGATACTACTATTCTAAATACGGAAATTAATCAAAAAAAGAGAGAGTTTCTGGAAATGTTATACATAAAACGGGAGATCAATGCTATAAATGACAAAACAGACATAAAGAATTTGAGCCAAATATATTATAACGTTATCAAATAACTCTAAAACTGATTTCATATATACATTAAATTAATATAAAAAAAAAAAACAAACTAAATTAGCCCCTTTTCTTCTAAATTCAAAAGTAAATAAACAATATATCACCTTTTAAATAATAAAACAGTTCAAAACAAATCTAATTATCTTTGCTTTTTTAAACTAATATATATAAAAAAAAACCCATAGAATTCCTTAACCGACGTTTCACATGAATGCATTCTGCCAGTTAAAGCAGTGTCGCTCGAAGATAGACATACTCGTAGCAATTAATATTATAGTAATTTTAATCTGTATGACGTTCTTTTCAATGTTTTTAAATGTGCTGTTTTTGAGTGTTTTATGGAAAACATGCTGTTTTTAAATGTTGCATAAGGATGAATTCTGAAAGATCCTTCTTATGGTAAGTCATCTAAAATGTTAAAATAATATTATTAATAATTTGTCCATACAATTTATAATAGTCTTTTAAGAAAAATATCTTATCTCGGTTTTCTATTGTTACAGACACACAAAAAAAATACTGATGAAGACCAACCATAAATGGTCGAAACGTCTATAAAAATGTAACAAAAATGAAATTAAATTTGTTTTAATTTTATTCCTACTATCGAACCAAAATACCCAAGAAAACAAAATATATATATATATATATATATATATATATATATATATATATATATATATATATATACATATATATAAATTTGATTCGGCGTGATTTCGTGGAACACTGTATCATATTTCTGTTAATTTTTTTTTCGATATGAAAACATTTACCTCAACTGTATTTTTGTTTTCAAAAATACTTAACTTATATTTTTCAAAACTTTTTGAGATTACGATACGTCCCCTATACAGTGTGTCCGGAAAACGAGTCTATATATGGGGATCTTACTTATTTTAGAGTTAGAGAGATGGTTAACAGGGGAAAGTTTTAAATACTTTTGTTACAAAATGGCACCAGAGGGTCGCGTCTAACTATTTCGTTTTTTTGAAATATTTAGAAAACAAAAAAATAAATATTTTTGAAAATATGTTTTTACGAAACATCAGATTCAAAATCGGATTACATAGTAAATTTTTAATTAAAGAGTTTCGAAAATATATTTAAACATTTTTGAGAAATAAAAAAATTATATTATATTTTCGAAAAGGCAGTATTCTATTTTTTCCTCATTACCCTAAAAGTTAGAAACCGAATAGTTAGAAATGGTTGCACGTGCCATTAATTAGCCTAAATGCCCATTTAACCTTTTCTCAATTTTTTATAATAAGCGAAATCCTCATATAGAGATTATAATTCCGGACACACTGTATATAATATATTAATAATAAGTTAGATCTAAAAGCTCTTAATATTCTAAAGATTATATGTATACAGTTTAATATAAAAGGTAGAGGTGGCTCCGGAATTGATATCGCTATCAAATATAGGTATATACTATTTAAAAATAAAAAAATTGTTTTCCCTCTTTTGGAGACCCGCATAAACAGGGTCTCCTCAGCATATATTTTCCAAGTTATTATTATTATTATTATTATTATTAGTATTATTATATATATATATATATATATATATATATATATATACGTATATATATATATTTCGTTACAATTAAGAGTATCACTTTTATCACAATACTTTTTAAAAGTCCTAAATGTTCTCAAGCACACCTTTAATCTGACACTTAACGACGTACTTGTCAATGCCTATATTTCATTTAATGTAAAATAGCATTTATCAAAATGCCATCTAGTGAGCAAAGATTTTTATAATAAAGTGTAACGGGGATGGTCAAGTATAATGCCGCTATGTCATGGAACAATTTAGCGAGAAATTTGAAGGGGTACCAATAACATGGATGGTAATTTGTAACGTTTCAAAGAACTGGTTCTGTTTTGGACCTTAAAGTATGCCGTTATATTTTCGCCAAAAAATGCATTTTTAACAGGTTGGTTGACTAGCAGAACATGGCTTAACTGCGAATCTGGTACAGGATGAAAACTGTCCAATTTTATGGCCCCCATGGAACCCTGACTTAACTATGGCCGACATGTTTTTATGGGACGGTTTAATTTAATTATTTTTAGGTTAATTAAATTTGTATCTTTTGAATTACAATTATTTAATTAATTTTGATAGGAACTATTTTACATTAAATGATTATTATTTCATGAAATAAGGATACTCACAAATACGTCAGTAAATGTCATAATTATTTTAGAAACTAGTAAGTAAGTAATGTGATAAAACTAATACCCTCAATTTTAAATCTTGTAAGAAAATATTGTATATCTTCTTGGGGTTTAATTTAAAACATATTTAATATTTGTACTTTTGAGAGAAAATTATAAACGAGGTATGCATTTTACGCAAAACAATATTTTTGTATTTTTCATGCCCTCTGTATAAAAATATTCATATATATATATATATATATATATATATATATATATATATATATATATATATATATTTTATTATTTATTCTTGTATAATATTGTCTTCGCGTTATTATTCTAAATTCGGGGTTTTCTCGAGACCTGTAGTTCCATTAGTAGAAAATGTGCATTCATCAGAAAATATAATAAACTTATAAAAATCAATATTTTCATATAAAATTTTGTCTCCTACATACAAAAGTCTAGTATTTTCGCTTCTTCTTCCTCTTCCAACGTATGATTAAAGTGGGGTTTGAAAGGAAATATTTAATATTTTTTTTAAATCTTGTGATTATGACTTTTTTTAGGATTTTTAAGGGACATAACTGGAATTTCTCTAACAGACTGAAGAACTAAATCTTAGGCTGCATCTTTATGGTCATATTTCTTCTTTTTCTTTTTAAGGTCCAAAACAGAACAAGTTCTTTGAAACGTTACAAATTGCCATCCGAGTTATTGGTACTCTTTCACATTTCTCGCTAAATTATAGCGACGTAGCAGCATTATGCTTGACCATCCCCGTAACACTTTATTATAAAAATTCTTTGCTCACTAGATAGCATTTTGATAAAAGCTATTTTACATTAAATAAAATAAAGGCATTGACAAGTACGTCTTTAAATGTCATTATTATTTTAGAAATTAATTGAGACTAAGATTAAAAGTGTGCTTGAGAATATTTGGGAGTTAAGTATTGTGATGAAAGTGATACTTTTACTTTGTAAGGAAATATTGAATTTCTGCTTCGGGTTTAATTCAAAACATATTTAATATTTGTACTGCTGAGAGAAAATTATAAACGAAGTATGCTTTTTACTCAAAACAAGATTTGTGTTCTTTTATGTTCCCTGTATAAAAATTAAAATTTTGATAACGCGAGTCTTTTATCAAGGGCACCTTTTTTTTGATTTTTAGTCCATTAGACCTCTTGTTAAGTCCGGACATATATTTTTATGTTATATATATATGTATATATATATATTTATATAAATATTTATATATATATATATACATATTATAAATTCTTTTTAAATTTTTACTCCTTCACGGATGGAAAAATAAAATGTGGTTTCATTCCGGGTGTACATCCGTTCACTACTGTCGTTCTGAAAAGAACAGTTTTGTTGACGTTTCGCCAAAATCACATTTGGCATTTTCGAGGCTTTCTTTCTCGCGTCCAAATAGAGACTGAAGTGTTGGTGGCTGCGACACTTTCTTTTATACCCCCACTCGGGGCCGAAGGTTATATCTGCGCAGGCGTTGGTCATTATTTATGTTTTCCGGATGGTGCTGTTGTTGTTGTGCTAATTGCGCTTGAGTTTTTGCGATTTTAGATTTGTCGATTATTGTCTTCCATACTGTTGGTAATTTTAATGATTCGTCCCTTTTATTCAAATCACCTTGTTTTTCAATTTCTATGGCTTCTCAGATTATTCTGGTTTTATAATGTTCTATATTGGCAATCTCCCTACACCCATCGAAATTTATTTTATGACCGGTTTCCTGATGATGTAGGAATAAAGCTGAGGTTGTTTGTTTATTTCTGATGCTGAGTTTATGCTCCTCCACTCTTGCTGATATTCGCCTGTTAGTTTGCCCCACGTATAACTTTTGACAGTCCTGGCACGGAATACTGTATACTCCGTGGTTTTCCAGTGTGATTTTATCTTTTGGGTTTCCCAGTAGTTTACCTATAGTTGTTTGTCGCTTGTGTATTGTTTGTATGTTGTGTAGCCTAAGAATTCTTCCGATTCTGTCTGTTGTGCCTTTTACATATGGTAAGACTACTCGTTGCTTTCCCGGTTCATAATTTATAACGGCCCGTGGCGTTATACCAAAACAAGTGCTAGAGTAATGTCACTCTTATTTACCATTTGAAACTTATTGATAATCATACCGGGATGCCTAAATTATTCACACGAGGAGTATTTAAATTTCTTTATTCTTTATGGAGAATGTGGCAAACTAATATCAAGAAGATGCGATACATTTTTGATATCCGCAAAACCAGAAACCTACAACTTACATCGTTATAAAAATCATAGACAATTTTTATACAATTACAAGTTATAAAAACTTGATATTAAAAAAAAATAAGATTAAACACTAAAACCAAAAAAAGCTATTAGTAAATGTTGAAACTGATGTCCCTGAACTTTCAGGCATTTATCGCATGGAAATAGTAATTCTTCATGTTTTAATTTTCTTATTGATTTTGAATTTAAATTTCGGAACTGGTCCCTGGTTCGTTACATGCAGTCTACCGTGGTTGTCACTGAAGTGTTATAAACTCGATTGTTTATTGTACCAATAATAAAGAAATCGAGTACAGTTGGTTCAGGGAATCGCGGTGGCCAAAGAAAATGACCATTGTTCGGTGTCTACCGGTCTTAACAAAACAGCTTGTAAAAAATCGTCGAGTAGACAGCCACCATGTGGAGGAGCGCCATCATGTTGATAACATAGATTTCTATAATCAACCACCGACAAATTGTAAAAATATTTATTATCCAAATTGCGCAGGATGTTCAAAGAGGCTGCACCTAAAATAAATTAACTTATTTTATAACTCGAACGATTCAGAAATATCTGATATACTATTTAAATTCTCTTGATAAAAATGTAGTGCCAAAACATTGAACTGCCAGGACTTTGGAAATATTTGCTCTTTAAACCTGTAAATTTAAATGACTGCAATAATAGAAAATATCTCCATTAAAGGCACCATTATCTAAAAAATTTAGCTTCATTCATCTGATATTGTCTAGAAGAAAGTGATTCCTTGCGTCCACATTAAAATAAATTCACAGAATGGCACTTTTCTTGGAAAATCAGTTTCTTTTTAGGTGATGAACGGTGGAAAATCTATATGGATGAAATTTATGTTTGCGTAATATCCTATTAATTGTTGATTTGGGTAATCCTGACCCCAAATCGGCTTGTCTTATCGACATTCTTGGATCTGTGGCAGAAATAGAGATTTTTAATAAGTTCATTATCAACAATAGCTTTTTCGCTTTAACCGATCTAAAGTTCTTAAAATTGTTTATGATTTTTGTAACGGTGTGAGGTCATGGTTTTTGTTTTTGCGGATTTCGAATAGCAAATATATCGCATGTTCTTGATATCACTTTGCCACATTTCCCATACATAATACACAAAGGACACTGCACTGGAAAATTGTAAAATATATTTCCGTCAAATTTTCAATTTGTTTTATATGTTGTACTTTAGTGACTCTTAAAAACTTGTATAAGTTTAAATGGCTTTTCATATCTAGTTTTTGATATACATGGCGTTGAACTTAAAAAAAATACAACAAATCTTCGTAGGCATCTTGCTTTGTTTTTAAATAAATAAATACCACTTCACTGCTTATCAATGAACCACACAACAAAAACAAAAAAATATTTTCCGATCTTGCAACAAGTTTTATGACAATTTTTATGACTAGTATTTTTTTATTGGAAATCTTGTTCAGTGAATAGATGTACATACCTAGTATACCCTCTGACTCTATATCCATGAATACTTTCAGAGAGAGATGGTAAATTATAACAGATATCAGAGATAATAATGGGCTAATACTAAAGCTAAAGATAAACTGGAAATCAAAAACAAATAAATAATATTTTATACACTACAAAATTACACAAACTAAAAATAATACACTGATATAATAATAGTTATTAAGGTGTTGGTTTCTAATCTTAAGCGAATATATTAGTATTCTTCGGATTCCCAGTCGCTATTCATCTCTGTCTAAGCAGAGATTATCGTACAGTCTTGATTCTCTCATCTCGTTGTCGATTCCTTCTCTCCAACTCCTTCTGGGTCTTCTCCTTGTGAGACCATTTAACCTAGTCAATACTGATATTCTCTGTTATGGTATGAGTGACATTCATGTATTATATCATTCCTGATCCTTTCCAATTTAGATCTTCCGGCCGAGCATCTCCAGAAGTCCATTTAGGTTACTTCCAGCAGCCAGCTAATATAGCTAAAATTATTATTAATTGGTCTGTCAATAACGTCATTACGCTCTCTAAAAGACAATATTTTGGGAATGCTATATTATTACCGTTAAAGCCAACATATCCTAAACACGACACTATACTAGAAACTAGAGAACAACATCCCAATATTCGCGATCCACATTTTCATTCTGGTCACGGTTGCCAGGAATGTATATTATCCACAAATGATGTTTTACTCGGTTTCCGTATCTTGACGAAATGTGACATCATAGAAAACCAGGTTCCTGATTTCTTTCGTCTCTTGTAAACACACTTGCTCTTTCGATTTCAAAGTTGTCCTGGATGTAAGAGTGTGTGAGTCCTATTTGATATATCCCCATAGTCACTTCACGCAAATATTCTATATCAAGCACTGGGAAATCTTGAATATGATTTTCATTTAATGCCCCCCTACCTCTGATACCTCCTTTTTCACAAAATTCCGATGTTCGGCATTACCCGCATAGTACTAGCTACAGCCGGTGTAGCATTATTCATAGTAATAGCAATATAGACTGCGTGATTAATGGAAATTTTTTGATTAAACAACTTAAAAATTGACCCATTTCTAACTGCACTAATTCTGCATTTCATTATAAGCCGTGTCCCGTTGGCCTTCTCTCTGGTACACTGGTTTTCACCATGTTGTATTGAAGCGGATATTTTGCAATTAATTCCTAGTTCTTCCAAACGTGGGACTAGATCTAGGTACCGACGGTCACATATTATAATATCCCGAGCTCGAAGCCAATATTGTAACCCATAGGCATCCCTTTGTAGCTCGCTAATTCCTGCTGATGCATCATTATTAGGTCCATCTGCGAAATATGGTCCATGAATATCTTAAATGTATTCGTTTGGAGCGGCCACTAATATAGATTTTACGAGATGATTGTGTTTATGAGTGAAATATGTTTGGATTGAACTTCTAAATTTGCAACTTTTATGGATGTAGCCATGTGCCATCTATATGCTATATAGATGTGCCATCTATATAGCAAACAACGCGGGGTTCTTTGGGTTCGGGTTTGGCAAATTCTGTGATATGGCTATTAATAAAGTCATGACGAGTTATTCCATTAAGTTATATTTTGCGGACATTTGTTCAAAAACGATTGCCTTATCGAAGAAATGGTTAAACTGATTGTCTGTCTACTTGAGTAATTATTTTTAGAAAATCATCAGGAAAGTCTTGTCGAAGTTGGCATAAAAAAGTTAATAGATCTTTTTTATTTACGTGTCTAAATTAAGTCTTCAGTAACTGCCCCACAATAATTAAAAATATTTTAAAACAGTAATTTGCTCACTGGGCTTACCATACAAAAATATTAATCAACAAAATCGTCAATATTGTGAAATCCAGGCTTATAGTCGCTTACTTTTTCTCTAATACTTTGTAACAACGTTTGTAACAGATATCTCGGAATGCGATATGGACGAAAGATCTATTGTTGACCTCGATAAAGCACAGGCACATTGTGTTATTGTATTATCCTTAATCTAAATAACTCTGTTCTTCATACTTTTCAGTCCTATGGTCTTACACAGCTCCTTACAATTCTCTGATCGATCCAATTTTTCTAAACAACACAGATCTCTTGAATCGGCGTGGAACTACCTGCTCTAAAGGAGTCTCTGATCACAATTTAGTTTTTATTGACATAAATCTTCAATCTAATAAATTGTCTTCCAAAATAATAACGTATCGGTGCTTCATACACTTTAACAATAACCGTTTTCAAAACGATCTGATAAATTTGCCCTGTAATGATGTATTTAGAAAACGTAACGTTGACAATAAAGTTCAGACATTTAACAATCTAATTCTTAATCTATTTGATAAACATGCCCCCATGCAGGAAGCTAGAATAACAAAACCCAAAACTTGGAATGTTTTTGGCGCTTTGAATGTGTGTTACCAATCCAACATTATACCTAGCAGTTTATCAATTCTGAAGATATTAATAAGTATTTTGCGTCATTTCTACAAAATGTGTCTAGCAAATGTAATGACAAAATCGACTTTTACAATAATAACTCACATAACAGAGAAATCGATTTTAAGTTCTCCCTCTCATCGATTGAAGACATACGTTCTATCTTACATGACGTTAAAACAAATCCACTAGGAACAGATGGTATTAACTTTAAAATGCTAAAGCTTTGTAGCCCTTTTATTGACCACAATTATCCTTCAAATCATTAATAGTCTTATTGAGAATAACCATTTCTCCCATGCTTTGGGAAATAGCAACAGGAATCCATCTTTTAAAAACTGATAAACCAAAAGTTTTTCTGATTTAAGAATAATTAGCATCTTACCTACAATCTCCAAGATATTTGAAAAAGTTCTTTATAATCAAATTTTCAAGTTCTTTGAAATGAATTAATCCCTGACCGTCAAAATGGTTTTAGAAAAAATTTTAGCACTGCCACTGTATTAGCTACAGTTCCAGATGATGTAATTAGGTCATACGATACGGTCTACTTATTCTGTTGGACTTCTCGAGGGCGTTCGATACTTTGGATCACGGGCTGTTATATTCCAAACTGAAGTACGGTTGTGACATTAGCGCTGTAGAGCTAATTAGGTCATTTCTAAGTAGTCGATCACAAAAAATCTTATATAATAACGTTGTATCCGGTAAGTAGATATCTTTTCGGGAGTGACGCGGGGTTCAATCCTATCCCCTTTATTCTTTTTTATACCATAGATATAATAACATCCCCAACGCACTGCACAATACAAGCATACGCGGGTGATACCCAACTTTATTACTCTTTTAATCTGTCTTACGTAAAACAAACTGTCGAAAACATTAGTCAAGACTTAGGCCTAATGAAATCCCTCTCCGTCAAACATAACGTAAACTTAAACTCTGAAAAAAATAAGCTTCTATGCATCTGTAGGAAAGATAAAAGAAATCTTATAAAAATTTAAAATACGCTAAACGTCCAAATTAATAACATTCCGTTAACCTTTTTCTCTTGCGCAAAGAATTTAGGCCTGCTAGTCGATGAGGATCTGTGTCTTAGCAAACATATCAAAAAATCTCTCTAAAAAGGCATTCGGCACCCTTAAAGTTTTCTACAGTAACCGACATTTCTTACACTATAACCTAAAAAAATGCTATGTGAAAGTTTAGTCTTGTCACACTTTACCTACTGCGACTTTATTTATGATCCAGGTTTATATGAAAGTGACAGATACAGAATACAGACAATACAAAATGCATGCTGTAGATTGCTTTTTCGCCTACGAAAGAATAATCATATCACAGAAAAATATCTGAATGTAAATAGCTTAATATGAACAAGTAGGTTACATCATCTTGGTAATTTTGCGCATAAAATATTAACTTTACCCTTGAGCTCTAATTCATGAAAAAGTAAGTTTATTCCCAGAAGCCGGATTCACGATAGAAATACCAGATTTAAGAATCAATTGACTGTTCATAAACTGTGATAATGAATATTCTATTGTTTGAAAGCGCGTTCTATCTAAATAAACAAACCAGAAAATGCCAATTTTATCAATCAGAGTAAAATGTATTAGTTAAATAAAGCCTGATATGAAAATATTTATAGTTGCTTAATCTGAAAACATATAAAAATCATAAAATATGTCAGTGGCGTACATTTTTTTCTTCATAATATTTGGTAAGATACCCCCGGGACGCCACTGGACATAGTAATTTTTATCCTATTAAGGCTAATTATTACTACAAAAATTATTACTACAAAATCGACCAAAGCCTATTTTTTAAGTATATCAAAAACTAGATATGAAAAGCCATTTAAACTTACATAAGATTTTAAGGATCTCTAAGGGTCTAACATATAAGAAAAATAGAATATAATTGTTGTTTGAAATAGTTAATAAAAGTGACATTACTCTAGCACTTGTTTTGTTCTAACCCGACATGGCCAATTCCCATTAATTAAAAAATTAAAGGGCTCTGTACACGTGCAAAAGTAATGAAACAAAAAGGCCTGTCTGTATAACGTGTATATTATCCAAATCCAAAATTATAAAGCGCGTTCGACTAACTAGTCATCATCAATGCTACTTACTAATAAGTATATCGAGTAATAAAACCCTTCAATTATAAGGATGGCGGACAAGGCCAGAATGCCGAAAAGAAAAGAATATATTTACTCATCAGTGAACAGGCAGAAAGATACATGGTTCTAAAATCAGTGAACTTAAAGACTTTTTACATATAACAAAGACAAAACTAAAGTTGACGCACATCAAATTACATTCTAAAAAAAATTATTTATTGCTTAAAAAGCAGTCATATTTTATAACGGGATTATGAAATCGAGAAATGAGTGAATTTCTTTAACAAAAGGCAAACAAAGTGACAGTGAACGGGGCTGCCAAGTTTACGTTAAATTTAAGCAACTATAACTGTTCAAAAATTATGATAATATTGAAATCCTTATGTATAATATACAAGTTACTGAAATTTGACAAATTATCTTAATGAGTATAACCAAAATAGAAATTTAAATATAGAATTAATTGTAAACTTGTGAAAAAAGAAAAACAAAGAATACAAATGGATTACAAATCTGATTGGAAACACCGGTGTGTCGTCATAACGAGAGAAAGACACTGTTCAAAGATAAGCAGTTGAAGACTGCCTTGGCAACTTTGGTTGAAGTGGCCTCTTAACTAGTAATAAGTAAATACATAGGAAATAAAAGACTGAAAAGGTGCAAACACCTGTGTTATGTCAATAAACTACACTAATTATACGAAGCAACATAAATGTTTGGGTGTAATTCAAAAATAAGACTAATAGATGTCTTTTACTGTTTAAGTAAAAAGCGGCTCTAGTTACGGGTTTAGATCAAAACAAAAAACAAAGACTGTGTGGATAGATTAAATAAAATCAATAAAAAGTAGCTTTCAAACAATTGTCGAGTAATGACAAAAACAAATTCATTCAAAAAACTATGAGATTTGATTTTGTTAAAAATCTTGAGATCAATAATGAACTTAAATAAAACCCAAATTGTCTCAACCCACAAGTTAACCTCAATAGAACGTTCATACCGATTCACAGAAGATTGTTTTCTGCTTAGTATCGCTTGCTCTTGAAATTCTAAAATTTTCACCTCGTCACTCTTCAGGCAGTACTTGTCACCCTCCTACTCTGTTCCTACCCAAACCTTTTTTTTTAATGTTTATCAATCTTTCAACACAAAAAATAAATACTATATCAGGCTTTGTGATATTCCTATTTTGTTTTGAAAACTTATTGATTACAATAATAATAAT
The DNA here is from genome assembly GCA_030620095.1 of Kuschelorhynchus macadamiae. NCBI lineage: Eukaryota > Metazoa > Arthropoda > Insecta > Coleoptera > Curculionidae > Kuschelorhynchus > Kuschelorhynchus macadamiae. The sequence continues at coordinate 564,283 of JAUTXW010002837.1, read as the reverse complement.
CTTTTGTTTAATAGCCAATTAAAATATTTATTACTATTCTTCTATTTTGTTAATAATTTGTCAGTTTTTACAAAGATTACTGAACCCTCCCCTCCTTTTATTTAAAGATTTCGATAATAATATTTAATTATAGTTATTGACCACAAGTTGTTCTTGTATGGAAGGTCAGTTAACTTCACACATGACTAAACTTTTATGTTAGTAATTTTCAAACATTTTGATTACAAATGACTTTACCTTTATTAATTTTATATTGACACACATTAAACTGTAACACATTTCTGTTCAGCTAGTTCCTTCGTCTACCTTCCCGCAAGGACTTGCTTTAGTTTCTTACAGTTCTAGTTTTGTTTGAATTTCACTTAAAATTTATGTTAGGGTTGGTGACAATGCATTTGTTTTGTCATTACTCGCTAATTATTTGAAAGCTACTTTTTATTGAATTATTTTTCTCAATCTATCCTGTATCTATATTTTTGTTTTGATCTAAACCCGTCACTGGTGTCACTTTTTACTTAAACAGTATAGACATTTATTAGTCTTATTTTTGAATTACATCCAAACATTTATGTTGCTTCTCACAATTGGTGCAGTTTATTGACATTACACCGGTTTTTTCACATTTAATTTCCAATGTATTTTTTTTTGATTAGTCAAAAGACCAAGATTGCTAAGTCAGTCCTCAAGTGCTTATTTTTAAACAGTGTCTTTTTCTCGCTATGACGTTACAGTGGGGTTTCCAATCAGATCTGTAATCAATTTCTATTGGTTGTTTTTCTTTTTTACAAGTTTACGATTTATTCTGTATTTATCCGTAAAATAACTTGTCAAATTTCGATATCACATCACTCCGATGATTACCAATGTTCTTCTTATTTATTTGTATACAAATCATCTCTGAGATGCTACGATTATAATAATTGCTTTCACGATCTAGAATATTCACGCTATCAAAAACAAACTCGTGTCCAGTGTCAAAATGGTGTTGTGCTAGGGCAGTTTTGTTTTCTGTTTTGTTTTTCTTGACAGTTGTATTTATGCTGCTTGATTCGGTTAGCTAAATATTGTTTGGTCTGTCCTATATATATTCTATCACATGAACAGGGAATACTGTAACTTAGTGTAGATTGATTAACTATGGCGATTGTATCTTTTAGTTTTGAAAATAGTTTTTATGTGGTGTTGGGATTATTAGAGACAATTTGAATATTATCATGATCCAGTCCTTTTTTATTTTGTGTGACAAATCGTGTATATATGGGAAATGTATATATCTATGATTACGCTGTCCAGAGTTAGTAAAAGTTGCGTTATTTGTATTTTGTTTTGATTCGAATTTATTCCAGCATATGTTGATAAATTTAGTGGGATAATTATTTTTTCGCGCCAATCCTTGTATCTTTCTAATGTTGTCTTCCCATAAATCTGGATGGATAGTATTTACTCTATGTTGATTAACATGATAAGAATAATAATTAAGGATTTCACCGGAACTTGTAGGTTTCATGTACCAGTTTGTTTTTAAATTTCCGTCGTCACCTCTACATCTAACTAATACGTCTAAGAATTGTTTTTTTTTATTATTTTCTACTTCCATTGTAAATTTGATTTTATCATTAATGTCATTAAATATGTTAAGAATTTCGTTACATTTTTGCCTAGGCACGGCCAACATTGTATCATCAAAATATGCATAGAAAAAAGGTATATTAAATGATATTTTTTTCACAAACCCTAGACAGTATAAAATTCATTACTAAATTAGCTAGTACGGGGCTAGCCTAACACTAACATCAAGTTATTGGTAAAAGCTGCCTTTAACCGACAAATAGCTGTTATTAAAACAAAGGTAGACTTTTAATATGATTTCAGGAGGAAAGTTAGTGTAAGCCATAATGTGGCGTTTATATTTCTTTAAAATTTGTGTTAATAGCATCTTGGGTATATTCGTAAATAAAGAAACCAGGTCTAGAGAGATCAGAATGTAATCCGGAGGCAAAACTATATTTTTTATTGATTCTACAAAATCAAATGAATTTTTTATATTGTGATGGAAAGTTGTTGTTAGTGGCGATAGTATTCATGTAATAAGGAAGCTATTTTGTATGTTGGTGAATTGATGCAGCTCACCACTGGCCTCATTTTTATCCCCTGTTTGTGCGTCTTCCTTAAACTATATAGTTTAGGTGAAACTGACGAATAATTTTTTAATTTAATTATATCTTTATTGTCTAATATTCCCAGTTCTTTAAACTCACTAATCAAGGAATTACAGCGAGTTTGATATCTTGCGGTTGGATCATAACCTAACTGTTTATATATCGTAGTATCACTCAACATATAGATCATAACACCTACATATTCCTGTTCATTCATCAACACCGTGCTATTTCCCTTATCTGCTCGACATTTCATTATTTCAGGACGATTATTTAAATAACATTTTGTTTCTTAATATTGTTTAAGTATATTTTTGTAAGGACAAAAAATTTGTTCTTAATTTTGTTAAAAATAATTTGTAATGATATTAACAGTTTTGTGCCAAAATTGCATACTCCAAATCTTTTATGATTGTGGACAGAGGTAAATCACTACGGGGAGTTGGTAGCGAAAATTTGACATTAGTGTAATTGTAAATAAGCTCTTTAGTAGACTCGAGTAAATAAATATTTAGAAATTGGTCTACCTTATTAATCCTTTTTAGATTGTTTAACTTAATTTCATACTTTCTTTTAATATATTTTTCAATAGTTTGAAAAATGTCATAAGTAACCAGATTTCTTACCTTATCCTTTAACTTTACTATTTTTTTTAGTCAAAACTTTTAATTTCCGTATTGTTATTTTAATTTCTAAATTCAAAATGGTTCTTCTGAATATAATTATGGCTGATTCCACAAGAAATTTATAAGGATCAATTAGTAAAGAGTAAGTGCATTTGTAATATTCGTCTGTTGGACAATTGCAATTTACCATTTCCTTTGTAGTTCTACACGCTTCATTTCCAAATGATTTTCTTATAGATGTAATCAAACTCCCTCGTTTTATAATTGTGTGGTGTTTGCGTCCTACTTAGTTATGAGGTTAAATTTAGGTTTCGAGAATAACGGACGGTAGTAATACTTAAATCTTATTTATTACCAAGTAACGTTTCGTTGCCTTTATTGCATATTCTTCAAGCCAAAACAATCATAATTTTACATACACGAACAATTACATCAACTAACTATATTTTCATATATTAATAATAAGGATGGTATAAACCTGGTTACTCACCTACGTAACTGTTTAAGATTTAAACACTACATTAGTTACAGCAATCATTTTGTTACAAAACGGTCTCACCCAGATATTACTTTTAAATTATTACTCAATTATTGAATAAACAATAACCATGTCGTGTCAAATATTTCTAAGATGATAGTATCGCTAATTAGTTGATATGAACATAGCTGCCTACGATTATTATATTATTTTTCCATGGTTGGGACCGTTAAGACTCCCCTGCTCCGAAAGTTTTATTATATGTGCTGGAAATCCTCGTTCATAGTAATCCTGTCCAATGCATATTTTGTATGTAGTCTTGGATATTATTAACTACTGTTGCGTTTTCTTTACCCGCTGGGAGAATTTTGATATGCTTATTTTTGCAAAGGTTAGTTAGAGCCCATTGTTTAATAGTATTTAGGTTTTGTTCCGGTGGTTTGCTTGATTTTCTTGTCGAATTTCCACTTTTTGGCGAATTCCCTCTGCTTCCGTCTCTTCAGAGGAGTCAAGGAAAACTTCAGTTTCAGCTATTATTTCTTCTCTAAAGATTTCTTTAGGGTTATCGCAAAATTAAAACCTTTACTTAGTTTGGGGTACACCCTTCGAAATTTGGCTTGCATTAGGACTAATAAACTTTGGAGATTGCCAATATAGAGCATTATTATAGCAGAACAATCTGAAAAGCCATAGAAATTAAAAAATAAGGGCAATTTAAATAAGAGGGACGAATCATTAAAACTACCAATGGTAAGGAAGAAAACAATAGGCAAACCTAAAATTAAGACAAAAAATTAAACGAGTTAGTGCTTAAAAAACAGGATAGAAAAACTTTCCCATCCAACTTTAAAACAAAAGAATTTGAAAATTTTAGAACAAATACTTATAGATAATAATTCTTACCCTGTACATTGTAACATAAAATTTTATACTTACTCAGATTTGCATTTATATTACTTATTCCCCATTATAAAATTATAAAACTGTTTTCGTTTTAGAATAATTAAGAATATTCCTCGAACGGTTTTTTTTTGTAAATAGTCACCACCAGACATCCGGAAAATAAAAAAAAACTATACCAAAAGAAGCAATGTGTTAAAGAAAGAGGGAGAACGGTCTATTGCACGCCGCATAGTGTAGTGAATGGAAATACATTGCCTTTTATGTCAAAGTTTTTTTCAAATTTCTCGGGGGTCTATAGATAAAGGCATTTAACCTAGTATATTTATAATTAGCAATAAGGGGCCATTTGATGGACATACATAGATTATTCCATATTAAAAATATATGTTGTATCTGCAACACATTATTAATTCATTTAATTAATTAACTATGACATAATGATTGATTTTTTAATCTTAAAATTTTGGTATTTACATTCATTTATTCATTTAATTGGTAAAAAAAAAACTGTACATCGCATGAATATTTTACTGGCGGCATGTCTTTCTAAAACTTTCAATCGAACTTTATTATAACAACTATAACAACATGACAACGCGTACTCGATGACGTCGAGCCCAGCGCCATACAACGCCCTCGGTGAATTGCAGGTGCAGTACACTACACCCACGTGTCTTTCAGTTTGCGGTGGTTGTTTACTTTTATTTTCGCGAATTTCGCAGCAACTGGTGAGTTTCTTTGCAGTTAACTTGACTGTTTTGTGTTATATTTATTTATGATGTTGTTACAACTTCAAATTCGAAGTTAGTAAATGTGATTGTTCAAGACTGGAATAAATTAAAAGACGTCTTTGAGTTTATTACAAACTGTAACAAATCTAATGAAAAATCAATCCGCCTGGTGAAAGGATTTTTAGGTTAGATGAACGATTTTGAATTCACGTTTCTAGCATTAGTATTTAACGACATTTTCTCCATCACGGACATACTATTTGACGTTCTTCAAAAAAAAAACCGCTTGACATTCATTTTTGCATATCCAATATAAAACGCTGTCGTGAGGGACTCTGTAAAAAAAGAAATGAAAATTTTTTTAAAACCATGTTTGGTAAAGCAAATTCTATTACAGAAATAAATCATTACAAACGTGAGCTTGCTAAGCTTTCACCTGAAGAAATTAGGGCTAAGTATAGAACCCTTTTTTATGAGATATTGGACCATATTTTAATAGAAACGACACTAAGATTTCAAGACAGTGAAAAACTTACATTTTCATGTTCGGCAGGTTCTGCTAAATTTTGCGAATATATTTTAAACTTTCGGACTAGCTCGTTTGAAAATTTGTAACAGTTATATGGGGAAACATTTTCAAAAAGTCAACGACTTAAAAATGAGCTTGGTCTTATTTTTGCCAATGAGAGTAATTGGAATATATCGCTGCAAGAGAAAGTGAAAAAAATTAATAAAAATAAATATATTTTTACCGAAGCATATAAATTGTTTTTCCTTATTTTGACAATACCGTCGACAAGTGCTTCAGTGAAAAGAAGTTTTTCTTGCTTCAAATGTGTAAAAACTTATTTAAGAAATACAATATCTCAAGAAAGGCTTACTTCTCTTGGCAATATTTCGTTTCAAAACGAATTTCTGGAGGAGATTAGGGCAACTTATACATTTTATGAGGATGTTATAAATAAATTTGCTGCTATGAAGGATAGGAGAATTAGTATACAAAATTTAGGTAAGTCGTAAAAAAATATCCTACCCCTTCCGCATATAAAAAAATTCTGGAAAAAAAAAGATTGCGATATTTTCTTGCTTTATTTACCTTTCACTTACTTTTTCACCCGCGAGCCGCTACTGACTATTATATTACAATACAATTTTTTTCTCTTAAGATTAAGCCAATATTTGGGGTGGTAAATTATTTCCTCTATTATAATAATATATATATATATATATATATATATATATATATATAATAATACTAATAATAATAATAATAATAACTTGGTATAATCCCGTCAGTATAAAATACAACCACAGGAATACTGTGAGACAAGAAGATAAAAATAATAATAAAAACCCATCAACTCCCCGAGGAGTAAACCTCGTTCGCACAGTAAAAAAATCCCTGGCAGTAGATAAAGTGCAACCCTTTTATGAAAATGTACAATCTACGTAATAAACGGGTAAATCGAGGGTTTAGGTAGAGGATCCTGTGTGTAAAATGAGCTACAGTCTCCCTCGACTAGCGACGGAAGCAGCGTGATGTCGAGTATGGCTACTGCAACGACCTCACCGACGCCTAGCTCTCGCTGTTTCTGGGGAGACGCATGTCACCAATCCTCACACCACAAAAGCTGGAAAGCCAAGGAAGCGTATGAAATGGACACCAGAAATGCATTGTTTTATAATGCGCTCCTGTTATAACATCACCAGATTTGAGACCGACTTAACGACTTACCGGACCAGCCTTTATAGTGCTTTCCTTCAGAAATACCCGGATTTTCACAACATCACCGAGCAACGCATCGCTGATCAACGGCGAATAATTGTCCGGAATAAACTTTTGGCTAAACCAATCCTAGTACAACTTAAAGGAGAGGTGCAGCTTAAACTTGAGAATGAACGAGTTGAGCCCATAGCTCCGGCTATAACAAAGGAACCCGAGAAGGAAATACGAAATGATGAAAACCTATGCGAAGAAGAATCGACAGGACAATACATCATTGACAGAGCTAACAACACCTAGAACACTGGAAAAGTATCAGTATTCTCAAACTCCAAAAAGCTGTTGCTGAGTTTAACGGTCTAGATCCAACTCAAAGACCTAAGTTCCCGAAACTTAGAACTAGTCGGGAGACTCACAACATCCTCAAGATTTTCAACACCATACTAGCAGATTTTAGTTTAGAGTTTGACACACTTGAGAAGCTCCACACACTCACCTACTGCTCTGCCGTTGCCGTCTTAGATGCCATAAACAATAAGTGCATTCCCAAAAAAAAACAGGCAAAGCTATACACCAACAAAAACCCATATGGCAGAAAAGACTTGAAAAGATAACTGATGATTTGAGACAAGAAGACTCACAGAATTTCAGAAGAATAAACACCCCTGCAGAAGACTTAAGAAGCTATTTAAGAAGGTAGGTACAAAACCCACCGATCTCAACCATCAACAAAAACTAGATGAGTATCAGGATACATTAAAGCTAAAGCGAAACGCTTGCAGAGATACAACAAATGCTCAAAGAGCACCAACCAAAGACAGTTCTATCGGGATATCAATAACACCAAAGATCAAGCCAATACTGAGAACATGCTGCCGAGCAAAGATCACTTGACTATTGGTCGAACATCTAGGAAAAACCAAAAGAGCATAACAAAAATGCTACATGGATATAGTCTCAACGTGATCAAATTCAAACACCACAAATGAAATTTGACTCTATATCCAAGGAGGAAATTAGCAGCTTTATTAAGGGAACGAGCAACTGGAAGTCTCCAGGAGTTGACCATATTCACAATTTCTGGTATAAGTAATTTGAGGTCCTCCATGAACCTATGATCCGTAATTTTACCAAAATAATGCATCATCTGGAAACAATACCCGCATTTTTCATGCTGGGCACTACAACTATGCTACCCAAAAGCCACAGGTCAGAAGACCCGTCCCAGTACAGGCCCATCACCTGTTTGTCCACCATGTACAAGATTTTAACAGGATGTATTGCAAATCGTATCTATCACTATATTGACAGTCATAACCTATTAGCCGAGGAACAGAAGGGATCCATTCGAGACCATGAAGGATGCAAAGAACAACTAGTCATCGACTCTATAGTACTTAAGCAGGCACAGAAAAAAACAACGCAACATACACACTTCTTTTATAGACTATAAAAAGGCATTTGACGTTGTACCACATTCCTGGCTCAAAGAAGTATTAGGAATAAACAAAATTCACCCTATGATCATCAATTTCCTGGCAACTATCAAACACAAGTGGAGAACGAACCTGATGATCTATAATGGCGATCAATTTCTTACCACCAATGAGATACACGCCATTTGGGGAATTTACCACGGAGACTCGTTAAATCCACTTTCGTTCTGCTTAGCAATGAACCCACTATCCACGTGCTCAACAATACAGGACATGGCTTAAACATCAAAGCCAATAGAGACAATTCCCGAATCATATCCCACCTTCTGTATATGGATGATATTAAGCTCTATGGTGAAAACCAGAACCAACTAAAAAAGCATGTTGACGTGACATACACCTTTTTGAAAGACATCCATATGGAATTTGGAATGGAAAGATGTATAGCCTTGAATATCGAAAAAGGCAAAGTCGTTAATGGTGATGTAGCCCTACCAAATGGAGAAATGGTTCTAGCGATGAACCAAGGAGAGACCTACAAATACCTAAGATTCTAATAAGCTAGACTGCTCCAGGATAAGCAAGGGAAGACCTAGTTGAAAGGCCAGTACGTTCAAGGTGTGCGTGCTCTTCTGAAGACAGAACTGAACGCCGGAATTCTCATTACAGCAATTAACACCTATGCTGTGCCCGTGCAGAATCTTGAAATAGACTAACACGGAGCTAGAGGGACTACAACGAACTACCTGCCTAATAATTACCAAGTACAAGTCACACCACCCAAGGTCATCAACTCTCCGAATGACCTTATCACGAAGAGAAGGTGGAAGATTTCTTGTTGACGACTTGGTCAACAACTCGCACTCCCGACAGCTGCAAAAATTGAGGGATTTCTTCACCAACAAGGCACAAACATCAAGCCTCCACCGCATAATGACCTTAAGTGACAACTCGTACTCTCCATTCAATCTCGCAAGTGACAACATCATACTGAAGTCACTTTCAGACCCCGACAAACAAGAAGGGTGGGCTCAAATGGCACTGTACGGCCGACATCACAATGACTTGAATCAGCCACACATAGATAGGGAAGCACCCAACAGGTGGTTTAAGGGTGGAGAAATATTCCCAGAGACAGAAGGATTTGTGCTGGCAATACAAGACCAAGTTATTAACACGAAAGTACACGAAATTCATCATCAAAGACCGATCAGTTGAATCCGATAAGTGTTGAAAATGTAACGAGAGATCAGAGACTATACAGCATATAACATCTGGCTGCTCTTACCTAGCAAACACGTACTACCTCCAGCGACATAACCAGGTGTGTAACATCATACAGCAGAAGCTTGCCAATAAATACGGGCTCCTGAACACCTTTGTGCCCTATTATAAATACCAATCAAGTTCAGTGCTTGAAAATAATGCCTTTAAATTGTACTACGACCGGGTAATTATCACCGACAAACTAATGACGAATAATCAGCCTGATGTAGTACTGTTAAATAAAGAAATAAAGACAGCTTATTTGGTAGATGTCGCTGTACCCAACAATAACAACGCTGGATAAATATCAAGAGAAAAAGGTCGAATATGCGGAGCTAGCGATCGAGATACAGCAGATGTGGCGACTGAATAAAGTTCATGTCATACCGATCATCGTATCATCAACTGGACTAGTTCGAAAAACACTAGAACAGAACCTGAAAATCATAGAACTGCATAATAACACCTTTATCGACAACCAGAAGGCAGTCCTGCTCAGTACTTGCCACATAGTGAGAAAATTCTTACAGGAAAACACATAGAACTAATAGAAACCAGCCCACTCATTTTGATGCATGCATCCGGGAAGCAAGATGTTTATTAGTACTTTAGTACAACATTGTTACTAACTATGCACTAATATGTTATTCAATCAGCTTTCCCAACAGAAAGTCAGAAGCTGTTGAGGTCTGAGATAAAAAAAAGTTCATAAGACAAACAGAAAGAACTATCAATGCCGGAGTTTACAGGAATGAGTGTATTTTAAATATTGTTAAGCTTTTTTATATATAATTTAAGTGACCAGCTCATAGAAAATAATACTCAACGATCGGCGCCCAAATTGTTACTTAGGTATTAGAGCTGCCGTCCTTTTCAGTCATATTAAAAACAGAAACATAAGCCTTGTAAGCATTTTTTAAGTAACCCTACATATATTTCTCTTTGTTTCTGTGCCAATTTTCTTTTTCTAAGCTAAAAATGCACGTATTTAAAAATCCGTCTATTGTAATTTTTCCCAAACAAAATTAAAAGCTTTTCGAGATATATACACGAAAACAAAAACAAACTCGTTATATGCAAAATGTCGAGTTTTAGATAATCCTCAATTTTTGGCCTGTCTGCCCTAGGTAAATATGTTATACATCCATGTTCTTGGAATTTTTTAAAAATTTTGCTGACTGTTGATTTGGAAATTAGTTGGCGTTCTGGGTATGTAGCGTTGAAAAGTACACATACCTCATCGAGATGCCGTGTGCGATTAGTGTGACAGTAGTGATTGGATGTACCTCTGGAATGTAAACACATCGTATTTTTCCATCTGCGAAGGACTAAAAATCAACACTGTACACCTCTACGAGGAGGAGGAGATCTTCAAGGCAATCAGAACGTATGAAAAACAGCGAGGTAAGAAAACTGATCTTTTGTGCGATCTAACTTTTCAAATTAAGTATCGTGACAGCGATTTATTTCCTAGTTTTACACGGTTGTTTTATCATTCTAAAACTAGGAAAACTAATACCATACTTCGAAATGTTAGTAAGGCCTTACAAAGAAAATAAATCCATCTAACCAGAAAATAACTTTTAAAATTACGCCTTAAATTAAGTAACAACTTTCACCCTTTATTGTGGAATCACATATAAGTAAGGGTTTTTCATTTTGCTATAACTCCTAGGAAAATCCCTAAAGAAGAAATATTAGCTGTAATGAAAGCTGTCCTTGACTCCCCTAAAGAAACGAATTTTAAGATTAAGCAAACCACCGGAATAAAACCTAAATGCCACTAAACACAGGGCCCTAACAAAACTTCCTAAAAATAAAGACATCATAAATTTTCTGGCGTATAAAGGAACGAATTATGCGAGACATCGTTCTTGAAAAAGACATCATAGCAAGTGTCAAGTTGTATCCTAGTATTCCCTTCAACGAAGCATTGGACATGTTTGCTATGAACGAGATTCTCCCGGTACATATAATACAAGTCTCGAAACATTGCCTTAAAAACAATTATTTTTCTCATTTAACGGGCAAATATATAAACAAATAGATGGTGCCTCAATGGGAACCTCACTATCACCAGTAATGGCGAATTTATTTATGATGTATTTCGAAAAAGAAGATTTCGAGGCAATTTCGCAGCCCAACATGGTAGTACAGAGCTCGAAAATTTTCTGACTCACGTAAATTCAATGCAACCTAGAACACAATTTACTCTTGAGTTAGAGGAAAACAACAAACATCCATTTTTAGATACTCACTCAGACACAAAACTGCATAACGGACATTTTGAATACACTGTGTATAGAAAACCAATACATACCGGCAGATATTTAAATACAAAATTACACTATTACCCAGCATAAATTCAGGCTGTGGTAAATACTTTAACATCTAAATCTATGTGACAAACTGAAACACAAATGAAACAAAACGAATTCAATATAATATCTGGTCCTTTGAAGAAAAATGACACAAGTCGTACCAGAGAAAACTGTTAGTGTACAGGGTTCCCGAAAAAACAAAATTTGTATAGATATCCCATTTTTATAAAAAAGATAATTTTTTCATATCTTAAAGAAAACCCAGTGACAAATTGATAAAAATTCTATTTATGGTTAAAAATGTTAATTGCTGTTACATGTTCTTACATATAGTGTAAGCATTATTCATTTTAATTATGGTAAAATGTAGGTATTTGTATTAGATAAAAAGCCTTTACCTTGCATACTGATAGTTTGAAATATAATGTGTACAGCTGTAAATAATAGCTTTATATAAACTTTTACTAATTAAAAAAAATGTGATTTTTTTTTGGGAAAAAAGTAAAAATGTGGGATCAAGAAAAAATAAAACTCGCTAGCAATTGACTATAAATAACACCATTTTAGAAGAATTTAATGGCATGGGGAAACGGCAACGCATTCTTCCAAAATACGAATATCTAATTTGGAATTTTTACTTGATTTGTTATATTTTGTGTTTGAGTTTTATTTTTATGATAATGAAAATGAGGTAAATATTATCGCAAATTGTTACTTATTATTATTTTATTGAGTTAACCCTATCAATATTCAAAAAGCATAGCCAACAACAGAAAAGCGAACAGCATACTTTACTACACTATATGTTTCAGGAAACTGAATCAATTATGTAGGCCTCTTTGTTTTATATAGTTAACTTTCAAATAAAGGAACGAAAAAATGTTTTATGCTCTTGTATTTTATTTATCTTTTCGAAAAGCATGTCCAATACATAATCCACAACAAAAACTGCATTATATAAATAATATTCGAATTCTATAATTTATTTATTATACAAATTTTTTTATTTAATACATTTTAATAAAAACTTGTGTAAATATACCTCAGTGGTAAGTGTTTTTATCTACTAGAATGTTTAAAAACTGCAATTCAGTTTGAAAATTGGATCGCTAGTTTGTATGCAAACCGACCAGGATAATATTTTATTTTTTAATTGAAGGTTTTTCTATTCTCTTCGAAATGGCACTAAAATAAACATCAATATTTTGACAGAATTTTGTTTTTTATATTTATATTTATGCTTAAACTGTGGGAAAGAAGCGATTATTAAATGTTAATAAAAACTTGTGTAAATATACTTCAGTGGTCAGTAATCAAAATACCAAATTTTAAGTATTTTTACCTACTAGAATATTTAAAAACTGCAATTTAGTCTGAATATTGAATCACCTGTAGTTTTTATGCAAACCGACCAGGTTAATATTTTATTTTTTACTTAAAGGTTTTTTTATTCTCTTCGAAATGGCACTAAAATAAATATCAATATTTTGACAGAATTTGTTTTTTATATTTATATTTATATCTATGCTTAAACTGTAGGAAAGAAACGATTATTTTTAAAAGAAAAACCGTATAATTAGAAAAGCATATTTTGACAAAAAATTATAATTAATATTATTTGCTTTTTAAATAATATTTTTATTAATAAAAAGGATTAATGGCAACTGTTTAAATATGAGGTAAAACTTATTTTATCTAAAAATGTGACTTTGCGAATGTTTTTCCTTTTTCGATGTGTATATGTGTAGACAAAATTTAAGGGCACGAATAATTTGAGAACGGGTAAACTGATTCGTTTTAAAGGACCAGGCACACCGCTCATTAAAAATGGATCACGGTGAATTTTTCTATTTTTTTTTATATGTTGTAGTGCTCAACCCTAGTAGTTATTCTGCAAAATTAAATAAACTTATCGTCCAGTTTTTGAAATACAGGGTGTTTAAATACGCAATTTAATTATATTTTTTAAGGGTTTCTTAGGAAAAATAACTGTAAAATGAAAATTTTAAATAAATTATCGTTATGTTTCTTCTTAAAATTCTATTTACAATAAATAACAATACATATAAAGTAAAAAATTACATTTATATACAGCGTATTCCAAGATGCTGCACATCAAAAAAGTATTAAAAATTAAACAGATATCGTCCATATTATACTACGTGTTTTAGCTATTCTTTTTAAGAACATATAAATCAAAAAATTCTAGTTATGTACAGAGTATGTGGTATTTTTTTCACTAGTGCAAAGGTTTTAAGATTTAAAGTATTTTTGAATTAAAAACTAATCACTGGGAAATAAAAAAATAATAAATTAAGGAAACATGACCATATTGATTTAAGCCTGCAATATTGATACATCCAGTGGATGAGACCTTAGGTGTATATTCAAATTAATTTTACAATGTTATGGCGACCATTGTGGTTGTTAATCTTAATAAAATCTGAATGTGACGAGAACACAACAGTTAACAAAAACTAAAAAGCTGTATGCCGCAGAATAGGTTTTTAATTGAAAACAATAACTTTTTATTTTTTACCTACTTAGTTAATTATATATGGCATATGAGATGAGTTTCATGTCGACCCTCAGCTTCCAAGATATCTTCTAAAATTTTGGTGGAAGGATATTTTATATTTATCTGGTTTCTTACATACCCCAGATACTATAAAATTGTTGCAACCTGGGCACACCTTTCAACAGTTCTTGATGTTTTATTATAATGATAACCGGATTTGGGACACAATGTACAATATTATTTTAAAGTTTCCCGTATTGTTACTCTCTTTTATTTATAATTTAATTACAGTAAAATTACTAAAATATATCCTCCGGAAGCAATATGGACCTATATCAAAGAACTGTCATACCCTAATAAACATTGCATTATTGTTTTCCCAGCAACTTGATTAATAAATATGTTTTCAACTTAATTTTAATATGTTCAAAACGGAAACTCATTTTCGTCACTTTAAACAAGACAAGCATTTAGATTGGTTTATTGAAGTCACATAAATAACAACCAATAACAGGGTGAGATCTTATTACTAAAGATTAAGTAAAAACTAAAATGTGTTACATAAATCACCTTAAGGTGAGGTGTAACACCGACACATTTCAAGAGTCGGGGAGATAGAAGAACTTTATAAGTGAAGAAACTGAAATGAAATAAATTTGTTAGCGTACTTTGACACCTATCCTGAAAATTCCATAAGGGACTTTTGCAATGACACTGTTTTGGGTTTAGGAACTATTCATGTCGTTTAAAAAAAACACAAATTTGTTCCCTACAACTGGTATCGCCACAAACCTTGGAAACAGGTGATTTCCAAAGACGACTTGATTTTTGTACATGGTTTCTTCATCAATGCAGGATAATTCATAATATTATAATAAAACAAATAAAACAATAATACTAGCTGCATACTGCATAATGTTTTATTTGCAATTTCTGCTTCAAAATAAATTTGAAATGAAGAACGAAATAGGTACATATTAAAAAAAATGCTAGAAAACATCATCACCATGTTGTATGCACAGCTGGCACCTCTTACATATGCTTCTGGTAACAATGATTAACATTTTTATGTCAATACCAAGAATCACATCGGTAATACTTTGTCGTGACTCGTCAACGTTTGGATATATTTTTAGGTAAACCCTGTCCTTGACATATCCCCATAAAAAGAAATCTAAAAGTGTGATATCCACGGACCTTGGAGGCCAGCGTATTGGGCCATTTTTAGTTATCCGCTTATTCTCAAAGTATCTTTCAAGTAGTTGCTGTACAACTTGGGTGTTATGAGGGGGAGACCCATCTTGCTGAAAATACTTACATGGGATTTTCCCGTGACCAATAATGACGATTTTTTCGGTTAAACATTCCCCCATTTGAAAAATTGGCTTCGTCACTCCATAAAACCATTTGTGGTAAGTTAGGAAATATCCTGCATTGATTAAGAAACCATGTACAAAAATCAAGTCGTATTTGGAATTCATTTGCCAAGGTTTGTATTAGGCGATATCTATATGGAACAAATTTGTGCTTTTCTAAAACGGCATGAATGGTTCGTAAACACAAACCATGACTGTCATTGCAAAGGTCTCTTATAGAATTTTCAGAATAGGTTTCAAAGTACGCTAACACATTTATTTCAGTTTCTTCACTTATTATAAAGGTCTTTCTTTTTCTCGATTTTTGAAATGTATCGGTATTAGACCTTCATTTGCGATAAAGCTTTAAATATAAACGACGGTTTGGGAGACTGCGATTTGGATACTTCTCGCTATAACGCTGAAGTGCCTCGGTAGTATTTTTTTGCACAAAATATACATTTCCACTATATCACACTTCTCTAAGTGAGTAAACACCATTTTTATTCTGTTAATAATAGCGCAAGCCTACTATTAAAAATAGCTTGACATTAGAGTTAGTGAATGTCAGCGCCGTCTCTACTATTGTTTTTATGCCATAGGTAACTAGATTAAAATTAAAAATTCCTGTTTTTTCTATTATTTTGCACTTTAGGCAAAAATGATAAAGAACAACTTTTATTATATTTTTGAGGGCGAATCGAATGAAGTAGACATATATAGGGCGTTCAATTAAAAAAATATACTTTTTTGCCAATATCTCGACAACCGTACATTCTATTGTTTTTCTGCTTTCCCTACTGTAACCAGCAGGAAAAAATACAAAACTTTCATAATTTAACCGACATCGTAGCTCTCATAACAAAAAAGTTAGCAATGATGCCAGCTTAATTTTGAACACCCTGTATATATATATATATTTATATATATATATATATATATATATATATATATATATATATATATATATATATTTTTTTTTTTTTAATAAAATATCTGTTTAATATTTAATTTTTTTCTGATTTGCAGTAATTTTGAAATTCCCTGTACATAACTGCTATTTTTGCTTAGCATATTTTTTTATTGTGTATAGAGTTTTGAGAAGAAACATAATAATAGTTAATTTAAAATTTTCATTTCATAGTGATTTTTCCTTGGAAATACTTGAAAAATATAGTTAAATTGCGTATTTACACACCCTGCATTTCAAAAACTACACGATCTAAGTTTATTTAATTTTGCAGAATAAATACTTGAAAAAATATAGTTAAAATGAGTGGTGTGCTTGTATTTACATCAAAAAAGAGTCCAGACCGCCCCCGTAAAACAAAAAAAAAACAATGAACGTCAAATTTCTTTTAACTTTTTGAATATCAAAACATTTTTTCAACTAAACAGGTTAGTATCCTGAAACGAAGGCATTTTTATTTCAAAAACATTCAACTTTATTAAGAAACGATGATACATCCTCTGAAGACGAAATAGCCCCTGTTTCATTTTCAAAATTTCAACTAAACACGTCAATTATTTTTTGCATATAAATACATTTTTCCCCTTTATACAGAGTAGGCCTGTGCCATGTGCAGCACCGAAAAGAAAATATTTATTTATTTTAAAGTGGTTATTTAAAAAAAAACGATGAAACAAGTCAAATTTCTTTTGTCCCTTGTAAGTAAAACACTTTCTTCCACAATACAGGTTAGGCCTTGAGGTAAAAAAGTCTTTTAAAAGTATGAATATGTATTTCCATAACGCTTAGCTTTTTAAAAAAATGTAAAACATGGCAAATTTATTTTCATTTCTTGTATATAAAAGATTTTTTTTATATAGGGTTATAGGAAGAAATGACTGCCTAAAAACAATTTTTTTTAACGTTGGTATAAGGCAAATTGCATAGTTTATAACTTTTTTAGGCTACACATACTATTTTTTTCTTTAGAAACTATACATATTTTTGGAAAAGGGTAAACACGTTGCATTTATTTATTTTTTACGTATACATTTCAACTATAGCTTACTTACAGTTATTTCTCAGCTCAACGTGCAAAGTGTTTAGTTTCATGCTAGTGTTAAACCAGAATAGCCGATCGGATACAGACGTATTTCGTGATGTTGTGCGGTTTTAATTACTTTAAAAATGAGTAATATGCAGACTTAAAACATAGAGACAATTAAAAAATTGTAGCTTTATGTTTTTTCGATTCGCTCCGGACGTTACAAGCTAAATAAAATTTTATACAATATTATACATCTTCTGTACGAAACCTGATAAAAAATATGTTAATAATTTTTATAACCGTTAATATTCGTAACAATTATTTAAAATGTAAGAACTAAAAGTGGTAGTTTACAGGTCAAGCAAGCTATTTCCAGAATTATTTGTAGGAGAAGCCTGTAGCGCCTGTAGAATCACAGCTTTGTTTTTTTACTTAGATATGCAATTAGGTTATATGCTTAGAAATCGTAAACTTTTGCCATGGAAAAGTTTTTCATCTGCGACAAGGATTTTTGATTTGCGGCAATAAAAACAAATCATTTTTGATACTAACATACATTATAAATTAAATGTGTAATGTTAAAATAAAGCAGAGTAATTCGACATAAATAAAAAAACATTTTTGGGTTTTACGCCACGAACTATAAGAGAGAATTAACACTAAAAATAATGTTATCTATTTACCTTAAAATTTTAATCTGTAATCTTTAGTTCTGGGTCCACTACGAAGGTACCCGAGGAACGCCATTGAAAAATATCTACTTTTTTGGACGTTTCGGGATAAAGTCTACCCCCGTCTTTAGTAAACTAAAAAATAAAAAACTAAGAGTAGTATATCAACATGTTTTACATCAGAATGGCTAATCTCTGACAGAATGTCAATGAATGTCAGTCTAAAGGCGTTATTTTTGTTAAGATAAAGTAAAAAGATATGTGTACCTAAAGTATGTTCATTTTAATTTACTGTATTTTGAGGTGTCATTTTTTTACTTCAGTATTTAGCAAATTTAACCAAGTGTTATTAAAATTAACTCAACAAGATGTTACACAATTATCTTAGTTTATGAATATTAAGGCACTTTAATTTTACTTTTTTTGGTACATGGTTCTTTTGCCAAAATACTAGGAGCATTCCAATTAATTGTATGATTGTTATCTAGCGCGTATTGACAAATATTTGATTTTTGAAATTCCCTATTTTTTATGTAAATTTGGTGTTCTTTAATTTTTTTGAGTCACGGCCCGGAGGTTTCTTTTATATAAAATTTATTGCATTGACACGGAATTTCGTAAATAACATTTTGTATATTTTTTTATTCATTGTTAGGTTTTGTCTTCGTAAGTTTGCTTCTGCTAAGCGTGTTTTGTGTCTTAAAGTTAGTTCTACCTTAAAAAGTTTGTTTATTCATTTTATTTTATCTGATAAGTTAGGTACGTATGGTTTAAAGAGGTTTGTAATTGGTCTATTTTGGATTTTTTTGACTTTTGGATCTTCAAATATCTTTATACCATAATACCTAACTTATCAGATAAAATAATATGAATAGGGAAACGTTTTAACGTAAGAACAATCTTTAAGACATAAAATACGCTTAGATGCAAACTAACGAAAACAAAACCTAACAATGAAAAAGAAAATACAAAAAATTTTATTTATAAAATTCTGTGTCAATGCAACAAATGTTTCATAGAAGAACCAAAGAATACCAAAATTACATAAAAAAAGTCAAAGAGAGAGAGTAGGAAGGCAAAAATCAAACATTTGCCAACACGTACTAGATAACAGTCATAAAAGAAAGTGCCTTCATATTGTTAAATAAAGTAATTGTGTAGCATCTTGTTCAGACAATTTTAATTACACGTGGTTAAACACTGAAGTATAGGAGAATATACAGGTATAAACCGCTTGTACAGTAATATTAAAAAAATTCTATTTTTGGTCTGCATTGAAGAGAGATGTTGAGGTTTTCGTCAAAAGATGCGATGAGTGCCAAAGATATAAGTACCGTAAATATAATAAGCAACCAATGACAATAACCTCCACAGCTATTTCAGTTTTCCAAAAGAAAAAAAAATAGACCTAGTCGGTCCAATTAAAGCTGATATTCAGTTTAGTTCGTAGATTCCAACAATTCAGTGTGAACTTACAAAGTTCGTTGAATGTTATCTATAACATAGCAAAGAAGCCTACATTGCTGCAAAATCGTTTGTAGAAATGTTTGTGCTAGGATACGATATTCCACAAGAAGCTGCTAAAGATCAAGGCGCAGAATGTTTGGCAAATATCCTTAAGCAATCGTGTAAATTGTTTAAAAATTAAATTCACTGCATATCATCACGAGATGTTTGGAGCCTTAGAAAATTCACATAGTTAGGGTTACATTTACGATTTTAGGTATCGAAACACTCCGATACTTGGATACCTGGGCTCCATATTGGTGCTTTGCGTACAATAATACAGTACATTCTAAAGCTAAATATACTCCCTATAAGCTTGTCTTGGGAAAATTAAGTATTATACCTTCAGATATTCAGAATACTGTAAATCTTTTGTAAAAATTTGACGACTATCCTAGGGAACTGAAGCACAGGCTCCAGATCGCTTGTAGTGATGCAGAACGTCATTTAGTTTTATCAAAAAACCAACGGAAATAAAATTGTCATAATAATAATAGTAACATAATGTATAATATGGAGATAAAGTTTTAGTAAATTTTAAAAAAACACCATTTAATAGTCATGTATTAGTGATTTATTTTATTATTTCAATAGTTAGTTGGAAATGTAGAACATAGAGACACATTTATATTTTTTATTTTAAAAGATTAAAAACGAACTTTCAGTCAGAAACGACGATGGTGGGTCGTTTACATTTGAATAATAATTGATATACCTAAATATTGTAGCAGGCTGAAATATTATAAAGTTTTTTTCTCTTCGTTGTTTTGACAGTTTTGTTTATTTGGTATTAATGGGTATTTTGCCAGATGTAGATAGAAAGTAAAATATTCTGAAATGTATAGGTGTAGAGTTATTTTAAAATGTCGTGGTTTATTTTTCATAGTTCTTTTGTATCTTTCTTTTGGGCTTACGGTGTACTCTTCTGATTATAGAGCATTTTGAAGAACTCCCTTTCTTTTTATTACTTTCAGTAATTAGGTTTTTTGTGTCTTCGTAATTGAAGGTGTGCTTGTTTTCGTCCATATGATTTGTAAAATCTGTTTAATTTTTTTATCATACTTGTGCCCATTTATTCTGCTTTTTAGATATTGGCTAGTTTGTTCAATGTATATCCCATTATAATCACGGCAAGGTAGTTTATATACGATGTTACTCTTTTTTCTTCTTTTCAGAAAGTTATAGCCTTTGAGGCATACAATTATGTTTTCAGTTTTGAGGATATTTTGTAATTTTTCAGATAGCTGGGTACATATGGTAGGGTAAAGCATTTTTTTATTAGGAATTGTTATTTTGTTTGTTACTTAATTTAAACCTTCTTTTTTTCTTGAAAATGGCTTCTATAAGATAATATGGATAATTGTTCGCTAACAATGCCTGTTTTGTTTTGTTAAGAGCTTTTTTGAAGAATGTTGAGAACTGTTGTTTAGATTTTTCTCTGATTATGTATTTTTGGTGTATCAGGTAGTTTTTGTTTTATCTTCTATGCGGTACAAGATCAGGTCTAAACAATTTAATGTTTTTTTTAATTTCGATGGTCGGTTTTAATTTATTGTGGAAGCCATTGAACTTTTCTAACATATCATTGACTTTGTTTTCAGGTAGCAATCATCCACATACCGATGAAAAATGGAATTCTGAAATTTAGGTAATGAATGATATATTTTTCGAGGTCTTCGATTACCAGTTAAGAAATAATATTCAATATTTTCTTCCATTGCCCATCCTTGAATTTGTTTATCATATTTGTCTCCAAAAACATGTGATGATTGTTTGCTTTTATCTCTATCGTAGAAAAATCTCTATCTTAACTTGCTTCCAGAATAAATTAAAATTTACCATCGGAATTGAAAAAAATTAAAATTAAAACTTTTAGACCTGTACTGCATAGAGGATAAAATAAAAAGTACCTAGTACACTAATAATACATGGCCAAGGAGATACTTAAATTACAATTCTCAACATCCTGTATCTGGAAAAAATCTGTAATCATTAGATTAGCAGACAGAGCTATAAATTTAAATGACCCCCGAATTCCTAAAAAAAAACTGTTACCAAAGCAAAACAGGCATTGCTAGCGAACAGTTATCCATATTAAATTATAGAAGCCATTTTAGAAGAGGATGACTTAAATTAAGAAGCAATCAAAATAACAAAACACAAAATAACAAAAACTCTAATATAGAAAAATACTTGACCCTACCATATGTACCTCAGCTATCTGAAAAATAACAAAATGTCCTCAAAACTGTAAACATATAATAGGCTACAACCGTCTGAAAGGAAATTTTAGTATATTAAAAACAGAAATACTGCAAGAAAAAAAGAGTAACATCGTATATGAAATACCTTGCCGTGATTGTAATGGGGGTATATATTGGACAAACTAGCCAATATCTAAAAAGTAGAATAAATGGGCACAAGTACCATAAATAAAAAATAAAACAGCTCTTACAAATTATATGGACAACAATTACACCTTCAACTAAGACACACACACAAAAATTCTAATTACTGAACTTAACAAAAAGAAAAGGCATATTTTCTATATTCAGAAGAGTCCTAACACCGTAAACTCAAAAACAAATACGAAAGAACTATGCACAATATACCACGACCTTTTAAAAAAACTCTACATCTATACTTTTCAGCAAATTCTAGTTTCAATCCACATCTGTCAAAATACCCATTAATATTAAATAAACAAATATGTAAAAAACAACAAAGAGAAAAATCTTTATAATCTTCCACACTGCTACAATATTGAGATACATCAATTATTATCCAAATGTAAGCGACCCACCATCATGGTTTTTGACTGGAAGTTTGTCTAAGTCTTTTTAAATAATAACCATTTTATGTATATAAATGTGTTGTTATGTTTTATATTTCTGACTAACTATGTAAGTTATCTTTTTAATTAATATGTAAAAATACTGTAATGTAATGTAAATTTTGACTGTTATTGTTCCTTTTGTAGTTTTGAGAAAGGCCGAAACGTCAAAATAAATCACTAAATACATGACTATTAAAAAGAAATGTTCAAAATCGAGGACCATATCCCAAGAACTAAAAACAAAGAATATATAAAGATGGTTCAAAAAACTAGGAAAAAATCTTGAAGAATAAACACGACATAAACAATAAATCTAGCATCTCTTATAATTTGGTGGGGAAGCAGAATAGCTCAAGTGTTTGACGCTTTGGTTCACTGGAATGCTTTAATCTTCGAATATTGAACGACGTTTAATATTCAAAGGCTTTAATTATATTAGCAGATTGTTAAGTAAGTAAGTGTAGAGTAAGTCCGAAGCGCTTGAAATGCAGCTATGTTTAGTTATGGCCATGGTGCCAAATTTGAATACTCTGATACTTGTGGCCTATACACACAGATTAGGGGAAACTACATGTGAATGTAATCTGGAGGAAGATATTGTAAAATATAATTTTGTTTAAGTATCTTCAAAAAAAAATGAACCACCGAAAAATTTCAGGTGTATGTAAAGCCAAATTTGTTGTCACTTACGTTCAGTTAATTACGCTCAATTGAATAGTAGTTGTGATAATAACTATTTGCTGATATGTTAGTATTATTTAGTTTATTCTATCATTAATGTAACTAGGCACATTGAAAGAAAAGCTAACTTAGAGTATAAGTCCATTTCAATAACAATCGTATATCAAAGTATCAATTAAATTCCTCATTTTTATTTTTTCTTGTTTTTCAGAATATCAAAATGTAAAATATTGACATATGGCTTAGCTGCTTTAGTAATTTTGGGGGTAACCGGGACTTTAGTATGGATATTTGCATTTAATAAAAGCGGAACGGACAAAACAGTTAAAGGAGCCATTGTGACCAACGGATATGGATGTTCTGAAATCGGAAAGTAAGTAAGGGTATTAAAATGTTTGGCATGGAAAAATACAAGAAATGTAGGCGTGATAAAAAACTACTGATCAATGGCTAGAATACTTAAAAGTTTGGCACCATTTTTAAAACCGAGTAGCTCTGTTTCAGGTGCAACAAATCGAATGCCGTTTTTTGCGTTAAATATATTGTTGTATTACTTACGCCGGCTCTTAAAAGGACTTGTATTTATACATCTGCTTGTTATAAGGTGTTACATATTATCGTGTAAAATTTAAAAATTCCCACATGTCCAGAATTTTGCAAAAGTTGCCTCTGAAATGTGTCTCTGTTCATGGAAGAAATATTTTTTTAAATATAAAGGGGTCATAAAAAATAAGTGATTCGAATTCAAGTCAAAACTCTATGTGAAGTCCACTTCAATAATTTTGAATTATTTTTTTGATTAATTCTGTATAGCTATAAATCTTGATCTGTATAGCAAAATTAAGAAAATCCACCCATGTGTAGAAGAAAGCTATGTGTAGTCTTAATACATATAAAAAATTAATTTAATATATAGGTATCAAAAAAGAAACATCGGAATTCTTGGTATGGACTTTGAGGCATTTGTTTTGATTTACTTAAAGCTTGTTTAATTTTGGCCAGTTTTAACACTTAGGGCTTTAGATATTCATTGAGAATATATGTCTTCTATAGTCAATGACATAAGGGGAAAATTGTGAAATTATCTCATATAGATAAATAGCCAATATTATATTATAAAAATAACTTTTTCAAAACAATGAGCAAATTAATATTTTTAATATTTTGCACATTATAAAGAACCCTGTATAATAGGTGATAAAGATTTAATAAATAACTTAAATATAGATTTAAGTAATAAAATAATCTATTTACACAAAAAAATCATTTGATTTGCGTTATCTAAACCAGAAATATCCGGATCTAAGAATGGTAACAAAATTTTAATTATTCCTAGCAATTGATCAGTAGTTTACATTTAGTTATTGAAAAAATACCATATCTTGAGAAATTATATATAAATTTAGTATATATTTGCTTATAACATATTGAGAAATAACTGTTTAATTTGAAAAAAAATAATATCTGGAGCAATACGTGAATGTTGTGAATTAATTATTTTTTCATATATTAAAAATTTGCTTTGCAAATATGGTACATTAATATATTCTTAAGACATACCACCATTTATTATGTCGGTTAATGTTTTTCGAGATTTGTCATTTTGTACCTTAAACTAAGAAAATTTTATAACCAAATTAAATATAAAGATCTATGTTAGCAAAAATGCCAGCCAAAGATATCATTTAAAATATCTGGAAACACACGAAGGGTTAATTGTCATAAAACACTGCCCAAACGAAATGAATATAGTGATAAAGCGTAATAATTTACAATTAATCAATAGCCTTAAAATATACATTAAAAAAAGAGAATCTAGAAATAAATAATACTATTTAGCAGAAACTAATTTATTTCTCAAACATATTTTAAAATACACAATACCACCAAATACTAGGTACACTAATACTACTTTTAACACATTCACTGCCATGACGGACACCGATGTCCGCTTAGCGGTATTTTCATTACGCCAGAGCGAAAACCGGTGGACGCCATACTTAATCGTTTTGTTAGCCAACGAACAGTTATATTCATGCACTTTTATAAATTATTGTCTAGCCTAACGTTAGATGGGTTGCCACTTCTGGTTTTTTGACTGGAACATTTGTATGGATTTTGAAAATTATGTCCGCTATCGTGTCCACCATGGCGTTGTGAAACGACAAAAAAATAGTTTTGATGTGCAAGGGCGGACACAATAATTATTACAATAAAATCAAAGGCTCTATTTTTCACAAACAAAAAATATCCTAAAAATATTTGTTACTTTGAGCAACTATTTTTTATGAATTATATTGAAGCATTCTAAGCAATAACGAGGTTGTCCCGGACTATGTCTACAGTGGCATGTTAAAATATACATAATTGTCCGCTGTATGTGTTCGCCCTGGCGTGGTGTGAAGTGGAAATGATTTTCCATTTTCAGGGCCAGAATGGACACCGGTGTTCGCCAAGCTTCTTTTATCGCTGGCGTGGTGCGAAAGTTTTGTGAATTTGGCTTGGCACCGAATGTGTTCAAAATGCTATTTTTTTAACTGTGCATACCATCTAGTGTGTACTTTTAGATGAAGGTCACTCACTTAATCACTTAAACTCATAAAATCTACTAGGACAGCCGTCCTACGACCAGTACTATTATAAAATATAGTATTTTTCCGAATTTTTAGTTCTAGTCATACTTTTAGGAAGTGTTAATAATAATAAAAGACACCATCTAGGCCAATAAGTTTTTTGGACAGCCGTCCTTTGTCCAATACTACCACAAAAATTACAATCCTCTTTGAGTTTCGAAAACTATGCATACTATTTAGTTTATACTTTTAGGAAGTATTCAGAAAAACGAAAGACATAAATTAAGCCATTAATACCTACACGGACAGTCGCCGTTCAACCAGTGCTATTATAAAAATTACAGTTTCTTTATTTTTCAAAAACTGTGCATACTATCAAGTTCATCAAAGTCTAAGTCAATAAAATTTATTCGTACAAACGTCCTTCGACTAGTACTACGATAATTTCTTTTAATTTTTGAAAACTCTGCATACTATTTTGTTTATGTGTATAGGAAGTATTAAGAAGTAAAAAGTAAGTCAATAAAATCTACCCGGACAACTCTCCTTCGTCTGGTACTATCATAAAAATTACATTTTTTTTGTTTTTTGAAAACTGAGCAAACTTTATAGTTCATACTTTTAGGGGGTATTAAGGACTATTGTCCTTAATACCCCTTGACATCTTTTAAGATCATAAAATCTACTCGAACAGCCGTTTTTTGACAAGTACTTCTATACAAATTACAATATTTCTGAATTTTACAAAAACTTTGCATTCTGCTGGACAAATGCAACGAAACAAAGCATATTTTTGGTAAAATTAAAAGACGAATATTTTCGAAGCAAAAAAAGACTTTGATCTTGGATTGATTTTGATACAGGATTGCGTAATCCCCCTACTTTCTTACCTCTAGGCCATAATCGCTAGTTGCAATGACAACTGCATTATACAGGGCGTCATATGAAATCCTTTCATTTTTTGCAAATTTTCTTAGTTCCGAGAATCTAAGAAAAATAATTCTAGAATTTTTTGTTCACGGCAAAATGATCAATGGACGAATACCAAAAAAACAATTTTTACCGATTTTGCATAGCTTCATTTGTTTTCAGTCTACATGGTTTAATCGAGAAATTCGATATTTTTTCAAAAACGAATCTATAATTCAGGCTGTTTTTACAAGGTAGGCATAGGATAAGCAATAAATAATGCAAACATTTTGAACTTTCTTTTCGAATTTATTTGCCTTTTTTGCGGAAGAAACATGTGATAAATTAATTTTATGGTGTCCAGTGTGATACTGCTAACATAATAAATATAAAAATTGAGTCTGGCAAATTCAAATATGTACGCACACTGCTCACCTTTTTTTAAACTTTTACAAGTTTTTCCGGCTCATGGCGCAGTAATGTACGGGGTGTCCAAAACAAGACGCCCTAGATCCTTATCTCGGAAAATATTGGAGATAGAGAAGATTATTAAAAAGAAAAGTTTCGTGGCTTGACCTGTAACCTTAATTTATTTACTTATTATTTATAACAGGGTACCCAGTTTTTTTTGGGCAGGTTTGAACTTTCTTACTTTTCCTTCTTTACTAATTCTAAGTATTTTTGCATAAACCACAATACACGAAAATTATTTTGTTTTTGAGATATTAACCCATGAAAAATGACATTTTGTTAAGTTAAAACTTTAGACCAAACCACGAAACTTTTCATTTCAATTTTTTCTCCCTCTCTTATAATTTTTTATAAAATGAGAGGGACAGGTTAAAATATGTTGACGCCCGTGCCAGCCCTAATTATTAGAGACATTTTTTCGAAATATTTTTTTGCCTGGTTCGAATCCTACGTCGATTTGTCAGGAAATAAACGACTCACAGCCAAAGAAAGTCCTTTAATTTTCCGGGAGCGAGTTTACTAGTCATATTTTGTTTGTAGCAAATATGTTCAATAGTATCAAAAATCAAACTAGGCCTTGCAAAAACCTCTCTGTAAACTGCGGGATACGAAAGAAAACCGGGCGGCCCTTAAAATAAAGGTTCACAGTCTTAAGCAAGCGGAAAAGTAAAATTTGTGTACGCAAATAAATGTTATGTTATTTTATTTGTTGTAATAGTTTGCCGCTTCACCTATAAAGTGCGCCAGCTAAGCGGTACGGAAAATTAATCGAGGATTTAGTAAATTTCGCACTGGTCCACTTGTAATTGCGATGTGCCTAGAGTCTCCATGCACTTGCCGCTAGAAGGTTGTGTAAGAGAAATTCAAAGAGAATGTAACGATCGCTCATGTTCTACTTCACCTTTAAAATCTCCTGGTAAAAAAGACCCCGATTATCATACAAAGATAAAATTGACGATGGTGATTTTCAAGTAATTCGACGAACAATTGAGGATTTTTATATAAACTTGAAGAAGGTTCCGACCTGCAAATCCCTACTTCGTGCTGTAAAGAACAAAGTAGATTTTCCGTACGGGTATAAAACCTTAAATCGGCTTTTACGATCAAATGGTTTTTTTTGGCGCAAGTGCCAAAATAAACGAAAATTGCTCATTGAGAGATCAAATATTTTTCACTGGCGGGTGAAATATCTATCAACTGTAAGGCAATATATGCAAGAAGGACGCAATATTGTGTACCTAGACGAAACCTGGGTAGATAATGATATAACAGTGAACAAATGCTGGCAAAGTGAAAGTGTTACAGGTGTTATTCAGGGAATCTTCTCTAGTAGTCGCTTTATTATAGTTCATGCTGGTACAGAAGCCGCATTTGTTCCAGGTGCTGCTTTAGTTTTTCGCTCGGGACTAACAACTGGAGACTATCATAAACAGTAATAGAGATAATTTTGAAAAGTGGTTGCTCGAGAACCTTCTACCTAACATTCCTTCCAAATCAGTCGTGGTAATGGATGATGCGTCTTATCATTCCCACGTAGAAGATAAAGTGCCAACTAAATACTCTACAAAAGCTCATATGATATCGCGGCTTAACTCGAACAATCTTGTATGTGATCCAACATGGAGAAAATATTAATTATATGGAGTAATATCAGCCAATAAGCCTAGAGGAAAAAAGTATAAAATTGACGGTCTTTTACGTAACCTCGGTCATAGACCTTTAAGGCTGCCTCCATACATGTGCGACCTCAACTCTATTGAACTTGCATGGGCAGGATTAAAAAAATATATCCGAGAGCGCAACACCGGTGAACTTTCAATTAAAGATTTAAATAAAATAACATTAGAAGCGATTGAGTCAATATCGGCTGAAAATTGGAAATCGTATGTTAAACATGTTCGTTCTATTGAAGATAAATGCTGGGAAGTAGACGGCAAAATTGAAACGGTTATTGATGATTTAGTTATCACACTGGGATCTTCAAGTAGTGACGACGACACCTCATCATTTTCAGAGGAAGACAACGATTTAGAAGGAATCGAATCATTATAATGACATCCGTCAACGTCAAAAATGGCTTAGTTTTTTTCATATATTTTGTAAAATTGTTCATAAAGTAGCTGTCAATAAACTGCTTCAAAATAATTAATTTTCTGTTTAATACTGGGTGTCAAAAAATATCTAATATTGCAATTAATATTTGAAAAACTATAGAACTCATATGTTTCCAAAATTAACAGATCAATGTAGTTATAGTAGCCAACACTGATTTCAGTGAACAAGATTTATCAAAATTTTGACTTATGCAGTTCGACTTTGGGCTATTCGGGTATGCCAAAAGTGACCGTTTGTCTCCGTCTGTCGTATTACTTTGCACAGGGGGCGTTATTATGAAGTACTATACAGGGCGTTTCCTGTTTGCGTGCTAATGTTAAAGAGGGGTGATTCTTGGACCTTTTTAAGAAAAAAGTTTAATATGAACCTAAAAGTCTTAACTTTGGAGATACAGGGTTTTAAAAAAACATTTTTTTTTTAATCCTAATTCTGATGCTATTAGAGATAAATAACTGTGTGAAATTTGATACACGCCTTTTATGCATAAAAGAGCATTTTTTATTAACAATCAATTTTTGAAATTTTTACCAGTGGTGTGCATATGTAATTAACCTGGGCAAATCCGTAAAAAAGTCCTTAATGCATAGAAGACGTATATAAAATTTCATGCAGTTATCTACAATAGCATCAGAATTGGGATGAAAAAAAATTTTTTCTTTTTAAACTTACCATCCTGTATCTCAAGAAGTTAAGACTTTTAGGACATAAAGACACCCCCTTTAACATCAGCACGCAATTAGGAAACGCCCGGTATAGTACTTCACAATGACGACCCCTGTATACAGTAATATGACAAACGGAGACAGCATAAATTGAAATTTTGATAAATCTTGTTCACTGAATCTGATGCTGTCTGCCCTTTTAAAATCTGAACTTGTAAATCGTGTATCACTATACTGGGTGGTCCAATAATAGTGGACGTAGGCAGTAGCCCGGGAACCGTTAATGACAGAACTCAAGAAAAAATATATTTATAGGTAAATCGATCAAGAAATCAAAATTAAATCATTTTAAAATTCGAAAGTTCGCCATTTTTGCAACACAAAAGAGATATAGAAGTGAGGTACACGCACAAATATAGATAAAGGTTCATTAAGCACAGTTACATTTTTTAATTATCTGAAGTGCGTATAGTCAAAAAGGAGTGCCATATTATTTAAAGAACGACGGGACACTACTGGTTTAAAATGATTTCTTGGCCGACCTTCCTAAACCGATTGACTCCGCCCGGTTTTCTTTCGTGTCCCGCACTTTATTGACAATGCAATTCCACGTATGAACAGTGGTTTATTTAAATCATGTTGGCGTTGGAAAAACAATTGAAGAATGTTTCTTGGTTGCCATGACGAAGTACTCTCATTGCAAATATTTTTTGACAGAGCTTGGTAATATTTTATATGAATAATATGCCTCGATTAGATGAAAGACGTGAAAAACGGGTTGTTGCTGAAATCTACTTGGTGGGGCGGAGTACTATACATCGTCTTCGTCAGCGTTCTAACGAAACTGGTAATCTAAATTATCGTCATGGTAGTGGTCGTGAAATGAAAATACCGCTTAGAGAAGAAACATTGTTGGTTAGAGAAGCTCGTCAACATCGAACGTTAAATTCTAGTAAACTAAATGAAAACTTAAGACTATAAAATTGCCTAATAGTAACCAATCGTAACATGCGTAAGATTATTACCGCATCATTGAACTAGGCGTCTCCAATGGGTGCAAGAACGAATTGACTGGACCAATGAGTGGAAAAGGTGCATGTTTGTGGATGAAACTCGATTTAATTTGATTCATTCGGACGAAATAATACTTGTTTGGCGTGAACCAGGAAAAAGGTATTTTGAGGAAAATATGGCTATTCGAGGGTCTTTGAGAGGAGGAGGAATAACTGTGTGAACTGGCGTTATGTGGAATGGAAAAACAGAGTTGTACATTTCCAATAGGACAATTAATGGACTGATTTATACAGACGAAATTTTAAATAATATCATTTTGCCATTTGCTAATAATTTTGGACAGTAATTTATATTAATTGATGATAATGCAAGACCGCACAGGGCTTGTATTGTTCTGGAGTTGGAGGCTAATAATATTAGCCGCATGGATTGGTCTCCAAAATCTACAGATTTGAATATTATTGAACATGTTTGGGCTAAATTAAAATTACTAGTAAACTCACGAGAAAATGCTCCCGAAACATTAGATGACCTTGCTTTGGCTATACGGGAAGAGTGGGATAATATTTCTCAAATATTCGATAATAAGTATACCCACTAGGTACTAGTTTCTCTATATCGCGTAAAATTATCTTTCTATAATAATGAGTTGAACATGAGACTACAGGCTGGTAGGTCGATGAAAGGTTTTGAGATAACGATAGAGGACCCAATTAACAATTGACATTCCCGGTTTTCGCACTTTTTGATTTTTTTTTACTTTTAAATCTGAAAATTCATTTTGCTTTACTAATACTACGTAATGTAAGGTGTTTTATATGTTTTATTTTACATATTAGAGTGCACTTTAATTTGTCATAACAAAAAAATTGAGTCTATTTAAGTTTAAGTAGACTTTAACATAACAATCATGAGACCATATTAAAAATTACTTACTTCATTAATTTTTTTATGTGATCTTCAATTGTTTTTCTAACTCCAACATGAATTGAACAAACCACGCGGAAGGGGGGCAACCTTAATTTCTGATATTATTGAACATATTTACTACAAACAAATATGACTAGTAAACTCTCTCCCGGAACATTGAAGGACTTTCTTTAGCTGCGAGTCATTTATTTCGTGACAAATCAACCTAGGATTGGAACTACGCGAACCACAGTTCGGAAAAATGCCTCTAATAATTAATATTGGCACGGGCATCAACATATTTTAACTTTTGAAAAAAAAAATTGAAAAGAATAGTTTCGTGGCTTGGTCTAAAGTTTTAACTTATTAAAATGTCGTTTTTCACGGGTCAATATCTCAAAAACAAATTAATTTTCCGGCATTGCGGTTTATACAAAAAATACTTAAAATTTGTAAATAAGGAAAAATAAGAACGTTCAAAGCTATTCAAAACAAAATAAGTACCCTGTATAAATAAAAATTAAATAAATTAAGGTTACAAGCCAAACCACGAAACTTTTGTTTAATTATCTTCTCTATCTTCTACATTTTCCGAGATAAGGAAATTGGGCGTCTTATTTCAGACAACCCGTACGTCACTGCGGCACGAGCCGGAAAAAGAAAAGGTTTAAAAAAGGTAAGCAGTGTGCTTACAAATTTGAATTCGCCAGATTTTATTTTCATATTTATTATGTTAGCAGTATCACACTCGACACCATAAAATTAATTTATCCCACGTTTATTCTACAAAAAAAATGCAAATAAATTAAATTGTAAGCAAACGTAGTTAGTCTTGCTTAATCCTCGTGTACAAAAAAATCATTAAACAAATTAACTGGACAGACATGTTTTTTTTTGTTTGTTCCGTTGTCCTGGTATTATTTTGATACAAAAAAAAATAGAAGAGAAAACAAGTTCTAAATGTTTGCAGTTTATTTCGTGACAAATGAAGGTAGCTTTAAAATCAAAAAATCGTTTGGGCAAAAGGGTCTAATCTACCTAATATTCGCATGAAAATCAGCAAATCTTAACCGTTAATGTAACAGATGTGCAGTTTAAAATGACATTCCGAAAAAAAAATTAAGCAAAAAAAAATTGAGTTGCCGATCATTTGTCTCTATTACATTCGGTATAATATCTTTGTGTTAGTTGTATTAGCGTCATAACTCCCCACTCCAAATTCGCTTATCCCATGTCTACTTTGTGAAAACAGCCTGAATTATGAATTAATTGTGGAAAAAATATCAAATTTCTCTATTAAACCATGTATAGTGAAAACAAATGAAGCTAGGCAAAATCGATAGAAATCGTTTTTAGGTATTTGTCCATAGATCATTTTGTCGTGAACAAAAAATTCTAAAATTATTTTTTTTAGATTCTCAGAACTAACAAAATTTGTAATAAATGAAATGATTTCATATAACGCCCTTTAGAGCAATTGTCATTGCAACTAGCTATTATGACCTAGAGGTAAGAAAGTAGGGGGATTGCGCAAACATATGCAGAAAAAATAAGATCAAAATCGTTTTTTGCTTCGAAAATATTCGTCTTTGAATTTTACCAAAACTATGCTATGTCCCGTTTCTTTTGTCCAGCACTGTTTTAATATATTTAGGGAGTATTTTAAGCTAATAGAATCTATTCGAACAGCCTCCCTTCTTCTCGGTACTATTACTAAAATTAAATATCTTAATTTTTTTAAAATGTGCATTAGTTCATCCTTTTAAGGAGATTAATCGAAATAAGAGGCATCTTTTAAGCCAACAAAGCCTACTTGGACAGCCGTTCTACGTCCAGAACTATTATAAAAATTACATTTTTTTTTTATTTTCGAAAGCTGCGTACGCTATCTAGTTCACATTTTTAGAAAGTATTAAGGGCCATTAAACGCATCCTTTAATTTATTAAAACTTACTGGGTAGCCGTCCTTCGGCAAGTACGGCCAAGAAAATTATATTTTCTTTAAATTCAAAATTATTCATACTATCTGGTTTATACTTATAGGAACAAATACCGTCCTTTAAGTCTTTTAAATTCTATTCGGATGGTCGTCCTTTGGCTAGTACTGGAATAAAGATTACAATTTTAAAAAATTACAGAACTGTGATTTCTATTTAGTCCAAACTTTCATGGGATATTAATGTCATCCTTTAACCAATACTACTAGAAAAATAACTATTTTTTCAAACAGTTCGGTACATGCTATATAGTTGATAATTCGAGAGACTACTAAGTAGACTAAAATATAATATATAAAGTACAAAATCTACTCGGACTACCAGTCCTTTGAAAAGTACTAGTAAAATTAATAAAAATATTTACAAAAAACCATTACATCCATAATCATATCACCAAAAATCAATCAAGACACAATTCTGAAATTTCATGTTTCATTTGGCAATAAATTAGTTGATGTTTCGTATCAAAAATATCTTTGATTTAAATAGTATCAAAGAGGTTCATAAAAGAAGATTTCAATCTTGGATTATACACATTATATTCAATGCCTGGCTAAATACAGTGTGTCTATAAGATTTAATAGAAAACAGGACATTTCTTGGTTTATTGTGCAAAGGAAGTTTTTATAGGAAAAAACATATCCCTTCTAAAATATTTTGGACTTACTTGGTCTTAAAAAAGTCGACAAATATCACACGTTTCGTTTCTAATTAACAAATAATGATTAATACTGTTGCATTTGAAGTGTACCTTTCTCAAGCGAAATATTAATCTCGGTGCATCAGTAAATATATAGAACATAACAAACATATGTTAGAAATATTTGACTACTTCTTTAAAAGTAAAAATTTGTGTTTTTTTCTATATTCAACAATATCATAATATACCCTTGGAGTCTTTTGTTTTAAAATCTCTTCAAACAATAAATTACTAAACAACCACAGTTACAAGTATTCGATTGTAAAATATGTGTTTTGGAAACCACATTTCTTTTGTCGGTATTAATTATTTATATCTTTATCAAAGAAATTTTCAAAATATTTTACTTTAATTTTGTTATTCCTATTGGGTCAATAAAAGTAAACGTATTTTCATGATCTACTATAGCAATATAAAAATTATTTCTACATATAATCAAGGGTAACACAGGCTGTTGGAAGCAATTTTAATTTCTGAAAGAAAACCGTCAGTATAACGTGACTCAGAAAAAATATTTCTATAAACGATTTTGCCACAATATAGGCTTCTTTGCTATGTAATGGATAACATTCAATGAAAGTTTACACTGATGAATTATTAGAATATAAGAATAAGATTGAATATCAGTTTTTATTGGAGCGACTAAATAGAAAAAAATTTTTGGAAAGCTGAAGTCGCTGTGGAAGTTATTGTCGATCGGTGTCTTTGGTTTAAATAAATAATTTGAGATATCTTGTCACGTTTTTGATATATTTTGTTATTTTGTTTGTACTCTCGTCATAACATTCATACTTATACTCATCTCTGCACTCATGCTTTTAAGCTCACTTGAATCAATTTTTATGCGCCATAAAGCATCTGTAATCACATTTTGTGAACCTTTTATGTAATTTATTGTAAAGTCATACTTTTCTAAAATTAACCTACATTTTTTTTTATTCTACTGGAAGGGTTCGTCATTCCGAAAAGATATACGAGAGATCGGCGATCGGTGTAGATTTGAAATTTTCTACCATATAAATACGGTCTGAAATGTTTTACACTCCATACAATCGTTAACAACTCCGTGCAGTCATTCTTTTCGGCTTTATTTAAAACCCTAGATGCAAAAGTAATAGGTCTGTCATTTTTATTACATAAAACTTTTCGATTGCATATCCACTAGCATCAGTTTTGAGAATAAAAGTATTATTTTCCGAGAAATCGGGATATTGTAACACGGTTGGGTGCACAAGCGCAGTTTTAAGAGTATTAAACGGTCTTTGGCATTTCTCATTCCAAACAAAAATTTTACTCTTCTTGGATAGTTCATTAAGGGGTTGAGCTTTTTCTGTAAAATGTTTTATAAATTTGCGATAGTAATTCGCAATTCAGTATCATTTCTCTCTATAATTTGCTTTGTCTGGGGGCGCTTAGGAAGATAGTTCAACTTCTTTAAATATGACCAGTATGTTTTCTTCATTTTTTTCGGATAATCCTCGAAAACAGTAGGTTTTTTTTTTAAATTGACTATTGTTAATTTTAAATTACAAAAATAATTAATATTACATTAATAAACAGTTACTAAATCTATCCACCTCATGACAGTCTTTAATCAGAAAACCTGCCTACAAGGTACAATAGGGCATTTATTTTAAAAACAACATAAAAAATATACACTAAAATATTGTTTTTTTTTATCTTCTGTAAAGAAAATTATATTTTAAAGAAAAATCCTTAAAAAAGGGCTTGACTTATATTATTATAACGAGATGTTTATCCAAATTACCATCTCCGATTCGGAGAGTAAAATAACTGTTCTGTGATTGTTAATGTTGTTTTTGTTTTGTTAACTTTTTATAAGAAATTTCAACATGATTGTCATAAAACTGAAACTCCAATAATAGTGATCAATTAAAAAAATAATTTTGAAATATTATTTAAATCATTAAAAAAAATACGTTGGACCATAATACCTTTAATAAATATTAATTTTTTATTATCATAAAAACATTAATGCGCGTTTTTGTATATCTTTTATAGTCGCTCAACACAAATGAAAGGTGTTTAGTGATAATAATGTTAATACTTTTAATGCTTTTTGAACGTGCCCCTTCCTAGGTTTTTAAAAGTAATTTCTGGCAGTTCAAATCACAATGATCCCTTTTATAGACCATTTTAAAAATTAAAAAAAAAACTTTTCTACACCGCTGACGACACACGCATACTATAATTTAGATGCACAGTTTTCGAAAATTTTATATTTTATAGTAATACTGAACAAAGGACGACTGTCCGAGTAGATTTTATTGGCTTAAAATATGCGTTTATTGTCCTTAAAAATATTTTCGAAAGTATCAAAAAAAAATATAATTTACTGTAGTACTGATCAAAGGGCGGGTGTACCGGTAGATTTTATTGACTTCAAGGATGCATTTTATTGTTCTTAATATTAGCTATAAGTATAAACTAGATAGTTTGCACATTTTTTAAAAACATTTGATAATTGTAATTTTTATAGTAGTACTGGTTCCGTAGATTTCATCGGCTAAAATTATGCCTTTTATTGTCTTTAATATGTTTTAAAAGTATGAACTAGATAGTATTCACAATTTTCGAAAATTTGTTATATTTTATAGTAGTACTGGTCGAAGGACGGCAGTCTGGGTAGATTTTATTAGTCTAAAGAATGCGTTTTATTATCTCTAATACTTCGTAAAAGTATGAACTAGATATTATGCACAGTTTTCAAAATTTTCAAAAAAACTGTAATTTTTATTGTAGTTCTGGTCGGAGTACTGCTGTCCGAATAGATTTTATTAGTTTAAAGGTTAACTTTTATTGTCCTTAATCGTCCCTAAAATCACAAACTTGATAGTAGCAGACTTTAAAAAATCGATAAATTTCCTTTACCCGGAAATTCCCTCGTTATGATTTTTTTCCTATTGTTGGGAAAGTGTAATCCGATTTAGTTCAGTACACAGTCACAGTATATATGTGTTACATATACTGTCTTTCATAACATTTTTATTGAGCACCATTTTGTTCTAACATATTGGATTCCTACCAATATTTTACCAGTTTCCTTCTACTTATGCCACACATGAAATTTAGGCATAATTTGAAATAAATTCAATAAGTGGTTTTTACATTGACACATACTGTCATTTTGTTACGTCATGTTGAATTCGTACCAGTTTATCTCATTGTCACATTTAATTTTTCTGCAAAATGTAAATTCAATTTAACAAGATTTTTAGAGTTGTTTTTTTAAAAATTTTATTTGCCCTCCACTTTGTTTTGCCATCTTAAATTCGTACCACAACTTTACCAATTGATCTCTATATCACACTTAATTCTTGCACAAAATTCGAAATTAATTTAATAGATAATATTTTCAGGCTGATTTTTTAAATAATTTATTCGGCCGCTGTTTTGCTATCTTGGAATCATTTCAAAATATTACCAGTTCGTTCCTATGTAACAGTTTGAGGTAAATTGAATTCGTTTTTTTAGTAATAATTTTTTTAACTTTGTCAATGGTTCTGGTTAACGATCCACTTGTAGTTATATTTGGTGTATTATTTGGAGTTAGGATCCAGTAAAAAAACAAATGACTTTGTCTAAATTGTCAACGATTCGCAACTTCATTGTTGCATTCTCAGGACACATGAAATCCATATTATAAGTCTTTACCTACTCCGTTGTTCAGTAGATATTTCCTAACCCCAAATAATACACCACTTTAACATAACAGAAAAAGATCGTTAACGGAAACCATTTAGAAACTTATTATCTGCGAACCAACAGAGTGGTAAAGATTAATAATATCGGTTTCATGCAGGATATAGAACCTATATGTGTCTTGAGAATGCCGCCATTTTGTTTCGCCATATTGGATTTTTACCAAAATATTACTAGGTCATCCCGTATGACACGTTAATTTTCCTTTAAAATTTGAAGTCAATCGGATAAGTAGTCTTTAAGCTATGCTGCGAACTGACAGACAGACAGAGAGACAAACCGACAGAGAGACCGACGTAATTGATAAAACATATTTTTTGGCATCTAGGGACTAAAATGTGAAGATGTGTAAAAACTGAGAGGGTGATTTTTTCACGATTATCATGAATTATCTTGAATTAGTACCACAATTTTACTAGTTGATCCATATACCACAATTAATTAGTTATAGCACACAATTTGAAATCAAACTATTAAGCAGTTTTTTTGGCTGATTTTTTAAGTATTTAATTAGGCCGCCATTTTGTTCCGCCATTTTGGATTCGTATCAAAATGTTACCAGTTGATTCCAACATAATACTTGATGTTTTTGCAAAATTTAAGATAAATTGGATAAGTAGTTTTTTAATAATATTTTTTTTAACATTTCACTAGGTCTACATTTTGTTTCGCCATATTGGATTGTTCCCAAGATGTTACCAGGTCATCTCTATATGACCCTTAATTTTTTATCAAAATTTTAAGTCAATCGGGTAAGTAGTTGTTAAGCTTTGCCGCGAACAGACAGACAGACAGATAGACAGATCTAGAGACCCTGAAACGTGAGAATTTGAAAAAATCTCGGAGGGTGATTTTCTCACGATTACAATACTTCTCTTTTACGAGGCAAGTAAAAATGGTGTTTTTTAGAGTGGTATAAACGGTAGTTTTGTTAGGGTTTATTGTCTGAAATAATACGTTAGTGTATTAAGTAAGGGTCAATTTGATAGTATATACTATTTTTAAATATCTTTAAGAATTAAATTATTTTCTTATAAATTGTGTTACTTATTTATATATTTTCTTTTTTAGTTTGTAAATTATTACGCTATATATCTATATATTTACTAATAAAAGATAGCGACAATCGCAAGCGGTAATAAAAAATAGAAATATTCTTAGAAAGCAGAAATACTGATAGCACAAAATGATCCAAAGGAAAATAAAAATGTTTTATATAAGACCTAGTAAAATTTATTGAGATTTTTATTAGAAATTGAATTTTCGAAAAAACTATGTATAAGAAAACTAGACAATTTTTTTCATTTCAAACACGCGTTATGAAAAACTTATACCTAATAAAAGTAAATAAAGATCATGTTACTATTTTTTTGTTCTTCTGTTGTTGAAATATTTCATCTACTTTTTATTGCTTATATATTTCTTTAAAAAAATCTTACAACTTAAAACTCAAATTAGAAACAAAAACGACTGTACTCAACTTGTAAGATTGTCTAATGTGTACCTTCACAAAAAAATGAATATCAGGTGGACCTAATCTGTTAGCAAATAATTATCGTAATCTCTTATCATAATTGCCTAACTTTCAAAAGGGAAGTTTCCCTTTATTTACAATTAACCGACTATCATAATGATATGATATGACTCAGCAAGGTCATTTTCATAATTTAAGATTAAATACATAATGCAATTAAGAGACAGTATTGTAACAGTTATCTGAATGAAAAGTATACCTACAGGGTGTTCCAATAATGCTGGTATTTAACCTTTTTTATAATATCTCCAAATGAAAGTAAAAATATGCTACTAAATAAATAAAAGTAATATCCTTATGAAGCTTTGAATAAAAATTTCAAGTAGGCCTTGAAATATTTATCTAAATGTTACTATGCATTATATTTTTTTTTATTCATGAACATATACTTTTGTAATCTTGGGAGAGATTGTAATTATTTTTTTTTATGTTTGGACATACCACGAAGGTTTGAGGCCTAAGAATAATGCCCCTTTTGCATTAAACTGTGGTTGCCTTTTTGATGACCCATGCCCTGCATTACAGGGCGCGGAGTCGGAATTTCCGTCGACGTTCTTCAAATACCGAAACATGCATTTGCATTTCATGGTACCTTTATAGAGAACGAGGTAGTGTTGCCCCGATCGTTATTGTATCAACAGCAACTACTATCTATTGTTAGCAGCCCTTTTCTAGATGGAGTACAGTTTTCCACGGGTTGTCACCCATCTAAGTACTAGCCACGCGCGGTGATGCTTTACATTTATTATCATCTGAAATAGACCAACACAAGTCACCATCCAAGTAGGATAGGAACATGTGCTTTATTTGTTTCTATTGAGTATCGATTTTTTACAACGCGTGTTTGAAGTTAAGAAAAAATGGATAGTTAACTTTAAATCTCGAAAACAGTTAAAATTTTAGTACATGTTATATAAAATTTGCTTAGATTTTTTAGCAAATTCTAAGACTATATTAAAATATAGTTTATTACATTTGAAATAAGAATTTTTTTTAACAGTTTTATTAAATTTTTTTTTATTTGATGTTTAATTGGTTTGGTTTTTCTAAAATAAATTTAAGTTATTCGTAAAAATTCCCTGTTACTTTTTATTTAACGGTTTATCTGTCTTTTAGCAACGCACGTACAAAGTATTTTTACTTTTGGGTCACCCTACACATACCTAACCCGAGTCGTAAAAACGTAAATAATATTCGATAACGGAAGCATAAGATCTCACTGACCCAAAAAGGCAAAGGTGAATAATATAAAATAAGGTCGAAGGAAATGGCACATAAATACAAGGAAAATGAATATCTAGAAAAAGAAATTAGGAACATAGCCAACACACACATTGTACAAAGCGCCAAAGAAATTGTTGGTTTCTATAAAATAAAAACACGTAATGTGCCAAAAAATTTGATGATTGAAAGTACATATAAGGTCTCACGGAGCCAAAAAAGCAATGGTGAAAAATCTAAAATAAGGCAGAGGGAAGTGGCAGATACCAACTTGCACGTTGTACAGGGTGGTCCAATAATAGACACCACACACCACACCAGACAAAGGACACCGGCTGTAGCTCAGGAACCGTTAATGACCGAACCTAAGGAAAAAATATTTATAGGTAAATCAGCCAAGAGAAATAGCTGCAAATTATTTTCATGTTCGACATTTGGCCGCTAGGGGACGTAGCAGCAACACAAAAGTGTAAATGTCCATTTTCTCTTAAATTTCCATAATTGAGGTATGTTGAAAATATAAGCATTGTATTCTTTACTTAATTACAGTTACGTTCCCGTAAGAAATGCAATTTTGCATTTATGCTCTTAGACTTTTATCTTTTCGTTCTCATTCAACATAAGCATTACTGAACTTGTAAATATAACTAAAATGCATTTTGTAGCCAGTTCTCTTTGAACGCTTATGAAATAAAATTGATTTTTTAAAAATAATTTCTCGTGTTTCGAGTTGTTAACTTTACGCACTTTTTGCCTCAGATCATTGTTGTCTATTTTCGAAAATAAGGTAGTGGGGGAACGTCAAACATTTTTACTTTCAAATGTAGATATCTCTGTTTTGGATGAACCGATTTTATTCAGCTTGCTGTCGAAAAAAGTGCTTTTTTCGCGTGAAGCCATAAACTGTACCCTAATGACTTTGTCAGTGGCGTTGTTTCGGAATTCTCCAAATAATACTGATTTTCTTAAAAAACACACAAATAGTACGCTATGACTTTTATATCACAATTTTTTTGGTAGTTATAATCCGCTTTTAAATTAAGAAAGCTGATGATGGTCTCTTGAATCAGAAACGTCGCATTGGAAAATTAACCTTACCGTTTTGTAGAAGAGAAATACTGATAATGACGAAGTGGAAATTATTTTCATCTCCCATTTTAATTAATCTTAAAATTGCGGTAAAGAACAAAACTTATCAAAGAAATAAAACAAAAAATATTAAAAGTAAGTTTCATAATCATATAAGCTTCTCATTAAAATAGCTAGGGAGAGGCAGTGCAGGACTCGGTTTGGCCAAGATGATTTACCGAGTTCTACCTTGCTTCAGTGAAACAAAAAAAATACGTCGAAATGAATTAACAACCAACAACAAATATGTTTAAAATTACTGAAAACTACTTAAGGTAAAAAGTAATATATGCGACCTACTACAAGGAATAATATGATGGATCGTATTAGGAATGCCATCCAAAGTATCTATAGCAGAAGTGGAGGTTGCAGACTAATCGACACAAGGAAGATTGCAACTTTGTATTGACAATCACGGCCGGCATTTTGAGTATCTGCAAAAGTAGTTTTCAATAATCTTAAATATATTTGTTGTTAGTTCATTTCGTCGTTTTTCTTTTGTTGTTTCCCTAAAGCAATGTAGAACTAGGTTTATTCTTTTTGCCAAAACCGAGTTCTGCCCTGCTCTGCCTCGCCCTGGCTTTAGCTATTTTATTGCGAAACTTATGTAAGTATGAGACTAAATTTTAGTATTTTTTTGTTTTGTTCTTTTGTTAAGTTTTGTTATTAACAGTTATGCAAGATCGCCTATATGTAATTGTATTTAATAAAGACGTCTTATTATTATTACTATTATTATTATTTTTCCACCTTGTTGTCTCACAGGATTCCTGTGGTTGTATTTTATACTGACGGGATTATACCAAGTCAGTACAAAAAAAAACAAAAAAAAAGGAGAAAAAAAAACAACTATTGTGTATTAAGAAATGATCTAACGATGCTACATGGTTTTAAAATTATCGATTTCTGGATGTTCGTGTGAATGTCTGTATTAAGTCCTAATAGAGCCAGATGCGCTGTAAACGTTGTTGGGGTGAGGCCTGTTACTGATAACGAGAGGAACAATCAAAGTTGTTTCCGTCGTTGGGGACAGCCATGTCAATTAAATAAGTGATCCTTTCTTTTTAGGATTGAAAGGTGATATCGGGTCTGTTTGCGGGAATTGTTTTATCTGTGTGGATGTCAATGTCCCAGTAGAGCTTGTAGTCTTCGTTTTTAAGTATGGATGTTGGTGTATATTAGTAGTAAGTGTCTGTGTTCTCCGTTAGTTTGTTTGTTGTCGAGTTGTGTCTCGTGTATTCAGTTCGGCCATTATTCTACATCCACTCGTTATGTGATCGATCGTTTCTCTCTGCTGGTGGCATCTCCTGTACCTGTCGTCTTCAATGGTTATGTCCTTGATAATGTGCTTTTGGTAGTTTCTGATTGCTATGACTTTATCCTGGATAGCAAGCAGGAAGCCTTCTGTTTCGGGGAACGTCTGCCCTTCTTGTAACCACCTAAATGAATGCTTTTTATGTATGTGGTCTTGATTTATGTGGTATCTGTGTCTTACGTGAAGTGTTTTTTTAGACCAGGTGTTCATCTTATCTAGTCGTGATTGGATGTGACTGAATGCGTCTGCTGCGTGGCTCGTTTGAGACAGGTCGAACGGTGTATAATTCTTGTCTGCCTTCACTATTGCCTTGTGGAGGATAGTTTGTTTGTTCTGGAAGAATTTCGTAAATTTGTTTTTTATTTAGCGATTGTATATCTATAATTACCCTCCCTTCTTTTTTTCTCTCGATAAGTCTTTCCTTTAATGCGTTTGGATGAAATTTTCTGTGTTTAGTGAATTCAGAGCGTATGAGAATGTGAATGTTTTCTATGTCTGCGTATGACCATTTAATGATAAGAAACGAATACGTAAGAATAGGTATGGTGAAGGTGTTAATAGCTTTCTTTCGATTTCTGGAGTTCAGTTTGGTTTTTAGTAGTTTTGTGAGACTGGTTTTAAATTCCGTCTTGAGCTCTGATTTGATATGAGTGTGGTTAATTTTGGTGCTTTGATTGAAGCCTAGGTATCTGTATGTTTCTTCCTTGAGCATGTTATCTATGGTTTCATTGTTGATTGTTTCCGTTGTAGGGTAGTCTTTCCACTGTCCCCTTGTTGATATGAAGTAGCGTGAATTTACTTATATCAAATTCCATGTTGATGTCCAGGGTAAATGATGTAGATCTCTTTTGTTTCGATGTGTTCTTTTTCTATTCTCAGGTTGATTTTAGTTTTCCACGTACTCATGATTTGCCTAAGAAATTGCCTGAGGTTGAGTGACTTTGTATAATTCTAGCACTGTGGTTAGCCAACTGTGGGGTATCGAATCAAAGGCTTT
Source organism: Kuschelorhynchus macadamiae (assembly GCA_030620095.1). Classification (NCBI taxonomy): domain Eukaryota; kingdom Metazoa; phylum Arthropoda; class Insecta; order Coleoptera; family Curculionidae; genus Kuschelorhynchus; species Kuschelorhynchus macadamiae. Next base: position 519,808 of record JAUTXW010002837.1, on the reverse strand, counting down.
TTTAAAATCTATGTAACCAGTGTTATCCACACTGGATCCTCGGCTGTTTTTCCTGTACCCCTTTTGTTCTTCCGTTAAGTTGTTTTTGTGTGCTAGATGTTGTTGTATTCTCCTGTTAATTGTGGCTGTGATGATCTTATATAGGGTTGGAAGGCACGTAATAGGTCTGTAATTTGACGGGTTTTTTAGTGTCTGAGTTTTTGGGTTTAAAGTATGTTATTCCTTGGGTGAGAAAACTGGGGAGTGTGCTAGGTTTTAAAATAATTTCATTAATTTGGCGAGAGAGAGCTTCATGTGTGCTGAGGTAAACTGTTTGTACCAGAATTTACGAATTTTATCTATTCCAGGACATCTCCAGTTATGCGTGTATTTGATTGTTTCTGCAACTTCTTGTGTTGTCATTGCAAAGTCTTCTTGTTCCTCCAACACTTGGATCTGTCTTCTTCCGCTTTAATCCATGAAGCGCTATTATTGTGTAATTTCGATTCTTACCAAATGCTCTTCCAGTATTCTGTGATTTCTTGTTTGGTCGGTGGTTCTATTACTCGTGCCTGCTCATTGCGCATGTTTTTTTGGTAAAACTGTTTCTCGCTTCTTCTAAACAAACAAATAGGTTGTTAGCGTCCTTTTTTTCATTTGACTCTTTGTTCCTTCAGAATCTTGCGGCATACATGGATAATTTTTGCTTCAGAGTGTCAAGGATTTCTGTCTGTCCATTTTAACCTCTTTCTTGGTTTACCTGCCTTGGTAGTTGCAGGTAATCGTTGCGATATATCCGCTGTTGTAAGGGGCTCAAGTTGTTCTGTTTGGCTAGCATCTGTGTCAGATGTATTTGTGTATCCATTTGGGCAGTGCATCATCGGTTCGCTCGATTCTGTAATGCGGCTCATGCGTTGCATTGGTATTCCCGTCTTGGTGGGTGCCAGCTTAGCCGGCAAAACATATGGATACTGGGTGTTTAGAACAGCGGATAGCTGGACGCCGCTGACAGTACGGACTACGCATTACCGTAGCGTCCGCAATACTGCTGGATGCACTACCCAGACGGTCAGACTAATTTATTATTATTATTATTACTAAAGCTTCTATTAGAACCTCGTTTTTTTCCAATTTTCTGGTTTCCCTAAAAGTTTAGGATTAAATGAAAACAGCAAAGTTAATTTTCCAATCCGACGATTGGGATTCGAGAGAACATCATCAACTTTTTTAATTCAAATGCGGACCTGGATTTTTGATTTCACTATTCAATGCCTTATATAACTACCAAATAATTTGTGATATAAATGTCCTAACATACCATTTAAGTTTTTTTTTAATCAGCATTATTTGGAGAATTCCGAAACAACGCTATTTAGTGACCACTAACAAAGTCATCACGGTATAGTTTATGGCTTCACGAGTAGCGCAAAAAAAGCACTTTTTTCGACACCAATTTGAATAAAATTGGTTCATCCAAAACAAAGATATCTACATTTGAAAGTAAAAACGTTTGACCTTCCCCCACTACTTTATTTTTGAAAATAGCCAAAAAAGTGCGTCATTGGTTGAATGATAGAATGATATTTTCAACATACCTTAATTATGGAAATTTAGGAGAAAATTGGCATTTACACTTGTGTGTTGCTGTTACGCCCCCTAGCGGCCAACTTTCGAAATTGAAAATAATTTACAGCAATTTCTCTTGGCTGATTTACCTATAAATCTTTTTTCCTTAAGTTCTGTCATTAACGATACCCGAGCTGCAGCCGACGTCCTCTATTATTGGAACACCCTGTACAAAAATGCCAAAGAAATTGCTGGTTTGTATAAAATGAAAACTCATAATAGGGCAGTACACAACACAGGTCATCGGCAGATATGAAATTCTTTCTAGGGTATATAGATATATCAACTATTAGAAGTTCAGATACATATGTGTACCAATTGTACCAGGTATTTTAAAATAATATCTTGGACAAGAAGTTTTAGAATATGAAATTATATGTGTCGCAAAATCGACAAAAAACATTTATAAAAACTTGTGTAAACGCTACATGACCACTGATGTTCAAGTAAGATTTTCCAACCCAGGAAATGAAGTCAAAATAATCAAGAATTAAATTTATTTGACCCGCTTCAGAATTATATTAAAAATACTATCTAGTTCGCCAAATCGCAAATCGACAATTTGAATTGTTTAAAGTTGGATTTGAATATGACTTTGACATTTATAAAGTAATTTTCATTTTATCACAATCCTTTGTGATCCTATTTATTATCGAAAACGCCGATTGATATCTTAAAACATTTAAAATTTCACTAGAATCAATTTTAAATTGTTTAAACCTTCCGCTAGAACCAATCCTGATTGCTGTTCAATTAGGACTTAACAAAAATCACGAATCATCTTTAAAAGCCCCATTTGCAGTAATATAGTATTCAACATCAAATGTAAATCTTCTTTTAGCTAGTAAAGTCCAAATGTCCTAAATCAGTGGTCGCCAACCTTTTCAAGGTGTTGAGCTACTTTGATAATTTAGAAATAAACCGTGAACAACCTACTTATAACCAGGGTTTAAGCCAACCTATTTAGAACCATGCTTCTTTCTGCTTGTTCACTGATGAGTAAGTATATCGTGGGATTCAATCCTTTTCTTTCCTTTTCGGTTTTTGCCCTGGTCCACCTTCTTTATAATTGAAGGGTTTTATCTCTCGATGTTCTTATTTGTAGATTGGATTGATGATGACTAGTTAGTTGAAAGCGCTGCGCTATAATTTTGGATTTGGATAATATACAATTTATACAGAAAGACCTCTTAGTTTTACTAAAATAAAAACAATAGGTGGTTAATAAGAACTTAAAAATGATTAAGAAATAGAAGGTTACTTGGTATGATTAATCATTTAAGATGTTTCATACCTAATTTGTCAGATATTACAGCTGCGGTATGTGAACTGCATATAAACAATGTAACATAGTTGTAGATAAACGAAAAACTTATTATTTAATTTTTTTTTAAACTAATTGGACCACCCCAGTACTATCAAATTTTAATAAAACTAAGGCTATAGGTATTCTAGCGGACTCTAGCCAAAGCGATGTTGGACGCGTTTTGAAACAAGATCATAAACACATCACTTTGGTTCACGTGCAATCTGTGAATACCTATTTAGCCAGATAGAAAAATAATATAATGCAATTACGTTTTCATGTACAAAATTTCATAACGTATTTTATGGTCATTATGGTACAGTGTTTACTGTTCGTTAGTCTATTATTTCTGTTATGGTAAAAGGGGTTTCCGATGTTAGCCGTCCTAAATTACAAAAAATGAAAGTAAAATTATTTAAATATGATTTAGAGGTTCAGTGCAAGCTTGGAAAAGACATGCTTACAGCAGACCTACTCCCTAGACACTATCTTAAAGATGTCTCAGATGACGACAAATTTTTTACCTAAATTGTATGTCAATCGATATGTAACCGTTGAAAGAATAAAAAAATTCAAATCAATTTAGAAGACGATGAAACAAGAAAGTTAAAAGAGATGTGTGCTAAGGGTGGTCACCAGATTTAATAAAAGTTACTAGGGTTTTAAAAAAAATATTATAAAGTTTAAAATGAAATTTGTGTTTACAATGATGTATTTGTTGTATGATCGAATAATAGTACCAATATCTCTAAGTTCAAATGTTCATTTAGTTTTTGAATTTATATTTATTTTTTAAATTTTCAAAAATTTTAGAAGTTGTTAGGAAGATTACATTGTCTAAATGTGCCCCATTTCTGTCACGGCACTCCTGAAGCCGACCTCGGCTAGAAGTGCCTGGAGTTATGGCTTCGATTTCTTGCCGAATATTGCTCTTTAGAACTTCCAGAGTGGCGGGGCGATTGCTTACCCTTGAATTTTAAGATAAACCCATAAATAAAAATCACAGGGAGTGAGGTCCAGGTTTCGGAGGGACCACTCAGTTTCTCCTTTTCGAGAAATCAATTTTCATGGAAAAAGCGCCCAAACCACGGCCAAAGAGATATTGGAAGTGTAGTAGCTATTGGAACCAAGTGTCTTGAGTGTATTCTTCAAATTTTTGAAGAGCAAGGGTTAAAAAGTTTTGAAGTATGTCGATATAACGCTGTGAATTTATCGTTACTGCGCGGCTTTGTTGGTCTTCGAAAAAAAAAAAAACGGACCGATGATTCCGGATCCCGGGATTTAAACCCAGACTGTGACCTTCGGGCTATGCAAAGGCCTTTGATGTTTGTTTTTAGGATTCTCTTCACACCTGTAGTGCCAATTTTGAGTATTTACATGGCCATTAAGGTGAAAATGAGCCGCATCGGAGAATAAGATGTTGTCTACTGCTGGAACGCGATTCATTATTTTGTTAGCGAATAAAAGTCTCAGCGGGATCCGTCGGGTTTAATTCTTACACCTACTGAATCTTATACGGGTGCATGTGTAAATTTGTATGAAGGATGCGGAGCATCCACGATCTCGTGGCAATTAAAGCAGCTGCCTGATTTTGTGTCGATATGTTTGGTTATTGGCGCATGGATGCTCTCACTCTTTCAATGTTTGGTTCTTGCTGACATTCGTCGACCGGGGACGCGTTTATTTAACGTTGAACCAGTTTCCTCAAACCTATTAACCCACTGCCCAATCAACGGGAGGCTTGGACATTGCTGAATATTGTGCAGATTGAACTGTTGTCGAAATCTACGGCGTGCAATAGTGGTAGAATTGTTGTTGCGATAATACTCGCGCACAGAAAATGAGTGCTCCTTTTCCGTATAGCGCTGCATGGTAACTAAATTTCCCTGACTCGAACTGTCATTTAAGGCCGACCTCATCATTCTCTTTTGGACCATCCTGTATTTTACTATTCCTAAGGAAAGGAGAAGTTCATAACGTGGGTGGAAATCTACCGATATTTTATATGCATAGTTCTAATTTTTTTTTTCTACAATGTTATAGAGTCTCTATAAAGTTTTCATTGTAAGATATGTGATAGAAAAATAGCTCAAGAAAGTATATATAAATATTTATCTATTATTTTGTTCTGTTTTTTATATATTATATAATATATAGGTAGAAAGTAGCTAAAAAATGGTTTTATATAAGTCTAAAATGGGCTAGTGTTAGCAGCATGGTTGATGAATTTGAACGAAGGAGAAATAATGTCAAAGTCATGATGGGTATTTCCGAAGGTGGATTTAGGCTCACATCTGATGGATGATATTCATGCAGATACTTTTACTAATGTTACATATCTAGTAAAAACATCCATGTTGCTTCACATCAGTATGGTATACAGAAGTGTATGCACTACGTGTGCAGGCTGCACAAATATTAAATGAAGATATTGTATCGTATTTCAAAAAAGAAGTGGGTAAATAGAACCGCTCATAAATGTCTCATGCTTAGACTTAAAAGTTGGGGTATTTCAAAAGAAAAGAGGTCTCTTGATAATAATGAACGACATTTTCAGTCCATAAGTATATCTAGTCCAAATAAATGTATATATTTAAATAAATTCTAACTAGTTCTTAAATTTGAAATCTGAATGTAAATAAAGTAACTTCGAACATCTTGAACAACGAGCATCATTATATTAATAGAGATAGATTGTAACTCGATATACCAATCGATGCAAAATTGACAATTTTATTGGCGAACCAGTAAAATGTAGATTATTCAGGTGGGAAAGGTGAGAGGAAATATATGTAGTTAACAGACATTTCTAACATGATCATATTTTAGTCCAATAGCTTACAGACAGACTTCCTAGTTTATTTGAGTTTGAATATACTACCGATTGTAAAAGTGAAAAATTACCTGGAGTTAAATAGACACCCGACAATCCAAGTTAAAAGATAGAAGAATTAAAAAAGTATAATTTGGTGGAATGTCCGATCTGTCTAACTACAGTGGAGATAAAAGACATTTGTGCTCCAAACTTTTGTAACCATGAATTTTGTATTACTTGTTTAAAGCGATTGACGAGAGAAAAAGAAAATTCCTTGAGTTGTCCACACTTTTATTATTCGATTGTTTTGAAGGAAACCAAAGAAAAACTGCCTGTTAAGAAAATATGATGGAGTCAAACAAGCTACTCTGTTATATCTTTATCTATATTTCTTAGATATCTATTTTGTTTGTACTAGTATTTAAGAATTTGTGAAATAAAGTTGTATATTTATAGATATAGAAATGTTTATCTTCTATATGTTGCACTGTAGTAAGATATACACCCTATACTGTCGTAAACTTTGGAGGAAATAGAGACATAATATAGATAAGTTTCAACTTGCTTAAAATATATAATAACTCGGTAAACCATAAAGATGTTTCAGATATTTCTATATTTAACACTTACGATTACATTATTATCTATTGGAATAATGTGAAATTGTAACCTACTTAGACCTATAAATATTTCACAATTTCTTCAATATAATTACAAACAAGCTAGGCATCTAAGAAAAATCTCCTGTGTGACAAAACTCATCGTTACGAAAGTTTGAAGTATAAATATCTTTCATCTCTACTGTAGTTACACGGTTCGGACATTTCATCAATTTATATTTATCTTTCCTATCTTTTTACTTGCGTTTTTGATGGCACCATTTAATGTAATTCCTGGTAACATTTCTTCACAATCAAGATAACCAATACCGATCTTACTTATATATTGGTTAGGATTCATATTTTTTTTGCATGTCAGTTTAATTTCAAAGCGATTAATGATCATGTTAGAAAGTTTTGTAAAATATATATGTCTCTTCTCTTTTCCACCAATACAAATATTCATATATACTCATGCCTATATAAACCTACATTTACAGCAGGTTTAGCAACTGTCAATTTTACCTGACAGCTCGACTCTGAACTATCGAGTTACAACCTATCGCTATCAATATAATCAAGCTCGTTGTTTTAGATGTTTGAGGTTAGATTACATTCAAATTTTAAGCTGAAGAACCAGTTAGAATTTATTTAAAAATGTATACAATTATTTGGACTAGATAGATTTATAAATTGAAAATATTGTTCTTTATCATCTTAATCAACCTTGTCATTATCATCTAGAGACCTCTTTCCATTAGGATTGCCCTAAGATTTAAGTGTAAGCGCGTAGTAAATTTATAAGCGTTTCTATCTAGCTGTCTACCCAATTTTGGCAACTCTTTTTTGAAATACAGTACATATCCATTTAATATTTCTGCAACCTGCATACGTAGTGCATGCACTTCTTTAATAAATAGGAGTGTGTAGCAACGTAATAAATAATATTAAATTCGGTGAGACAAGTCAATTTTATTATGGAGGGGACAGTTTTATAAACTATTTCCAAACTCACCAGTGAGCGAGGGAAAACCTAAATTATTAAATGAGAGGCGGGGTTTGGTAGAATCTTATTTAAAACCTCATTTAATTGCATTTTCCATGATACCCTGGTTTTCTGTGTTCTGACAAGTTGTTTTCGAAATATTGCATTCCAAAAGTAAAGAAGACCTAATAAAAAGATGTAGTAAAAAATATTAGTAGTAATAATCTCCATTTGGCATTTATCCACTTACCCTTTAGTTACATTTTAGAGACATTTTTCTGTAGGCATTAGTAATAGATTTAAGTTATTTAACGAATTGCTGTCAATTATGCTCTAAACAAAGATAAAGTCTGATTCCAAATGCTTCCCTATTATTTTAAAATACTTCTATTAGAAGTAATCTGCACGCTGCTGTTATTCGCCTCTTAAGTTAGAATAAGGCCTTGTCTTGTACAAAACAAATGTAAGATGTCCCCAAAGAAAAAATTCAAATTGACTTAAGTTCGGTGATCTTGCTGGCCACTCTATTTCCCCCTCAGATAATAAACTGGAAGAAAATAATGGGGTGGAACATCATCTTATTGTAAATGTACAATATTTTCTTGTAAACTTAAATTTCCGTCATCATCATTTTGGTTCTCATTAGTTATGAAAAGATCGATCACCTATTCAAGCATATTGAGGTATAGGTATAGTTATGGTGTTTCCCAAATACCCACCCAAATATTTAATTGTTGTGGATGCTGTGTATGACCTTTGCGGAAAAAATGCGAATTTTCTTCGCTCCAGTAGCGAAAATGTTGTAATTACTGAAGCAAATATTTCGTAGGGAATAGTTCATGATTGATTTGAATACATTTTACGCTCAGTAACTATCTTAACTACACTTAAAACTTACGATCATCAGGATTTATCATATAATCAGTTGTATTATAGCAAAAATAGTAAAATGACAAATTTGACGTTGTAGTAAAAAGTTCTAGAATTTTAAAGATTTCGCAACCCAGAAAAGTAGATTTCTATAAAACTTGTTTATTGACATTAGTCTTAATATATAATGAGACAAATTTGATTTAAAATATGTAGGTAGGTATCTCAAAAAACTAAAAACATATTAACATTTTAACACCCTATATCTCGAACACTAAGTGCTTGCAAACCCCTGTTTAAATATTTTTTCTTCCATATTTTTATAAAATAAATCATTTTTAGAGTTTTGAGTATATATGCTTTAGTTTTCTGATATTAAACTTGAAATAGATAATTTATTGTTGGGATATTTTTTCTTAAAAAATCTTTTTTTTTCGAATTTTGAAGTCTTTAGACACCGCGCATTAATTGTGTGTTACATATACTATAGACGCATTATTTTAACACATTTGTGTAAAAATGCAACCTGATTTGTTTTTAAGTAAGGGTAAAATATAAAATTAATCAAAATTTTACTAAAAAAATTGATATCTGGAAATTTAGAGCAAAGATCGGAAAATCCACCAAATCGTTTCTTGCATTTATTCTCTGAAACAATCAAGTAAAATGAATTAGAATTTTATTAATTTTTTTAATGGTTGTTGCTGAGATGAAATTTTTTAAATAAATCAATATTTTTTTTCATCACCCGGTATACCAACACTGCTAAAGCTACAGAAGCCATTGGACTTATGATTGGTCTGAAAATATCCTGAAAACCGCATTAAGATTTTTTGGTTTGTTTCAGAGATATTTTACTTTGCTTTATGCACTTGAGGTGGCCAGCAGTTTATTTAAAAATGTATGCTATTGCTAATAGTAATTAACTAGCAATTTTAAACCAAAACAGGTCTACATTTCCATTTAAATGACCTGTAGAATATTAAGCACCCGGTTTTAAGTTGTCATAATATTATAGATATGTTATTATATATAGAACTATGTTAAAAATGCAATAGATGCCATCTTGCAATGTGAAATGAGACAGTAGTAATATGAACAGCAAGTTTAAGTACTTAAGAAAATATATACGTCATCAGAAGTTCTATTAAATAGCACAATTTATATCTTTGGTCTTTTCAATAGTTTATATTATTGTAGATCTATTTTTGAAAAAGGCGGATCAGTAGCTGATGCGGCCATAGCGACTTTGTTCTGTGAAGGAGTGTCACTTCCTCAAAGCATGGGCTTAGGTGGAGGGTTCCTGTTAACAATTTACGAGAGAGACACGGGAACCGTAAGAACCTTGAATGCTAGAGAATCGGCTCCCTTGGCTGCAAATGCGACTATGTTTAATGGGGACTCTACGCTCTCTCGAACGGGTAGGAATATCCAATAAAAATTTTATTGTATAGAATACGACGATAAAATATATGTAGCTACATTTTTAATGTCTGTTATAAGTTTTCATCTAAACACTTGTAAACCAGATAATATAGAAACGAGAATAATTATTAAAACATCGGATCCTGAAATGGTTGTATTATACTATTTTATAACTATCGGATATCAATAAAAACAAATTACAATAGCGTAAAAAGAAACTGCTCTAAACACGAAGTAAGGCAGTAGTTAGGATCGCGGGTTTTGCATCACGATTTGGAGACTAATTTGGAGGCCAGCCAATTCATGGCGCGTATAAAATCAATATTTTAATGCAAGGCGTCGGACGTTATTACGTAGAGTCGACGATGAGCGATGGTGGCGCTTATCGTGAGGGTAGTACGGAGCGCTTTGGCACTACTCAAAATGGTATTACACGATTCATATTTTTTTTATTTATAGTGTATATTAATCATTTTAATGAATCCTCGCGTATGTGTTAACCTTATAGAGTGGGAACCCAAGACCAATTTTTTCTTTTATATTATACAATTCTCTGTATAACAGGTAAACCGATAAATTTCTTAAGGAATTATATTTTCAACACCCCAAACTTTTAGGATAAAATGATATCACAATACGTATACAATATTTTTTTTAAGTTTTGAAACTGATAAAAACCACAATTTTTTGAAATTTACTAATTTCAGCAATTTTTATATTTATCGCATATTCTTCACAGCCAGTATAAAAGCATTGATTTTCTAGTAATAGTACAATATAAAAAAATATAATGACATGTAAACCTTTTATTTATTCCTTTAGTATAAAATGAAGTGTACATTTTTATCAATTATTAAAACTGATAAAAAACTACAATTTTTTCAAATTTGCGCGCAATTGCCCTCAACTAAAAGAAATAGTTTTTATTTATAGTGCATATCAGTGAATCTCTATACGGGAATCTATGACTATTTTCTATGTATAAAATTCTATACACAAGATATCCGATTTTTACAATGGATTATAAGGATTGCTCCCCTGAGGCCAGGTCTTTTTGATTTTACCTTAAACGGGTAAATAGTTAAAATATGTATGTATCTGATTTTTATTTACATGGGTGGTTTTAACTAATAGTTAAGGATGCGTACATATTAATACTGAAAAAGTTTAAAAATAAGATATAGCTAATTACTGAGAGATGTCGGTGTAATTAATGTTTTATAATATTCTACTACGGGGAGTTCATTTTTTACTTCGCTTTCGTTTAAGAATAAAGTATAGAGCAAAATCCAAATTATCTGGGAAACATATGGCATATTTTTGATAGAAATTAAACCGATAAAAACTACAATTTTGGCAGATTTTACCAAACTCCGAGAGTTTTCATGCTTATCATATTTTTTCACCCGAACCTCCCAATTATTCTAACCCCAGCGGTACAGATGGTTAAAAATCATTATTTAAAATGGATACATTAGGCGTTGTTTAATGTATTCGTTTACATGAAGATTATTACTTAATAAATTAAATGATTATACCAGAGGGAGGTTCAGATGTATAATGTAGCTGATTGGAAAAGGCAGGAATGTCAATAAAACTGTCATAAAAGCAGTGATTTTTTAGTTATATAATATAATAAAATATAATGATGCGCAAAACTCTCAGTTTTTTCCTGTTTGTAGAAATTATTAAAACTGATAGAAACTAAATTTTTCTCAGATTAAAAAAATCGTGTTCATTGTTGCTATTGCTCCAAGGTAGAGAACAAACCAAGAATCTATATGACCTAGTTAAAATTACAAACCAAAAATAGATTCTTTGCATAAAAAAAAATTCCTGTTGCTAAATATTGCAATATAGCAATATTTAGCACCATATAGATTTGTGGCATCAAGATACATAACAAAAGATGTGTCAATTGTAGAATCATATGTAGAGATGTGGGTGCAGCTCTTGTACTGCATTGACTAACACCACCCCGAATCCCCTTTTGTAGAAAATGTAACATATCTATATCGGTGAGTAAATCTAGCTCTATATTACAAATTTTTTGCTTACTAAGTCAGCTCAAGCCCAGACTGGTGAATACTTGTGCAGCATCAATGCCATGTTGTCATACCATACATCAGGGAAATTTTTAAAAACATCAGTCAAAAGGACCACATCAGGTTTTAAATATACATCCGAATAATCACCTAATGTCCTGCATTCAAACAAAGACCATACCTCTAAAGCACGCAAAAATTTCTCCTCAGACACACACTCTTTTCTAAACGAATTGTAAAATGATTTGCGACTAGGCTATTCGCATTCATCCAATTTAAAAAACATAGTCATATGGAAATACACTGTCTCTGTCCAATAAGCTGAAATTTCTGGGGATTAGAAAAATATTTAGACACTTCTCGTTTGTTAATTTTTCATTTATTTTCCCAAGCTATAGGTAAAAATCAGAATCTATCCAAAAACCTCAATTTAAAATTAAACCGGTGCTCCTTATCCATGCTGTCAACAAAAGAGTCTACTAAAATTTCTTTACTGAAAGATATATATATATATATATATATATATATATATATATATATATATATATATATATGCAAAACCCGCGATCCTAACTACTTCAGGCACTTGATTTTTTACGAAAATTTAACTGTCGAACATTAATTTTCATCCGTTTTTTTAAAACTCAGTTTTTGCTAATAGGAAATTTTATCTAGTTTTAAAATGTGTGTACCTTTTGACTCAGATGTTTTGAGTTTATCATATATGGAGTTACAACTTAAATTATAACTAAATTAAAAAAATATAGGGTATTCATAAAATCCCAAAAGTTATTTTAGAATTATTTTGAATCCATATTACATTCACTAGAACTTTATTTACTCTTACTTGGAAAAAAGTTTAAATTTTTCTTTCAGCATATGCTGAAGTTATGACTTATTTTCAAAAAAACTAAAAACCTTACAAGGTGTTACAAATTCGAAACGAAGTAATAAGATAACAATTTTGTAATACTTATAAAATTTTTATAAATCCACCATTTTTGAGATATAGGGTGACATCGGAACAATTTAATTTTAGGTACCCCTCGTAACTCAGTTTCCTGAGACTTACATCAAAATTCTGATAGAGTTTTCGCATAGAGTCTAGTAGAAGGTACAGATATTTTTTGAAAGGCACAAACTAATAATAAAAAGATGTGACAAGTAAATTACATGCAAAATAATTTTAATAACAATAATCATTTATAATTTTAGAATAGCAAAGAAAAGACATTGTATGATAATAATTGTTGGACCTACCAGCAAACACCTCATTGACATTCACCAGTGCAAAGTTTTCAGCCAAAAGCCGGCAGTCAATTTTCCAGAAGTACCCGAAATGTCTATTTGCTTGCTATTCTGGCGTTACCGATAGTTACTTTTTACTCATTTTAATTTATAAACCATAAATTTTAGTTAAGTTTTTTTGTTTGTACTTCCGTCCGTGAGTAGCAAGAGGGTAAGAAACGTCAAAAGTCAATCGATTTTTCTATGTATTTAAATTTGATATGTTTTCTGACCACTTCACGATCAATCCTACTCTAATTTTAATAAACGTTTGTAACAGGCATATTGTTAATAAGTCTCAATAAATATTTTGATTTACACTGTCGCTCGGAAGTGACCATCGGCGAGTGTTATATTATCCTTGTCATTTTTAAAATTCCGTATTCGTCGTAGTGTCAAATCGTACTTCCTGCGAATTTTTTATCTTCGGTCGTATATCTCGGAAACGATTTTAGATAAACTATCGAAATTTGGCACATTTTAAAAGCATACTTGGGAATCTCGAACGGTACCAAACGGTTCTTCGTATCAGTTTTAGTTTTGCGTCTATTAATGAAATAAAACATGTTTTTTTGAGTTCTTAGAATTTCCTTTGTTACATGATGTACAACTGTCCAAAAAACGCAATTTGGTGACCAAAAGGTTCAAGTTTTCGACAACAACATAAAGATTCTGAAAAGCACAGATGACAGAATAAATTCTCTTGAACTCGTGGGGTATTTTTTTTCTAAAAGTATATTGATGCTTTGAAATTGAGACAAAAATCTGATCTGATCGTGTAAAAACTTAAAAAGCTATACTACAAAATTGCACATAATTCTAAAGGGCACCTTTATTTTTAAGCCGAATATAATCAAAGTTATTTAGTTTTTCTATAAAATATCAAAGCAGATTCAAAAACTTCAATATATTTTGTAATTTAAAAAACGCCCGGGGACAACCACAAGGGTGGTTATAGTCGCTGTCAAAACTAATGATATTTGTTTAGATAAATTTTATTTAATTTTGTAGCCTTAAAAACATTTTTTTTTATTATCTTTGAGAATGGCGTGCTAAAATTTATATATTTTTAGGAAGATAACCACAATTTGGGATGCAATATTTTCCCCAATTTTGTAAAATATCATTAAGAAAATTTCTTGTCATTCTCAATTATTTATGAGTAATGTCGATATTTGTTTGATAGCAGTGCTACTCGATTACCTTTTTTGGCTCAGTTGCAGCTGCGAAATGCTTGCCTGTAAATGGATACAGGAAAGATGCATTTTTCAGTATATATGCCGGAATTTTACTGACACTTTGACAGGTTTTCAGTTTATGGGCTCAGATTTTCTAAATTTTGTATACTTTTATGATAGTATTATATGTTTAACGTAGGGAGTGTAACAGCAGATATAAATTTCTTTATTGTACTGTTTGGACAAGTCGTAAAACCTACAATATGTTATACAGGGGAAGTAGGGGTACATAAAACGTTTTCTTTCTTTAGAAATTCTGGTTTAAGAGCTCTAATTCTTTTTTCTAGTGAAAAATCTCTGTATATGACATCGATTTAGGAGATCTGAGTAATAAACTGGAGTTTTCTTTTTGCAGCTGTGGATTTTCTCTACTAGAACTCTTGTAGGTTTCGATTTGGAATTTTTGGTAATAAATAGGATATTATAATTAAAAAAATATATTCTTCCAGAATCGGTTCTACTGTAATTTTTTTAACGGGTTTTACTATTTGGCGAGTTTTTGACACTTTGTTAGGTTTCTAGTATACAAGTAAAGCATATATTATATTATACAAATTTTTTAAATACTTATTTCACAGTTCAGGGTAAATTTAAATTTTTAAATACTTTGAAATCTGTCAAAAACCGTCTTTTTCCCGTAACCTCTAAACTTCTAAATTACTTAAAAGTTTCTAAATACGATTTCACAGTTGACATTTTGACAATAGCCAAAAAAAATTTTTTCACCCTAACTTTTGAACTGCTTAAAATTTTTAAATTTACATTTGTATGTATCTTTTTGTGGCATAATTTATTAAAGAAATATTTTGATATTTTGACAGCCCTCGAAAATTTCCCGCAACATTTAAACTATTTAAAACGGTTTTCATAATTCCATGTAACTTTTAGTCACGTAATTTATTTTAGAAAAATATTTTGGCAACTGTCAAAAAAACGCCTTGTTGTCCTAACTTTTGAACAGCTAAAATTCTTTAAATGGGATTGTTACACTTTGATGTAACTGAACTTATATAAAGTATATATTAGGATAATAGGCCGGGAGTGGTATTTAAATTATAGCCGCTAGGTTATAGTCTACACATAGCTTGTTTTGCCTATATACTCGTATTTGTCGTCGTGGAAAAACGCATGGTTTTAGATACACTTTAGAAATTTGGTCTGTTTTTACAGCACACTTGGATCTATCGAAAAGTATAAACAAAGTGTTTGTGTTATTTTTAGTTTATCGTCCATCAATATAAAACTTTTTTTTTCGAATTTACCAAAGTGTCGTTTGACACACGGTATTCGGAATCATATTAAAAATAGATGGAATCAAACTTTGGAAAGTATTTTTGATCCATTCTTAAACAAAAATATATGTCATAATAATCATTTTCAAATATTATTTTAAAGACATCTGGCGTCTAAACGATTTAAATATTTTACAAAAGCTAAGAAGTTTTTCAAAGAGTATGATTAGAAGAGAGCAATCTCTACAAGTAACATACTTTCGTGTATAAAAAGTCTAAGCAAATTACAATCATCGTGGAATATTTAACATTTTTCTTTTTTTGCTGTCGACCCTAACTTTGGAGCGGAAGAAAAATTTTAAATAGGATTTTAATGAAAAAAAAAATGAATATTATAACGTGAAACTAGTTTAAATTAGTATTTTTGAATACAAGATGTCTCAAAAATATGTAACAAACTCAACTTATATTTATGTGTGTTTGTATCTGTACTCAAGAAATCTGAAAAAAGAACGTTCTACTGCATAGAGGAGTGAATAGAATTACATTGCTCTTTATAGCTCTTTTTGTTTTTGAGTAATCCTATATACATATTTTAAAAACAAATGTAGCAAACCTAGTATAATTTTATTCAGGAAGAATAGACCCATGTGATAAATATGGGTGTTCCATTAAAAATGTTGAGCCTGCTACATATTTTAAAGTCATTCTATACCTACACATACATACATGTTATTTTTTTAAAAAGATACGTAGAAGACGGTATCTATATCTTTTATTTTGATATTTTTTCGATCTCCAAAATTAGACCAATATTTATTGTAGTGAGTTGTGCAGAAATTCACTAACCGACGTGAAATCAAATAGTTATTTGAGAGTTCAAAAATAAAGGAAATTTCAAACGGAAAAAACTTTCGGCAAAAAAGTAACACTAACATATAAATTTTAATGGATTTGAATGAATTGGCGTTTTATGTATTATGAAAGTTAGTTTAAAGCAAATGCTTTTCTTTTCCCAGGGAAGTAAAAACAAGCAAACAGGTTTTTGTTTTTAAATATAATGATGGCGCTGATCTTTTGAGTTTTGGCAAGCGTCTATGTACAACAGTTATGTGTAAATATTTAGAGACATTACTCTTGATTATAAGTGATGCAAAAAAAACAAATTTACAATTTGTTGAAAACACCCTGTATATTAAAACGAAAAGAAAACAAAAAATAACGAAAATTGTTTTTTTTATATTTAAGAGTACATTAGCTTGGCTAAAAAAGAACACAAGGGTATCTCTTTTCAAGAGTTGTCGTTACAAGGCTACATAATACTCTGTAAAACAGATTTGTTGAAGTGCGCTACAGTTATGCTTTTCTGGGTAATAAACCCCATATTTAGTGCTAGTTTTGCATGTATAAATTCGTCTGTCCAGTTAGGTTTAGTTAGGCATTCTACCAAATAAACTTGCCACTCCAGCTAATATTTTTTATCGCATTTTTTAGCAGCTCGTTAATGAAATATGTAAAAACCATGTAAAATCGGATAATGTCGAGTGTTATACAAATCATAGCCGTAAGGTATAAAAAAATAACATAAAAAGTAAACAAAACTTCACAACCTGACCTGCGTTACTTAATAACTTCATATCAATAATTTGGATGCCACTGCCGTCCTAGGATGTGTACCCGGAGTAAAATATACAAATTTAATAGTTTTTTTGCTATTACTTTTATTTATTTTCTTATTTACTGATGCTATTAGTTTCCATATCAGCTTGATTACTGCGCAAGGTTTCATCAGAAATCAAGAATGGCGTGACCCGAATGTCTGCAATAACATTTATTTTCTGCTTCCTACACCATTTGTAGGGTTTTCATCAAGGTTTCGCAGGAAGTCGGCAATATCTTTATCAATGTAGGAGGTATAATGATGTTGAGCTATTACCTGTATAGTTTTGTCTATATATCTTTCCACTTTTAGCCATCTTACATATTTCCTTCCAGTATTCCTTTAATTCCAACAGATAGAAGTCAGTGTCTCCGTGTTTCTATTCAATCCGGGACCTTAAATTCGGCATAACCTTTTTTGCTTATGAAGCGGTCCCATTGTCTTTTTCTCATTCTTCCTGCTACTTGGGCAGCAGCAGCTGCAACGTAGCCTCAGCTTCTCTTCCACCCCTATCTATTTTAGCCCTTTGGTTGAATAGCAGGTCTATTGGTAGTATTGCCGCAATTACCAGTATCGCCGTTCTTCTATAGGGTCGGTAATGCCAATGACCATTCTCCGTTGCCAAAGGTGCAAGAATGACATGTTTGTGGCATTTTTTCTCCATTGCCTTGCTGTTTATTTTTAATATGAGCCGTCTAATGTTGTTAACAGCCTTTTTGGCTTTCTCCGATACACTTTTGTTATGGATTCATATGGTTAGATTTTTCTTTAGGTGGATACAAAGGTAAGTCATGTGCTCTCGGCTCTTTGTCTTTAGGTCATCTATGTTGGTAGTCAAACTCTTAGTTTTCCTTTCTGCTATTAGGAGTATATCTTCAGCCTTTTGTGTGGCCAGCTTCAGTTTCTTAGCCTCTATCTGCTCCTTAACATTGTGTAAAGCATGGTTTGACACAACTTCCACATACTATTAAGACTCCGACTTCAGCCTTTTGTGGGGCCAGCTTTGGTTTCTTAGCCTTTATCCTTATCTATATATTGACACACTATGTTTTACTTTGTGTAAAGCATGGTTTGTCTCAACTTCCAGAATATCCGCATCTTTCGCCCCTACCAGCATTTCCAGATCGTCTGCGAATCCAATAAGTGTCACTCCGTCCGGTATAGATATTCTTAGCACCCCGTTGAAGTAGAGTTCCACATAGAAGGACCCAGCACAGATCCCAGTGGGATACCACACGTGGCTGTCAATTTGCCGTTTTCCCCTATGAGCAGCAGTATTTTTTCGACATAACTAGACATCATGTTAAACAAATATGGAGATATTCTTCTTCTTCTTATTTTCCCAAAATTCCTTCCCAAAGTGCACTATTGAAGGCATTTTTCGGCATCGTACAGTTTTCTTCTTCCGCGACTTGCCTTACTTCTTCTTCGGTTTCGTAGCTCTTTCTTGTAGCATTTATGCACTCCTGTTTCTTCGTTTTCTTGTTTAAGTCGCCATAGTAGCAGATACCCCAGAAGTTTTCCAGCCAGGCTTCTTATTGGTGTATATTTTTTTTTGTTTGACCCTGCTTTGATTCTTTCTCGCTCATGATGAGAAGTGCGATTTTCCATATTTCGAAAAAATGTCCTGACACAAGTATATTATTCATTAGCTGCAGATACTTTTCAGCATGGTCTCTCACCACTGTATCGTTTCCAAGTCATAATCGGAAATTTTGAGTTCTTGTTCGTTATTACCGTATAACTGTTTAAAATTATAAGCAGAATAATTCAAATCTGTGTCGCAATGACTCGTTATACAGGGGTATATTATATTCGTATTGATTTTGTTGGCTTTTTTCAAAATTATCGTAATAATTATAGTTATTTGTTAAGATATGTTCAGGAGTTCGCTGCAGAACCTTTTGATTATATATTTTTTCGAAAATGAAATTCCTGTTTTGTATCTAGTGTTCATTGGCCCTACTTTATAAGAATTAGTTCGTCTTGACGTGTTCCAAATTTTTATTTATTATTAAACGGTTTGTCTAGAATAAGATTTTCAGGCTTTAGAAAATTTTGTTGATTATTGGGAAAATTTGGTCTCTGATGGTTAAAATAAGTGTTTTGTTGAGCAAAATTTGGAAAATATCTAGAGATATTATTTTTTGGCATATTATTTACAAATATGTATGTAGGTTTTTACAGTATCTGTTTGGTATGTAATGTGATATTTCATTAGGGATATAAGTCGGTTTATATATTGGTGTTGAATTTCTTTTAGATTTTTGTAAAGATAGTAATTGACCTTTAGAATTTTGGGCATTTTTGAAATAAATCAAATTTTCTTCTTCTGTTGCGAACGACATTACCTGTTTTAGAGAATTTGAAGATTTTAACCTGGTAACCAGCTGTAAATTGTACGGAAGTCCGTTTATAAAAGTTTTTAAAGTAAATGCGTCATAGTGATCATATTAATTAATTTAGTTTCAGAACCTACATTTCATTTTGAAAATAACAAGCTACGTGAATCTTGTACTTGAATTGGATTCTCATTTTAAATCGGCTTAGATCTTCAATTAAGCAATCTATCGATTGTTGATTAGGGAAACTATTTACTAGAACGACTTTAATTAATGTATAAGAATTTAGTTTTGATCTTGTTAGTACTCGATTAGACACAGTTTGGACTGTACCACATAATAAATTAATTATTTTTCTGTATGGTTTTGCTTGTGACACATTTTCTTTGAATTATCACTTTTTTTTATAAAGAAATTAACTGATCGATCACTAAAAATGACTTACTCTTACTGTTGGAAACTTCAAGCAGCGTACGATATGAACGTACCTTTAGCAGTCGCGGGGGGGCTTCTGAAGATATATTAATATCTTCGATATTTTTCACTAATAGCAGACAAAAGGCGAGATTTCAAAATACTTTCAATTGAAGTAAGAACGGTATAAAATTCTTCATGTTATAAACTTTGATCTCCTATTATTCTGACTAAGTGTGACTTTATAGACGTGATTCCGGTCTCCTAAAGACCTCCAAAATGAGGCGGTAAACAGTGGATTACAACGCCACTTGATATTTTCATGCCTCAAACTCAATTAGAGATTTAATTTCTCTAACATCACCTACAAAATTACTTCCGCAGTCACTGTACAGAAAATTAACCTTACCTCTACGGACTAAATATTTCTATAAGGCAGCCAGGAACGAATCAGTAGAAACACTGGTACATAATTCTAGGTGAACGAACACAAAAAACATATGCAAGATTTAGTGGACTCGGCTCCACGATATTTAACTCATTGTGATTTGAGATAGTCCTTCAAAGTCTGCTCAAGAGTTTAAAAATGCCTTAGCCTGGGTAACCCTAGATAATGGCAAATTGTCCATAGGGGTTGAAATGGCTTAGGGTTAGTTTTCCAACACTTTATATGTTGAGTTACAATCGAATTAATAACCCCTTTTCCACATAAAATCCAAAAATTTGGACCAACAGAAAATGTAGTGTATTAGAACCAAAATGTAAGTGTTTTTTCTTGATAATCATTTATGAGTAATTTGGTAACGTGGACATGACTGGGAATCAAAACTGTTTTGTTTGCATTAAATGACAGTGAAGAATTTTATAATCTTCCACCGAAACATAATACCGAGACGAAAGCGTCTTCAAAAAGAAGACGTTGTGTACGTTTAATTAAAAAACTGAATGCATTTTTTTGTTTACTATTACATAGCGATCAAAATATCTTTGGGTAGTAGATTGCTTTATATTGTTTATGAAACGTAAAACGGCTACAATACGTTGAATTTGAGAAAATAAAAAATAATTTTCTAGAATTGCATAAAGCAGTTTTTCGGTATGAATAACAGAAATACCAATCTCATCTTTTAAATGTTTTGAACCCAGCATATATTGTCTTTCCGGAACAGTCTTTGCTACAAAGAAATTTAGAACCACAAAACCAGAGCGAATTATTATGTATTTCAGAAAGATATAAACCTCGATGTCATCAGGATTTGATTTTGAGTCAATATAATGCCATAATAAAGGTGAGAATTTACTTTTTGTGAAAGCTGACAGATTTGAGACACATATTTTCCATCGATGGGGAGAGAACTGAATCCAACTTAACACAATTTAAGAATCAGACTAAGCATACATATTTTCAAATTTCAGCTTGTCTTTATAGACGTTCAAATATAATTTAATAATTTAGCTAACAGGACAGCTGCGCGTAATTTCCAACAGGGTTTTGTAATACTTGGTAATGGGTCAATTTACAGTGTTTTCCCAATCTGGCAAAATTCGTCTGAGAACCACTAAACTTGACAAAAGAGGCAAACTATCAGTTCAGGCTGTGATTGATCTTAGGACAGTCTAACTGACTATAAAATCAATAAGACATTTTGTCAAAAAAATGACAGGTACCAAAAATTCAATAAGGTTAAAAAAGCAAGCAAACTAAGATAGTAAATTTCGTTTCGTGCAAAAACAATCCAGCGCAGTGATGAAAAAAATAAAACAATTATTTATGCGTTATTGCAACCCTAAAACCTTTAAAGCATTTTCAGAACATTCTAAACCATATAGATATGATTTGTATTTATATGTTCTTGAAGTAGGTTCTCAAGCAATAAATAATTATTACTTGATCATTTCCTAAGGTCACAACATCCCCTTTTAGTTAAGGAAATAAGTTCTTTCTTAAGCAACATAGCTTCTTTAAAAGAAAAGGGATCACTTATAGCACCAGTTATATCATCCACAAAAGTTTGTTTTAAGATTGCTTTTAACGCTAGGGGAAAACAATTATTTTTATCAAAAACTAATTACTGGAAGGTACGAAGGGTAAGAAAGGGTGAAGGTCTTAAACCATAAACTACTGTAACCAATTTAAATTTAAATAAAAATAAAAAAAAATTTTTTTTGATCTTCTGGAGACAAAATATCCGCTACAAGAAGGCAATCAATTTTTACAGGCAAAAAAACTTAAATCAGCCAAATTTAACCCACAAATGTGCGTCCATTTTCCAATATCAATTTTTGTGAGGGTAAGTTTTTTACAAAACAATTATTTTAATGTTAAAAACTGCATCAGACGATCCAATTGGATTAATGTTGATTATTACCAGTGATCTTTCTCAAAAATTTTATTATTGTGACCTCTTTGCAAAAATTTGATTGCATAGAAACAAGGCCCTTACTTTCAAATGCTCTTTTTGAACGATCTAACCCAAAACAAGTTACTGCTCTCTGTGTAATAGAAGACAACATACTGAGAGAATCGAGCAAACATCTAATTTTTTGATAGTTTCTTTTATTATCTAAAGTATTAACAACAGCGGTGGATAGTAAAACAGTTTCAGTCATTGGCAACAAACCAGTTCCAACGAATTTTGGAGTTAACATAGAACTAGAAGCCTGGGGTATGGATACAGTAGTATCAAATACATTTTCTATTGAGGTTTCCGATAGCGGGCAATTTTAAAGAGGTTGAGACAGCCTCAAATTTTGCAGTGATTACGGAGACGTTTGCGGAATCCTAGGTTCCTTTAAAAAATGCAGCAATAAATGATGGTGCTAACCACAGGTGCGTTCATGTGTAATGTGTAAGCCTTCATACCATAAAGCTTGCTAAACAGTTAAAACAAAGATGCTTGAATCTAAAAAAATAAAGCGATTGAGGCGATTTAATTAGAAATTGTAGGGTTTTGCAACGGATGATTTTCTTTATACAACACAAACAAATTTATTTAATATAATATTTTCCAAAATCTTGATATTTTGGCACCTCATTAGAATCATGAAATATCTCAAATTTTGTGTAACAATATCATAATTCAAGCCTTTTAACAACATCATAAGTGAAATAAAATCACACTCTTTTGTAGGAATACCAAAAACGCATACATTTTCAGAAAAACGTTGAATAACTTCCTAAAACCAGAAGAATCTTGAGAGTTTAAAAAATGTGTATTTTCAATAGCTCGCCAATGTTCCTTTTATTTGAGTAACGTTTTTATTAGAGCGTTCTTAGTAGTATTATAATTTGAAGCCAGCATGGGCAGTGTACGTACAAGTGATAAAGGTAGACCTTCTAAAGACGAAATCAAATTATTAAATTTTTCTTTTTTAGAAAAAGAGGTATTTGTACGAACTAAAACTTTGTACAAATCTTGAAATATATTAAATTATCCATAATCTCCTCGAAAAGTAAGAATACTAATTTTAGGGAATCTGGCATGTGTAGGCGGTATACCAGGCAGGCTTTGTGGTGAGGTATTAAAATCGCAACAACGATCTGATTTAAATATTTCGAGGTAAAGGGTCACTAAAAATGTTTCAAGCTACATTTTCAGCATTAAGATCTGCTGTTTCATCGCTTAGTAAAATCGATATTATTTCTTCATGAAATTCATCCTTTATACTATTAGTTTCACCACCTCTTACTTTAAATAAATTAACTATTTTTTTTATCCTGATCTGATTTGTAAGTCAATTAAAAGTTGAATTTGTTCAGATATACATTTCTTTGGTATTTTATTTTTTAAAGCTCTCTGGCATCGGCTATTCTACAAGAAAAATAAATTTAAAATACAACAAAATGTATGTACAGGATTATTGGTTATAAATGCCACCCCCTCTAACATCTTTATTTTTAGAGATAGAAAGCCCATTTTTTTACTGAGTGTTAGGGAATCGTCTGAATTTTTGTACTGACAATATTAATATGATACAGGGTGTTTAAGAAAGACGCACCGAGCCAAATTTATATATTTTTAAATGGAACACCCTGTATATTATCGAACATGTAGATTCTACTTGTAAAACTAATAATTTTGTGTATTTAAAATTTTTTCGTTTTCGAGATAATTAATGGCAGTTCAAAAATGAAAATTTGAGATTTCGAGGTGCTGTCAAATTTGAAAGGATCAATTTAGAGTAAAACGGTGTGCACTTTCTTGTAGTTTTTGAAACTCTTTTTAATGACCCTAATGCCCGATCAAACGGAGAATATCAATTTTTGACAGTTCCAGAAAAAATGTTTAATTTCACAATAATATTGAAACTAGTATCACTGTCTTCTTTCGAACCAACCTTGTCTAATAATTGCAACAGCAAAATAGTTAAAGATGATTGAAAATGTAGGGAATCGTCTGAATTTTTTAATCGGCAATATAAAAAGCGCGCCGAATTAATTTTTTTTTAATTAACGCCCTGTATATTACCAAATATTTAGATTTTTCTTGTAAAACTAATTTTTTTTTGTATTGAAAATGTTTGCGTATCTTCAACTGTTTTCGAGATAATGGCAGTTGAAAATTGAAATTTGGGAAATGCTGTCAAATCCCATTGGATCAATTTTCCAAAATAAAACCAAAATTTCGTATATTATTGCCGGATTCTAAATAAAATTCTACCATACTTCATGTAACATATCGCATGATGTTATATATATATATATATATATATATATATATATATATATATATATATATATATATATATATATATATATATATATATATATATATATATATATATATATAGTAGGCTTTGACATTATTCAATCAAATTTGCTAACGTGAGCATCAGAATGTCTTATTTAGAGAATGAAAAACACAAAATTTACAAACTCTATATAAAAAATGGTTATAATGCCGACCTTGCCGTACGGGAATACCGAAGACTTTATGAAGGACTAAGGAGAATTCCTACCAATTAAAAATGTTTAAGAGTTTATCAGAAAGTTTCACATGAATCATCTTTCAAACGGAAGAAGAGAACAATTCAAATAAATGAACAACCTGAAAACACAAATTATTTTTAAATACTCCTTAATAATTAGTTATCTAATTTTAGAAAATCCCAAAACATACAATAAGATACAGAAAACTTTGTCAAAATATAATTTCCATCTCTATAAAATCTTACATGTTCAAGCCTTGAGCCAAAATAATAAGACCGCGGGATTACGCTTTTGTCAAGAAATGATGCAACACTTGACACAACAAGATCAATTCTTCAACAAAATTGTCTGGACAGATGAAGCCGCTTTTTCTACCTCCGGAAGATTTAAGAGAGAGAATGTGCACTTTTGGGCTCCTGAAAATCGTTGCGCCGTTCGGGAAATACGGCACTTTGGTCGACAATCCGTGCATGTATGGTGTGGGATTCATAACGATAGAGTTTTAGAGCCAATATTTTATAATGAAAATATGAACGGACATAATTATCTGGCTCAACGTGATTGTGATATATTTTGGCAACAAGATGCCACTCCAGTCCACAATATTGCTGACGTAACCGCATTTTGAAACGAAAATTTTCCGTTTTGGATCGGTAGATTTGGCCAGATGAGGTGGCCACCATATAGCCCAGACTTGACCGTAATGGATACTTTTCTATGGGGCTTTTTAAAAGGAAAGTTGCGAGAAGGATGCCCTCTAACGGGTAATATTATAAGAGAAATAATAACCCAAGAAATTGAAACACTAAATCATCGCAATCAGGGAACTATTTTCACCGCTATAGAAAGAAGAGAATTTATAGTAAATGCATTGAGTAAAATGGGGGGCATGTGGGACATAAAATTCAATAATCTAGTTGTTATCAAATATTGTCGTAGGCAGTGTAAAAGTTACTGTTATTGTCATCGTGTTGCTTATTTATTTTCCGGATTTCATTTTTGTTTTATTTAAAATTGGCCAATCTAAATATGATATAATTATTAATAGGGATGAGATGTATCTCTAATTTTTAAAAAATAACTTTTAACAACTATATCCAAGGATCAGTGTTTTCATAACTTCGCAATGCGAGGTTTGATTTCGCTGTTTTCAATTTCAGTTATTTGTAAAACATACAAAAATCTTTACAACTCTACTACATTAATTTTTTTTGTATTTCTCTAAATAAGCAATGTAGCATAGTCTGAAATTACTTATAATAAGTTACTATCTGCCCAGGACAACGACAGCTTTCGAAAAGTTAAGATAGAAAAGTGGGCGTCATTTTTAATCATCTTTAACTATTTTGGTGTTGCAGTTATTAGACAAGGTTGGTTGGTAAAAAGCCAGTGATACTAGTTTCAAGATTATTGTGAAATTAAAGATTTTTTCTTGAACTGTCAAAAATTGATATTCTCCATTTGATCGGGCATTAGTATCATTAAATAGAGTTTCAAAAACTAAGGTAAGAAAGTGTACACCGTTATACTCTAACTTGATCCTTTCAAATTTGACAGCACTTTGAAATTTCAAATTTTCATTTTTCAACTGCCATAATCTCGAAAACAGTTGAAGATACGCGAAAATTTTAAATACACAAAATTATTAAATACGAGTAGAATCTACATTTTCGATAATCTACAGGGTGCTAAATTTAAAAAAATATAAGTTTAATTCGGTGCGTCTTTGTGAAACATCTTGTATCATATTTATATCGTCAATATAAAAAATTTGGACGATTCCCTACGATTCAGTAAAAAATGAGCTTTTCATCTTTAAAAATACAGATGTTAGAGGGGGCTGCCATTTATAACCAATAACCCTGTAGGAAGAAAAAATCTATTAAATATGTCAAATTTGTTATAACTATTAAAGTTATTTTTACGAATTTTCCTAATCCTGTAACGTTACTCTTCTTATTAGGGCAAATTAGGAATTGTACCAAGAACTGACCCATTCGCACCTACTAGAAGAACGAGATTCACAAAAAATGCTGATAAAATTCGATAAGCTTAGGTAAAATAAAATCGAAATGCCCTGTTTTTAAAACACTGATTTCCGCTGTCATAAATCGTTATAACCACAATCTCTAAATGTATTTACGAAAATTAAATTAAGAGTATAATTTAATGTTATTTTAGTTGTTCAAAAAATATATATATTAAAACCACCTAGAAGTTAGAGCTGAACTTAACTATCCAATATTAAATCATCTAAATTATATTCGTTTATTAGATCTGTTTTGAAACCTTCTTTTTTATAACGCGATATAATAAACAAAAGATACCATTTACAGGGTCATATGTGGAACGGTTATTTTTTCTTATAATAAGTGGTTTAGTAGTTATTTAAAAATTACTTAAATTTTCACAAATGTTTCTTACAATTAGACAACGATAAATTTTCTTCCATTGCTAGCAGTGAGCATAATCACACTATAAGTCACGTCCACTTCCCGTAGCCGTTACTTCCGTCAGCGATTGCGACGCGAGAATATTTTGCGTGTTGGTGCTTGTCGGTGGGTACACTGAACGAGCGTAGTACGTATAGTGTGCATGGCTAGCGTCTCTATTTACGTTTGAAAAGTTATATATTTCAACTTTGAAAATTCGTACTTTACTCTTTTTTGTATGTAAAAATAATTTATTATCAGTGACGAAGAAAACATTGACCAAAACGAACTTTTAGTAGAAGTTAGAAAATATGAAGATCTATATAACATATCCTAAAAAATTTATTGTAACATGTTTGAACATTTTAAAATATAAAATTTTAACTCATCATCTTCTAGTGCCGGAAACAATGTATGACATTGGCCCTCGCCCTTCCATCTAAGAAATATATCATTTACCCGTATTTGCCTTTTCTTCTTTACTCTTAACTCTCCTTCCTCTTCCATGTTCAGAATAAGTGGAAATTTTCCAAGCTCTTCATTTGTAAATTCACTCATATTCGAATTTTTACGACTTCATACTCTATGGGCAGACAGAAAACTGGCCGCTGCTTACCGACTATCGGCTAGTGTGAATTTACGTCGAATTTTCTGTTCGGTGACAGTGCGGAGACGTGACAGTGACGTTACGTATAGTGGGAATCGCGCTTTATGGGATCTCAACGTAGCTGTATCGGCCGATGTTTACCTCACCAGTTTCCCATGAAGTTTTACAGAGAGTGCGTTTGATATCCAGTCACCACTCCTTTTAAAATCTAGTCTGCATGAAACCTTCGATACGCAGTCATCGGATTGTCCTAGGACTTGCTGTAGATGTTAAGCTGTGTCGTTCTGGTTTTCGTCATTTTGGTTCTTATCAATTTGGCTGCTTGTGATTAATTTCTATCTGATCTAAGTGCTTTGGAATTTTCCTTTCCTTTCCCAGTAAATTATTTAAAAGAAAACCGTAGTTCAATATGCAAATGTCCTATGTTTCAGAATTATCTTACAACGACTGCAGGAGTTATAAGTCGGACTGAAGGAAAGACTTTTTTAAAAAGCCACCATACTTCTTAAAATACATTGATTATAACACATTTTGGGAGGAACGAATAAAAATATTATGACATGAAGTTAACCATTAGACTTTTGGATTCAGTATTACTACAGAAGTGTAGTTTAAAAGAGAGTATTTCACTTATATGATATGATATGATGATAAACGTAACTTGCATTGATATTTGGGCAGGGGAAAATATAAAAATATATTAGTATGTCTAGCAATAATATCTGGTATAAACAAAACGGGTAGAAAACTAAAACAAATTTTAATAAATAATATTCAAAAGCCAAAATATTTGCTTGTTGTTGTTAACAATATATTTGTCAATAATATTTAGTGATGTGGCACCTAATGAACAGGACAAAAACTATTACATTTTTATAATTTAACACTTGTAGTGCAGGCAAGAATATATATTGAAAGAAAAGCCGTGCAAGCAAGAATATGTATTGAAAGTTCTAAACAATTAATTTAACAATAATATCTAGTATGCATAAAAGTTGCAGTTGAGTTTTAAGAGGCTGAAATGGCAAATAAAAACTAACAAATAGGAAAGAATTGTTACATATTTTTTTATTTTATTCCTGGTAGCTAGCACATGATGGCAGTGCAAGTCAAACTATTTATCTAAAGTTGCTCACAATATGTCGAGCAAACATATTTAGTTTGAATACACGAAATACAAGAAGTTTTAATTAATTGTAAAAAATATATTTTTATATTTTAATCCTGGTAGCAACTCAAGCGGCAGTGCAAGCTAAAATACGTATTTAGTGTTTTTAACAATATGTCCAGCATTAATATCTAGTATAATAACAGACAGTGGGGACCTAAACGTGTACAAAATTTAAAAAAAAAAAATAATAAATGGCAACATTATCACATTTTTATATTTGAAGCCTAGTAACAGTAGCAACCACCAAACGGCAGAATAAGCCAAAATATTTATTGAAAGTCTTAAACAATATGTGTAGCAATGTATATAGTATGAATAAAAGTGGACAACGAAACGAGTAGAAAACTCAAAAAAACATTAATACATTGAGAACAATTGTTACATTTTTATATTTAACCCCGAGTAGACCTCACCAGACGGCAATGCAAACCAAAATATTTATTGGACGTTATTAATAATATGTCTAAATCTGAATAAGAATGCTGCAGTTTCTAAAGGGGTAGAGAACTAAAACAAAAATCATCAATTAGGAAACTTATTAAACTTTTATTTTTTTGGAGGACTCTAAACGGATAAAAAACTTTCAATATATGGAAAAATTGATTGATTTTTGACAATTTTTGCCCTTTTGCTGCTACTCCCGAAAGGCAGTAGAAGCTGAAATACTTAATGAAAACTATTTACACTATGTGTTATATTTTTTTATAAATTTGCCAGTTTTTGGCATCAGGTTAGGCGCTGGATGCATCATCATTAAAGCCATAACATGAAAACGGCTTTGGTCAAATAAGAAATCATGGTTCTTGGGATTAGACCCTGTCAAATTGGAATTACTATGGGACGTTTCGCCTCAAATTGCATGAGACATCTTCAGGGATTTTTGCTCTACGAGATCTGAATACTGTAAGAGTTTGGAGAGATTCAGGCCGGCTTTTATACCCGACTGGTCCTCGTCGAACCGTGACCCTGTGTTAAGATCGGTTTCGATGTGATGTAGACCTCTATATAAAAAACTTAAATAGAGATATGGGATACGGTTTTATATCACACGTGGAAACCGATCTTAATACAGGGTCATGGTTCGGAGAACACGAGTCCGGTTTAAAAGCCCGCTTAAATCTTTCCAAGCTCATTCGGTGTTCAGATCTCGTAGAGAATCTAAAGATCCGCCCTCTCCAAGATGCCTCGTGCAATTGAATGCAAAACGTCGGATAGTACCTAATTCCAATTTGATACGGTCTAATACCAAGAACCATGATTTCTTAACTATAAGTATCCTTTATATTTCTAATAATCTATTAAGAAGTTTTTGAATTGCAATGCTTTTAAAATTTTGAGAGAATTTGGCCGGTTTTTATTTTTATCTGGATCAAAAGAGCTTTATCCGCAAATATTATTTTTTTAATCTCTACTACTAAAATCTGGTTACGACACTATTATAAAGACTCTCTAAAGTCTACAAATAACCGACAGATACAAAACCGCAAAATCTGGCATTTATGATCCGCCACGAATTTCGAACACCTTACATACACAGTGTGAAGTGCGTTATGAACTCTCATTAAATTTTGCTTATTCAATATCCACTTTTTTTAAAACAACATTGTCTTTTTTAGTTTTTTGGCGATAAAAGACCGTCAAAATAACATATTTTTTGAAAGTAAGTAATAACTTCAACATTTGCTAAAATAAAAAGAAAAAGCCGAAATTCTTTTTAAAGAAGGGTTTTAACGAACAGAATATGCATTCAAAATAACTTAAAACAGTTTTTGTTATTTTGGGGACACTTGTTTCCACTTGGTTATAGTAACCCTGACAGCCCCAAACATCCTTGACAAATTTAAAAACCAGGTAAACATTTTCTATCAGTAAAAAAAAGTTTTTTTAGAATTAACAGAGTTGCACCAAGCAAAATTGTGTAGCGTGTAGACCGGTACAAATTTGCATTTTTTAGGTTTTATATAATAAATAAAATCATACAGTATAGTAAAAATATAGAATAAATTTAGGTTGTTTATTTTAAAAATAACTTTTAAACTTCGTAGAATATGCAACACCCTAAAATGTATTTCTAAATAGCAAATCTAAATTATTTGAATTTGGCGATGTGGATATTTTACTTAATATATTTTAAATTACAGGTGGCTTAGCAGCTGGAATACCAGGAGAGCTAAAAGGATACTGGTATCTTTATAAGCAGTATGGGTATTTACCATGGAAGGATTTGGTACAACCTACAATCGATATGTGTCGAAATGGAATTTATGTAACAGCCTTTTTGGCCCGAACATTCCTGAGCAAAGTGGAATTATTATATAGAGATCCTGTATTAAGGTATTTATTAACATGACAAACATGTTATATGGAGAGTAGCGATTGAAATGTTCAATGTATTAATACATAAACTTTAAATATAGGGTTAGCAAAATGCAGGGTACTAAACAAGTTATACAAAAACAATAATATTTAACTATTTCCCATGTTCACTGCCAACTAAATTTATATTTAATAAATGTTTCTATTGTTATTTTATGCCATGACGTCGGACCGTGTTTTGCAATTTTAAGTTTATGTTTAAGTGTGCCATCAAATAAGTTAGACATTTTTATTAAAAAGTGTCATATTTCAGTAATTTTAAATTTAAAGCCACTAATATTGGAATATTACCGAGCTATGGAAGCTAACATATCACCTATTATGATTTTAAGAACTACTAGCTGGCCCGGAAACCCATGCTCTGCCTTTTCTGTTAGATGGCGCGATGAGTTTCTAGTGGAATTTAAAGAATATGTGGCGCATTCACCATATCGTCCAGAAATGTTATTGAAAAACTTATTATGGTTTTATGGAAAAAATACGCAATAAAAAAATTCATAAAATAGTGTGACCAATTATTTCAAAAAACAAATCATGTAAATTGGTGCAGTATAACGCTCTCACGAACTTGTTGAAAAATCTGGCTTAGTATTTAAACATATAGATATTTATTTATTAATATATAAAATATTATATATTTTATTTTATTTATTTATTTATTTTATTTAAGCTAGCCAATTACAGGATAAGGGAAAAGATATACCTACTAAACATAACATGCAATATAAAATTTCCAACAACAAAAACACTACAACACACAATGACAAAATTTACATTTTTGAACACGAAAAAGTGACGGTTAAAAATTAGAATGTATATAAAAAAAGGGGTTGAACAATGAAAATTAAAAATAAAGTTCAACAAACATCCTTCTAATCGGTTGAATGCTGCAATGCAATATGTCAGTACTATTTTCAATTTTATTGTAGTTTTTATAAATATGGTATACTGGAGAAGATATAAGGATGTCTGTTAGTGAAGCT
Organism: Kuschelorhynchus macadamiae; assembly: GCA_030620095.1. Taxonomy (NCBI): domain Eukaryota; kingdom Metazoa; phylum Arthropoda; class Insecta; order Coleoptera; family Curculionidae; genus Kuschelorhynchus; species Kuschelorhynchus macadamiae. The sequence goes on along the minus strand of JAUTXW010002837.1, from coordinate 487,486 downwards.
GGGGTTTGAATAAAGCTTAAGCGTCTTGCTTCCAATCTAGGCACTCTAATACAATCGAGCAGACGGATACAATTTATCTTATTGTTTAATAATATTTATACAAAAATACTCGAACATAATTAGTATGCGAAACTTTTAGTTCACGTTTAATCTCAGATCTAATTTCTATAAACTGTTTACAAAATAGCGGATTTTCGGATTTTTTCGACTTGTTTTTTAACTTATCCTTTCTTTTTATTTTATAAATTATATTAGAGTTAAACCAAGGTGCTAACAACCTAGATGGCTGCGTCTTCCAGGGAACATGCAATTTAAACAAGTTTAGTATTTTTTCTGTGAATACTTTCACCATCAAATTTACATCATGAAGACAAGTATCCAAAAAGGACCAATCCGTCGTAATATATCTGCATAAAGAGCACAGAAGTTAGCTTGGTGGTTTATCGACCGCTGGGAAAGAATAATCAATTGTTAAGGCAGGATGGTAGCTATCTTGAAGAAACAACAGTTATTAAACAAAATCAAAACAAGCACGCGATCCTGAAAATTAGTTTTTGAGATCAAAGAAATTACAAAACTTCGAAACAGAAATAAAATTGGGCGTATAAACTTTGTCGAAACGAGGGTAACGTCTCCTTTTCTGAGGAACACATTCATCTTCGTTTTCTAAAAGCTCCAATTGATCAATAATTGGGTCCATTTCATCACAAAATTTTTGCATTGCATTTACCAAAATGTGTAGATGCTGTTTAGCCTTGATAGGGACTGTATTAATGGCCTTCACTTGCTTAAAAAATATCTTAACATGTGGCATGATTTTATGAAAAACTGTTAATCAAAATATGAATTCTTTGTTCTGTAATCCAAGTTTGTATGCGCCGGCTTGCTCAATCGTAGAATCAGCTCATATCTGTATTCATAAACTATATTAACTCCCTGTGATTGCAAATTCCCAGTCATTTGTGATGATCGTGGTAATCGTCTACATGCTCTAGCATCCAATACTTTTGTTCTTTGAGGTGGTGTAGAAAAGAAAAAGAACAAATTCCAGTTAAATGAGCCAAAAAAATCCGAATAGATGCATTAATTGAAGCCGCACTGCTCATTATAAGGTTATTCTGATGTGCATAGCAATGCACATAATTTGCTAAAGAATATGTATGTTTTTTTATTTTTTATTATTTTTTTATTATATTATGACTCCGTCACAACTTTGCGCTATTAACGTATTTCGCGGGTCACTAATTAAGAGATCAATGTCATTTAAAATGCAATTTGCTATAGAAATGGCGTTGTGTCCGGGAGGATTTGCAAATTTTCAAAATATTTCTACTGGCTTATTAAGGTAATTTATCGTAGAATAATGACGAATTGAAATTCGTTAACGACATCGGTAGTTTCGTCGGCAATTACAGCTACATGATTTGTTTTTACTTGTATTGTAATTGTAAAAAAATCACCCTCCGATATTTTTTCAGATCTTTACGTTTCAGGATCCCTAAATGCCGAAAAACATGTTTTCTCAATTCCGTCGGTGTGTCTGTCTGTTTGTCAGTTTGGCTGTTCATGGCATAATTAAAAAACTACTTACCCGATTGACTTCAAATTTTGGTAAAAATCCAATATAGAAAAACAAAATGGTGGCCCAGTGAAATGTTTAAAAAATATTACTAAAAAACTACTTATCCCATTTATATAAAATTTTGCAGAAAAATCTAATATTATGTAAGAATCAACAGGTAAAATTTTGATATAAATACAAGATGGCAGAACCAAATGGCGTCTTAATAAAATATTTAAAAATTTAGCCTAAAAAACTACTAAATGGACTGATTTCAAACTGTGTGCCATAACTAATTGTGGTATATAGAAGAGCTAGTAAAATTGTGGTACTAATTCAAGATGGCGGAACAAAATGGAGGCCAAACTCTCTCAAATTTTATACATTTTCGAGTTTTAGGGTCTCTAGATGCCAAAAAAATATGTTTTATCAATTCCTTCTGTCCGTCTGTCGGTTTGTCTGTCTGTCAGTTGGCAGCATGGCTCAAAAACTACTCATGAGATTGATTTCAAATTTTAGTCAAAAATTAAGGGTCTTATGGGGATGACCTGGTAATATTTTGATAAAAATACAAAATGCCAAAACAAGATGGCGGCTTAGTGAAACTTAAAAAAAAATTATTACTAAAAAACTGATTATCCAGTTTCCTCAAATTCAAATGTTATATAGAAATGAACTGGTAACATTTTGGTATGAATATAAGATAGAAAAAAGAAACAAAAAGAACAACTAATAAAATATTTAAAAAATCGTCTTGAAAAAACTACGTATTAGATTAATTTCAAATTTAGGGAAAGCATTAAGTGTAATATAGAGATAAACTGGTAAAATTATGGTACGAATTCAAGATGGCGGAACAAAACGGCGGCCAAATAATTTTTACTTCCCTCGTAAAAGGGTAAAAGTATTGTAATCGTGAAAAAATTGCCCTCCGAGGTTTTTTTAGATCTTCACATTTCTGTCGGTCTGTCTGTCGCTCCGCCTGTATGCGGTATAGCTAAAAAACTACTTACCCGATTTTGGTAAATATCAATATCAAAACAAAATGTCGGCTTAGTGAATTGTTCAAAAAAATTATTATTAAAAAACTGCTTATCCAATTTTTCTCAAATTTTGCACAAAAATCAAGTATTATATAGAAATCAACTAGTAAAATTTTGGTACGAATCCAAAAAAATTTACTTAATGAACTGATTTCAAATTGTGTGCCCTAAATAACTGAAGTTTAGAAAAGAACTAGTAAAACTCTGGTATTAATTCAAGATGACGGAACAAAATGGCGGCCAAATACATTATTTATAATCGTGTCACCCCTTCATAATATATATATTATATATATTTTCAGGTTTAGCGTCCCTAGATTCCAGAAAATATTTTTATCCATTTCGTCGGCCCGTCAGTTCGCGGCATAGCTTAAAAACTACTCAGAGTGACTTTAAATTCTAATCAAATATTAAGGGTCATATGGGGATGACTTGGTAATATTATGGAAATAACCGAATATCCCGCAACAAGATGGTGGCCTAGAGAAACGTTAAGAAAATTATTACTAAAAAACTAAGTATCCAATTTTCTCAAAATTTATTTTGCACACACATGAATAAACTGGTAAAATATTGGTATGAATATAAGATAGCAAAACAGAATGGCGGTCTAATCTAATCTAAAAAAAAATCGGGCTGAAAAACTACTCAGTAGATTAATTTCGAAATGAATGGAAGCATTAAGTGTGATATAGAGATAAATTGGTAAAGTTGTGATACGAATTCAAGATCGCGGAACAAAATGCGGCCAAATAATTTTTTTCAAAAATCAACGCAAAAAATCTTATTTAGTTGAATGATATAGGCATAAACTGGTACGAAACCGCGTAACCAAATGGCGGTGTGTTTCAATGTAAAAAATACTTATTGAATTGGTTTTAAATTTTGCCCAAAAATCAAATGTGGCGTGATAGAAACTGAAAAATATTGGTAGGAATCCAATATGATGAAATGTTTGAAAAGATAGATATATGTGATATTAAATGACTATGTACTGAACTATATTGGGTCAAACTTCACTTTTTCAAATAAAATGAAAGATTCATTACGAGGGAAGTTCCAGGTAAAGGAAATTTACCGATTTTTTAAATTTATTTAGCCACTTCGTCATGGTAAACGCCAAGCATGCACTTCAATAATTCGTTCTGTAATTTGAATAAAATAGAACTAGGAATGGTTGCCCATGCACATGCCAGCACTTAGTTTTTTCTGTTCAGAAAAAGTAGCATTTTGCAATAAAATACCTTAAAGGGTTTTTGCAAATATTTATAAAAATTGGTAAATTTCCTTTACTCCGAACTTCCGTCGTTATGAATCTTTCCTTTTATTAGGAATAGTAAAGTGTAACCCAATTTAGTTCCGCACATAGTCATTTAATATACTGTCTTCGACAAATATTTTTATTGGGCGCCATTTTGTTCCACGATATTGGATTCGTACCAATATTTTACCAGTTTCTGTTTATGCCATACTTAATTTTTGGGCGTAATTTAAAATAAATGGAATAAGTGGTTTTTACCCTGATTTTTTAAGACCGTCATTTGGTACCGTCATGTTGAATTTGTACCAGTATATCCCTGTATCACATTCAGTTTTGCTGCAAGATTTGAAGTCAATAAAATAAGAAGATTTTTTAGACCTTTTATTTGGCCGGTATTTTGTTTTGGCGTCTTGAAAGCGTACCATAATTTTACCAGTTTATGTCGATATCACACTTAATGCTTGCCGAAAATTTGAAATTAATCTAATAAGTTGTTTTCAGGCTGATTTTTTAAATAATTTATTAGGCCGCCATTTTCTTTTGCTGCCTTGGATTAGTACAAAAATATTACAGGTCGATTCCCATGTAACACTTAATTGTTATGCAAAATTTGAGGTAAATTGGACAATTTTTTATTGGTAATTAATTTTTAATTGGATATTCACTAAAATATTATCACATAATCCTTATTTCATCAACAAAGTTTTTAGCTACGCCGCGAACTGACACAGACAGACAGACAGACAGACTAACGGAATTGCGAAAACTTTTATTGGCGTCTAGGGACGCTAAAACGTAAAGATATGTAGAGCATGGATTTTTTTTCACGATTAAAAACATTTCATTTAACCGTCATTTTGTTCCGCCATTTTGAATTCAGACAACCTTTTACCAGTTCATCTCTATATCACAAGTAATTCTTCTATAAAATTGGAAATCAATCTATTAAGTAGTTTTTTCAAGTTGAATTTTGCAATATTTTATTAAGCCCCCATTTCGTCATCTTATATTAAAAAACAATTTTACCAGTTTATTACATCGTAATATTCGATTTTTGTGGGAAATTTTAAACTATTAAGTAGTTTTTTAGTAATATTTTTTTAACAGGTCGCCATATTAGATTTTTACCAAAATATTACCAAGTCATCCCCACATGACTTATTTTTGACCAAAATATGAAGTCAATCGAGTAATTTTATTAAAATTCTTACCTTTTTCGAGGGATGTAAAAATGTTTACTTTTTAAATAAGTTTTATAGGATAACGTGTTCAGAATTGAAAATTTTTCTCAAAAGGGCGTTACTATTAAAAAAAAAACACAAACAACGACTTTAAAATACTTACTTACTTGTTAACTACGAAAAAGCGATCAGTTTTCAAAATAGTCAGTAGCGTACTATAAATTTAATAAAATACAAATTTGAATAACTATCCATGAGTATGCATCTGCCTAAGTCGATTTTCTTTTACATGGAAAATGTAATTTCCATCTTAATTTCAGTAAACTACTAACTACTACTAAACTACTATTTCAACAAACTAAGCGTACCATAAATTTACTAATATAAATGCGCATGCTTGTGGCTCAGTGGATTTTCAATAAAATACGTTAATGGGTTTTCCAAATATTAATAAAAATCCTAACTTGAAAAAATACTCTGTGTCTGGAGGACGGAGCTTTTTGGCTTTATATTTATATGATTTTTTTAAATAAGCCCAGTAATTAATCCTGAAAATTTGGCTAGGTACTTAGTTAACACCTTGTATATAAAACATACGTTTCTCGCTGTTTTTTTTTACAGAATTTCTTTGTTCTTCCCTCGTCATAATTTTTACCAGGGATTGTAAAGTACAACCCTCTTTAGTTCCGCACATAATAAGTGAAATATGACCCTGTTTAGTTGCGATCAGTGTTATTTAGTAATATGTAGAAATTATCTTAAGTATATTTCATATTCCCTCCCCATGGACCCTTTGTTTTACCAGGGAAAGTAAAATACAACACAATTTGTATAATATATGCAAATTGCATAATCAATTATTAAGTAAAACAAAACTTAAAGAATAAATGGATCCAAAGATTCAAAAAATATTAAAAAATTATTAAAAAATATTTAACAAGGGTAAATTAATGAGATCTAATCGTTTAGCAAACAATGTGAAAGATTTGAACTTCTTTATTTCTAGAGACTCTAGTATATTCAGTTTATGAACCTTATTTCCTTTCTGTAAATTTTTTAAACATTTTATTTACAACCACATATGAAATGTTCACGTTACTGACTTTTTAAAATTTTGAAAGTGCCACATTATCTATTTTTACTTACCTCTTCCATTTCTCTCACTCATCTTACCTTATTTTTCTGATTCTTTTCGCTCACTTGTCCTCTATCGTTTCCCGCATCATTTAATTAAGCAAAATTTTTATATAATATCTTTATTAAACATTTTTTTTTTAAATTCGTAACATCAACAAGAATAAACAAGAAAATTAACGCGATATTCTTAACATTTTTTTCGGCAGACCAATTACCTTCAATGACTTTTTATATCGTTTCCTACTTTCCTCTGGAAATAAACTTGCTTCTGCTCTTTCTACAGCTTCTTTAACTGCTCGTGGAGTACCAATGTTATAAAATATTTAAAAAAAATGCTAAGAAGTAAAAAATAATATTTTATTTATTCCTGAAATATAGACATTTTGAGGTCGATGCCCAAAGCAGCCTCACCCAGCCATTACAAATGAATAACGAATTTGCATTTTGAGACATGCGCAGAAGTATTTTGGAGGCCTTGCAACTGTTGGCTTTATTGACGGTCGTGTACTTAGATAAACTAAATGTAAACTATAAAATAACTCCAACCCCAGCAGTGACCAAATTTACTCGGTAGTACGACTTCAAAATAGTGACGTGACCCTCCCTGAATAACATATTAAAATCTGTATTAGGTTAGTCAGTTTAAGGTTACTAGTGAGTATAGTTATTACGTGTATGTATATTTTTTTATATATATTATTACAGATTAGTCATTGTTTGGGCACCGACTTCAAAATGTCTATATTTAAGGAATAAATAAAATAATATATTTTACTTTTTAGCAATTTTTTTTAAAAATCGGTTTTATTTTTTTAAATATTTTATTTTTCACTTTTTAGTGATTTTTTACAGGTTACATTTTTAAGAATACTATAATTCATAGTATATGTATATCCAATTGTATATAATATAACACAAATAGATAGTGACGAACCGAGAAGTAAATGACTGTATTAAAAAATGTAATTTAACTATAAAACTCGCTGCCTTCATCGCTCTTATACCTGTGTTGTTTTTAAATATTATTTCAAATAAAAATATATGGGACCATCAGGAAAACGTCCTCTACAATTTGGCGCTTGACAAAATCCGCCAAGCCGTTTAGACCATATGCGGGAACATAAAAAACAAATTTACTGGTTTTGAAGGTGGGTATCTGTGGCAACATATTATATGAAAACGTCATAATAAAATATTGTACCTACTTTTTGATTAATGATGTGGTTGTAAATAAAATAGTAAACAAAGCTCTGAGGGAAGTTTTCATTACTGTCTCGAGATTCAGTTAATCTCTTTTCAGTAATAAAACCTAAAACTAACTGGAAGAAGTGTAGCCGTGACCGGGAAGGTCCCAAGGTGTTGTTTCCAGTTTTTAGTGGCGTACCTAATTTGATTTTCAATTTTAAATTCAGAAAGTAATTTGAAAATATGTTACCTTATACTCGTACTTTAGAAAAAGTTTTATGATTAAGGTAAGGATTGAATTAAAGAAGCCAATTAATGTGATACAGTATTTCAGCAGTCAATGTTGCCAAGTTCATGATGAACTGATGCAAAACTAAAATTAATATCTGTAACTTTAGATATTTATATGTTTTACATAATAAAACTTTTGTTCAAACGCCCTTATATTTATTCAGGAGTTTAAGATTAATTCTTGTTAAGTTATTGATGCCTAAAAATTTACACTGGGTTTCTAAATATCTACTTAGAGAGAGAGAGAGAGAGAGAGAGAGAGAGAGAGAGAGAGAGAGAGAGAGAGAGAGAGAGAGAGAGAGAGAGAGAGAGAGAGAGAGAGAGAGAGAGAGATGAAAATACTGTAAAACAGAGTATCAACAAAACAAATAACTAAAATTGAACAGATCCTGTATATGAAATTACAGAGAATTAACTTTTCAAATAAGGTATTTCTTTAGCATTAGAATAATTGTATTGTCTATTAACTTTAGAATCAGCTTAAAAATGATACAATCCAAAATTTTGGGCTTCTTATGAAGATTTATTAACAAAATACCATATTTATGAATAGTGATGGTTTCCAGAGTAGTTAATTTTTTTAGGTTTAAAACAGGTTTTTTGCTTAAACGTTTTAAACAAGCCACTAAGCGTTAAGTAGGTTTAACCTTTGAAATGGGTTTAAACCCAAGAAAGTTTAGGTTTTCCGCTTAAAGTTACGGATTGCCAATATTTAATTTATTTCAATATTTTTAAAAAAAATTTTTACCTGGTTTAAACTTGGCTATAAAGCCAGTTTAAAACCATCTTAAAAATCCTGTTTAAACGAGGCTTAAACGCAGTTGTATTAGAACTTCGAGTTAAAACACGTTTATACTGAGTTTTATACCCAGTAATGTAAAGTAATTACAAAACAATATACACAAAAAATATCCACTGATATTCCAATAATAGATATTTCACACGAAAAGTAAAATAGGTAACCGGGTATGTAATACATAACTACACAAAAAAATTCCAACGATATTCCTATAATACAAATTTCACACAAAAAGTAAAATAGGTAACCGAAATTGTAACACATAACTAGTAAGTGAAGTAAATCAAAATTAAAGTTTACTAAAGAAATCTAAAAAACATTAATTATATGCTTAAATATTTATTATATAAGCCATGAGTAACGGAGGTGAAAAGGTGAAAGTGAGATAAACTTTTAGTTTTTTGAAAAATCTCTTACATATTTTTTAAACTTCAAACATTTTACACAAGTTTATAATTTTTATTCATAAACTTGACAATTTCTTTAGAAATAAATGGCAGGGCTATTCCTCTTACGTAGTGATAGAAACCTTTTTATTGAATTGGCCTCATAAATATATATATATATACAAGGTATGATCTTTACATTATATGTACCTTGTTAATTACAGGACTATTTCCAAAAAATAAACATACATTGTTTTTCAGATTTTTTTGCAGGGTCAAATAAAAAAAAGTAATATTAAATACTTACTTACATAATTTATGTGTTTCAATGTGATCATCAACAAGGGGCTATCTTTCTAGACTACATAGAAAGCTATTCCTTAGTTGGTTTTCAATTAAGTTTGTTAATTAAACACATTAGATTTTTTCACTATTCATTTTTTGATACTATAAATCCTAGTAGGCAGTGACGGCTCGTACTCTAAAATTTAGGGTCGGCCGAGACTCAAGGCCAATCAAAAGCAGTTTTACAGTGAAAGGGTAATTAGGTAATTACCCCCCCCCTCTCACCCTCCGCCCAAGACCAGTCAAACATACTGTGTAGTTTACATATTTTTACGTGGAAATTACGATTAAAAACTTGGCTACGAAACACTACAAGAAGGCTTTTTCACTTATGCCACAAGTATGTCAAAAAATATAGGTATTTATGTTGTTCTCATACCATTTATTTTTTCTTAAATTAATCCTCCTCCCCTCAGAAAGGTTTCCTAAAATCGTCCTTGAGGCCAATGTGGTGTTAATTAGTGCCGCGTCCAAATATGGTCAAATACTAGTCTTTATTTTTTTCCGTTTATTGCTTCAATGATAATTAGGTAGTTATCAACCTATATACAGCAGATCTAGGCTAGAGTAAAAATTTAATAAACCAGAAAAAAATGTTAGTAAAGCGCTTTAGTCAGTCAATTTAATATTTTGATATTTTAACGTATCTTGAGAAAAAAGAGGAAAACAAAATAGAAAGAACGACGATGCGGCCGGCCGATTTCTAAAACAAATTGCAAATGATATTTTAAAATATTCACACTTATTTGCACTTATTTCGTCACAACATTTAAACATGTAACATGAAGTAAAACTTGCTAGTATAATATATTAACCATCATTAGTCATGACTAAAGCAAAGAACTAATTTAAATTAATTTTAAAATAAGTAGCCCTATTTTATAATAATTACAATTAATACCTGTAAGATCGTAATATTCAATTGAGAAAAATTCCGGGTATACGGCCACATCGAGACGGGCCGGTGTTGGGTGATATAAGCTAGAAATAGAAAAATAGAGTTCATTATTTACATATTTAGCCACTGCCAAGATTACCTCACAGTATAAGGTCGATCGTACGACAATGCCAAGCCTAGCCAGGAACACCAATGTTTATACCAATATATATTTCGGTGAATATGTTTAAACATGATGCAACAAAATTTTCACACAAAGAATAGTAATGTATTTCCAGGATTAGTTTGTAAGCAGTATAAAGAAATTACTTTTATTGCAAAATAGTAAAATACAATTTAAAATACCCAAAGTCTCAGATCAGATTTCACCAGTAACAAGAGTTTTAGTTAGCTATGGCAAACCCGATAGACAACTCCACGTATTAGACCATCCCATTCGTTGACAAGGGATCCTTGTAGTAATAAAGTATAATAGTCTACAGTAAACATTGTTACAGGATCACGTGACCGGCGTGGCTCAAAAACCAATAGCGGGTCGTGGAACTAACTACAATAAATTTTAACATTAAAGAAATTAATTTGCTAAAAAATATTTTTTTAGCGTCACTACTGCATGTGTTTTAATGTATTATTGTGTATTTGTTGATATGGCTCAAATCTTCTAATCATATGTTGCTTTACTTCAAGAAGCAGCGTTCTAAAGGTGCGGTGACATTAGAAGAACACTAATTTTTGAAATATTTAATAAATAGGTTTTATTTACTTTATCTCTGACATTGCGAAACTAGGAGCTTTAGTTGACCTAACTATGGTGCGGCAATATGTGTTTGTAAAAAAATGGCCGTTTAAGTTTGGATTTCCTTTTAATCACTAAGTAAACAGCAAGATTTCATTTTCCAGGAGACATGTCTAATGGAAGATACCTTATTCACTTATTTTGGGTCACATGACGTATTGACCAATCCGGTTCAGTATAATAGAACGTTTGTTTCGTCGGGGGTTATGTGAGAATCTTCAGAAGCAAAATGATACAAAAAATACTCTGAGGTGATTTTTTTGCCGATTACAATAGTTTTTCCTATCAGATAATTAAAATATTTATAGAATACACCTATACTATATTAAAATGTCGAAGGGCGTCTCACGCTCAAAGAAACTGCGATTTCGAAAATAACTAGATTTTGGATGAAATCTAGGGAAATAATAAAGTTTCGGATGATTTCTCGCCTTTTTTTAATTTTCACTTGATTTCGCCAATTTTTTATATAAGTGTTGTCAGGTAAAGGAATTTAAATGGTGATTCTTTGGGTATTAAAAGTAAAAATGTGTTCGTGAACATGTTCTAAACTGGTTAGAATTTAAGATTTAGGATATTGAAAAGAAAAAAAAATCTTTTATATTTAAAATTTTAGCTATTAACGTGGAAAAACAATATGACAATTGTTTCTTCTATTCGTATCTAATAGCGCTCGTTTTTTTTTACTTTCCTCGCAAGAGGAAAGTATTCTAGTTACAAAAAAAACATGTTTTCTCAGTTCCGTCGGTTAGTCTGTATGTCTGTCCGCAACAAAGCTCAAGAACTGCTTGTCCTATTTACTTCAAGTCTTGGTTAAAAATTAAAGGTCATATGATGATGACGTGGTAACATTTTGATAAAAATCCAATATTGCTGAACAAAATGGCGGTTTATTGAATTGTTAAAAAAATATTACTAAGAAACTGCTTATCCATTTTATCCAAATTTTGCAGAAAATTTAGGTTTGACATGACCATCAACTGATAAGTTTTACTACAAATCCAAAATGGCGGCCTAATAAAATATTATGTGTCAATGCAGAAAACTACTACATTGATTATTATGTTCAAATTTTACTCAAAAATCAAATATTATATGGGGATGAAGTGATAAAAATGTTAAGACAAATTCAAAATGGGGGAACAAAACGGTGGCCTAATGAAATGTTTAAAAATATCTAAAAAAAGTACTTATCGGATTGATTGATGACATCCCCATTTTAAATATTTATTACTAAAGATGTATAAATTGCTCACTTAATATCGATTTTTAATCAAATCTGTATAAATATTAAAATTCTCTCGCATTCTAGGCATTCCTACTCTCATTTTTTAAATATTTACTAAAAAGGTATGATATGTATTTTTAAATACCCTCAGATTCCTCCTTTTTTTCAGCCAAATTTACACAAATGTTAAAATTCCGCCGCCATGTTATAATTACAATCTTGAATTTTTAAAATGTTGACAAAAATTCATAATGTGCAGTCTTAGATACCCCTAAATGCCGAATTTTAATTAAAATTAGTCTGCTATGGTGGTGGCGCCATTTTTAATTCTCAAATATTGACTAAAATTTCATAACTTTTATTCTTAAATACTTCTAGATACTGATATTTCAGCCGAATCTGTATAAATTTTGATTTTTGTTGTGCATTTTTAAATAATCCCCACAAATGTTAAAATCATCCGTCCGACCTGTTGACATTGTTATTTTGACACCGCTATTTTGAATTTTTAAATGCTGACACTTTTAAATTTTCCTAGGCACTGACTTTCAGTTTTGGCTACACAAGTAACAAAATTCGTCGGCCGTATTGGCGCCGCCATTTTGGATTTCTAAACGTTGACTAAAAAAATTCGGAGTGTTTATATCCGAATGTGTATGCATGTCAAATTTGAAAATAATCGGTAATGGAAGTGCTGAAAAATCCACTACAAGATTTGAACCAGACATACAAACATACAATCAGACGAAAAGGAAGCCATTAAAAGCGCGTTAAAAGTATTGATTTTACTTTAAAACTCTAACACCCGTATTCACTAAAGAGGTTTAACTTTAGACAAGGTCTAACTTGACAGTTACAGGTTTACGATGACATTTTCAACAACTGAACAAATCATTTTTCTAAATATCACAATTACAAAATGATAGTGACATAAGGCAAACATAACTAAAAACTAAAGTTTAATAATATAGAAATAACTAATTTCTTTTTAAACTTACCTAACTTAATGGTTTGATTTTAGATAGTGAAGTAGAGAACGATTATTTCTTTGAAGTTTGTAAAAATACCTATTTGCCTCATTAAGGAATAGGTAAGAATCCTTCTTTTTTTCAACGATAATGAAGCATGACCCATTTCTTCATTCTCTTGCATCAAATATTTTAACAGGTCGTCATTTTGTTTCGCCATATTGAATTCATACCAATATTTTACCAGTTTTTTTATATCAGACGTAATTTTTGTGAAAATTTAGATAAAATTAAAGTGAATCGAGTAAGTGGATTTTTTAGCTATACCGGAACGACCGACCGACCGAAGGTAATGGAAAAACATGAGGTCTGTAAAAACCCGGAACGATAATTTGAAGTGAAAACTCACGCCGTCACTGGCATTCGTCAACAAATTGCCCCGGCTTGGGCATGGGCCATCCCCGCTTCTTGTTCTATCGTAAACATTGGTCGATAGAATGTGAAAAATAGGGGAACCATGTTGGCGCATACCCCTAACGTGATTTATGAATGAGTTGTGATCTCTACTTTAGTTCTTTCTCTAAGGTGTGAACTGGTAGATGAAGTATTGCATGTAAGACGATGGAATCGGCTGGCCGAGCCACCGCCTGTATAAAATATATTAGAATATCTGTGGACGGTGGCCCGCGGTCTGCCGTTAATGGCGATATTTGTATGTTAGTCAAGCAATTATAATAGTGATACCTACCTATTTTGCTATGTGTCCAGGAAATAATAAACTACATTATGGTTTTGTGCGTTTTTAGGATGTTTGCAAAACTATTTTTGAAAAATATTTACTTTTTTAGGAAGAGAATTTTCCCTGTATATTTTCTGGTACGGCCCGGCCGACCCTGCCGCCCCTGACGAGCCGTCACTGCTAGTAGGTAACATTTTTTTTGTGAAAACATCCTGAATTGGCGACCCATGGAACCGTTAACTTCTTCTGTAATAATAGTTTATAATAGGTGTTACAATTACTTTGGGATTAGCTTAGCCAAAAATATAAATTAATATGATCAGGACAACTCATAGAAGAAAAAAGAAACATTATCTAATACTTCGGCAAGTTTGGATCTGCTTTTTACTTCCCTCGTAAAAGGGAAGTATTTAGGTTAGTTAAAGTTAGTACGAATTTACACAAAGCCTAAAAAATATTAAAATCATTTAGCCCAAATAAAGGATATTTTTATACCCAGGCTTTATTGCCTGTTAAATAAGTAAGATTTGTTGAAATATATAATCAAACACAATTTTCCCTTAAACACAGTATTAGGCACAAACAAGTAGAGTAATACGTTAGACCATAAAACTTATTTTGTCCCATAAAAATTGTTCCTAGAAACATACAATTCTCGTTTTTTTTTTCATTTTAAAACGTACTTATGTCGGTTAAGTGTTTTTGACGAATAAAGTATTAGATGAAATAATGTTACGCTAGTGTATTTTTATATACCGATTAGCGCCTAACCTAACTATTATGACACTTTAAGAAATATAATTTTTATTATAACACATAATTTTGCCTTTAAGTCGGAATTCATAAGTGCCTAACTAATTTCTTTACTTACGAAACTACACCACCGGGAACAACCATACGCCACAACTGACAATTTTTGATACTTGGGACTATACAAATCACCAAAAAAATATTTGTGGACCAGTGGCGTATATAGAAATTGCTTCTGGGGGGAGTTTTTGAGTCGATAAAAAAAAGGTCTTTTGTTCTTTGCCTAATTGAGCGTAAACAATGTAATAATGTGAACAACCGGAAAAAAAGGTCACTACTTTATTTTAGTTGCGTATAAAACTGGCTCTGGGGGCGTTACTTTATATTATTTCTATCATTTTAGCTTATATAAAAGTGGTTCTGGGTGGGGGGAGACATTTAACCATAACATTTAAGTTTAATTTGGAGACGATGACGGTTTGACAACACACGTCATCAAACCAACATGTAAACGTCATAAAATAAGGTCCCAAAAATGACGTATATCCGTCAAGAGGCTGCTAATATAAAATAATGCATGTCATTTCTTTCTGTAAGTTTTTTTTTATTTTAAGAATAAAACACTTCCCTATTCGGTATGTCATATACTATATCAAAAGTATGACTGGTCTCAATTAAGTGGTTTTCATAATTAGATTCGGTTTTTTTTCCTTAACAAAGCATTTGTAGTGCTCGTCTATTCTTATCGGTCTATCTGCCTGTTTGACATATATACGTTTTGTCACAATCTCCACAATTTAGTTCGTATATACCAAATTGTTCAAATTTATCAGATGTTGTTTTATTATTACTTCCCTCGTAAAAGGGAAGTATTGTAATCGTAAAAAACTCACCCTCCGAGATTTTTTCAGATCTCTACGTTTCAGGATCGCTAGATGCCGAAAAACTTGTTTTCTCAATTCTCTCTGTCTATCTGTTGGTTCGCGGCATAGCTAAAAAACTACTTACCCGATTAACTTCAAATTTTGGTCAAAAATTAAGGGTCATATGGGGATGACATGGTTACATTTTGGTAATCCAATGGCAAAAAAATTACTAAAAAACTGCTTATTCAATTTATATAAAATTTTGCACAAACATCTAGTATTATGTAAGAACCAACTGGAAAAATTTTGGTATGAATACTTAATGGACTGATTTCAAACTGTGTGCCATAACTAATTGGGTTATAGGCAAGAGAAAAAAATGACGCTCTCAAATTTTACATATTATCAGGTTTTAGGGTTCTTAGATGCCAAAAAATATGTTTTATCAACTTTTTCGGTCCGTCTGTAGGTTTGTCTGTCTGTCGGTTCGCGGTATAGCTTAAAAACTACTCATGAGATTGACTTAAAAATTTTAGTCATAAATTAAGAGTCATATGGGGATGACCTGGTAATATTTTGGTAAAAATCCAATACGACAAAACAAGATGGCGGCCTAGTGAAACGTAAAACAAATATTACTAAAAAAACTGATTATGCAATTTCCTCAAATCTTGTACAAAAATCAAGTGTTATATAAGAATGCATTGGTAACATTTTGGTATGAATATAAGATAGAAAAACAGAAACAAAAAAACAACTAATAAAATATTTAAAAAATCGGCTTGAAAAAACTACGTATTAGATTAATTTCAAATTTTGTGGAAGCATTAATTGTGATGTAGAGGTAAACTGGTAAAGTTATAGTTCGAATTCAAGATGGCGGCCAAATCTTCAAAGATCTTTACGTTTCAAGATCCCTAAATGCCGAAAAAAACATGTTTTCTCATTTCTGTCGTTTGTCTATCGCTCCGCCTGTTCGCGGCATTGCTAAAAAACTACTTACCCGATTGGTAACATTTTGGTAAAAATGCAATGTCAAAACAAAATAGCAACTTAGTGAATTGTTCAAAAAAATTGTTACTAAAAAACTGCTTATCCAACTTATCTCAAATTTGGCACAAAAATCAAATATTATGTAGACGACTGGTAAAATTTTGGTACGAATCCAAAATATTTATAGATTCAACCTGAAAATCTACTTAATGAACTAATTTCAAATTGTGTGCCCTAACTAAGTGTGGTTTAGAAAAGAACTAGTAAAATTCTGGTATTAATTCAAGATGACGGAACAAAATGGCGGCCAAATAAAATATTTATAATCGTGAAAAAAGTCACACTCTCAGGTTTTACATATTTTCAGGTTTAGCGTCCCTAGATGCCAAAACATATTTTTATCAATTCCGTCGGTCCGTTTGTTTGTCTGTCAGTTGGCGGCATAGCTTAAAAACTACTCATCAGAGTGACAAATTCTAATAAAAAATATGGGGATGCCCTGAGCCTAGAGAAACGTTAAAAAAATTATTACTGAAAAACTAATTATCCAATTTCCTCAAATTTGATTTTGCCCAAAAAAACAAGTTACACAGGAATAAAATGGTAAATATTGGTATGAATATAAGATAGCAAAATACAATGGCAGCGTAATAAAATATTTAACAAATCGGCTTGAAGAAACTACTCATTAGAATAATTTCAAAATGTATGCAAGCATTAAGTGTGATATAGAGATAAACTGGTAAAGTTGTGATACGAATTCAAGATGGCGGAACAAAATGTGGTCAAATATTATTTTTCAAAAATCAACGCAAAAAGATCTTATGCAATTGAATGTGATAGGGATAAACTGGTACAAACATCTCGTAACAAAATGTCAGTGTGAGTGAGTGTAAAAAAAGCGTATTGAATTTGTTTTAAATTATGCCCAAAAATCAAGTGTGGCATAGATAGAAACTGGTAAAATATTGGTAGGGATCCAATCTGGTGAGATGTTTGAAAAGATAATATATATGTGATATTAAATAACTATGTACTGAACTAAATTGGATCAAACTTCGCTATTTCTAATAAAAGGAAAGATTCATTACGAGGGTAGCTCTGGTTAAAGGAAATTTACCGATTTTTTTTTTAATGTACTCATTTGAAAAATTATTTGTTTTGGAAGCCATTCTGATATCTAAAATGTTTAGAAATTTTCCTATCTTAGAGCTAGAATTACCTATATAAGATGTATAACTTTGTTATATCCTATATAAGTAATTCTAGCTCTATTCATTTCTAAACAATTTAGATATTAGAATAGCTTACAAAAGAAATAATTCTTTAAGTAAGTACGATAAAAGTAATAAGGCAAAATTTGCGGAGGTTGTTAGAAAAAGTATATAGGTCAAACAGGCGGATATTTTGGTAAAATAATAGACGAACACTGCTGGGGTCTCTAAAAATAGATAAGCTCAAACATCTATATCCCTTTACTCTTTAAGAAATGTTTCTAAAACTAGTTGTTTTTTTACATTTTAAATAATATCAAATTGTCTCTGCTTATTATACACGGTTTTCAATATTATCGTGCATTTGTTTTTCTCAGGACAAATTCTGCATTTTTTCATTATCTCTATGTCTAAGGAAGAAATCATTTTTTTAATGAACATTTGCAGCCCTTGTTAAAACTGATTAAAATAGTAAAGAAGTTTTTAAAACAGTTCTTTCTGAAAAATCTATATCACAATCCCAGCTACTTCAGTGTTTGCAGACGTATCATATCACGTAATTTACATAAAATTTTATCAAAAACAAATTAATTTCAAGGTAAGATCAATAAAGGTGAAATTTTAAAACTTGTCAAAAAATATGTTTTTCTAAAGGAAGGTTTATTAACTTGATACAATTTTTTATTGTTTACTCTTTATAACAAAAATTTATTGGACGCCTTAACCTTTAGAATGCTGTGATTTAACTGCTATGTTTAATTTTAAAAATCCTACAGTTTAAAAATGTGTACCAACAATAATGTGCTTCTATATTTAAATGTTACACCTTAAGGGACACTGACAGATATTAAATCCTGTTTTAATATCCATCTTTCAACCGGCTGAAAAATTACATGTTATTAACGACCAGCTTAACGTAAGTTTCATGCAACAGGTATGGTACCTGTTGCATGAAACTTACGAACACTAATAACAATAATTTCGTCTTATTCCTTTAAATGACAATACGTTTTCTAGGTATTTGGGCGACATTCTATAGAAACTATTGTTTTATCAACTAGTGTTAATCCAAGAAACTATTCCTGGTTTTATTTATTTTAGGGAAATTTTTATCGATCCGGAAACAAATAGTACCTACAAAGAAGGGCAGTCATTTAAAAGGCTACGACTCGCAAACACATTGGAAATTATTGCTGAAGAAGGAGCAGATGCACTTTATAGCAGAAATGGTACTCTAATTGAGGGATTTGTGAAAGATGTTCAATATCATGGTGGAGTTATTACAATAGAAGATATGACAAGTTATGAGTAAGCAATTACAAAAACTTTAAGGTGGTAGCAATTTAAGATCTGCCATGCCGTCCATTTTATAAAATTACGTATTTTTTTACAGTAATAGTCGACGTTTCACTCTAGGAAATATGAAATTAGCGGTAAAACATACCGTAAAAATTCATACTTTTTTGTCGACCACCACTGTTTTGTGATATAGTAGAGTGCAACCAAGCAGTAGTCTGACACTGATTTATCCATATACACATGCAGACTCTCCGGATCCTGTGCGTAATAACAGCCAGTAGCTATTTGTTCTGATCAGAGAAATCGTTGCTCCGATGTCTACGGTTATCCTTATTGTTTTTCCATTTACTGCTCTCTATACTGTTAGGCTTTCACAGGGTTTCTCTAAGTTTAGCCAGTATTTGCCCCTTACAACTAGCTAATACTTGCTGCCTGAAATCAGAGGTAATTTGAATTAATCTTTTTGGTGATCTAGAAATTTGTTCTCTAGGAGAGCTGTACGTTCTTGTTCGGCAATGTCTTTGTATATATCCAGTTTGATGGTAACGGAAAAATTCTGTTTTATAATAAATCCAGTGCTGGTACTTTTAATAACACTGGCCCACAAGATTTTTCTAACACCATTTTTTAATAGCATAATTAGAACCCTTTATATTGACAGGTAAACAATTTTGTTGTGGGCGGCTAAAATAGGTTCATTTTACAACAGAAAAATTACCTAGACTGGGTTTTTTACAACATTAGCCATAAAATAAACGTTAAACATCACTCTTTTGTTGAGTTTCGAATTGAGTGGTTCTGTGTGTATCAATAAGCAAGTGTATGTGAAGGCGAGAATGTCAAGTCAAACGCGCCGAATTTCTCCTGACAAATTTTGTTATATTTGTGGAAAATTTCTGGTGAAATCACAAGCCTACTTTAAATATTTTGGTGTGTTAATTAGGGATCAAGATAAGCGGTGAGCTCCCCATGTGTGTTGTGTTAGTTGTAGTGTATCATTGGTGCAGTGGACGATTGTTATTTTTGCCTGACAAAGACTGAAGATTAAAAAGGGAAAGCACAATATAGAATATCCAAATTTGCAATCTGCCATACGATCTGTTCCTCATAATGCAAATTTGCCAGTGCCGATTGCGCCTTTAAATTGGCAAGCTATTAATTTGGGAGATAATGGAGATAACGCATCATCAGGCAGCTCAGAAGAACAGTGCACCGATCCCACTTTTACCACAGGTCCCAGTTCCGGCGAGTCACATTTGATTGTTCAAAGTGAATTAAATGATTTAGTACGTGATTTGGGGTTATCTAAGCAACAGTCAGAACTTCTGGGTTCTCGTCTAAAGGAATGGAACCTATTGGACAAAAAAACAAAAATTACGAATTTCAGAAAAAGAAATGCTATGTTTCTGAATTCTACAGTATGGAAAATTCGTTATGCGCGTGTACTGACAGTTTAATGCAGGAACTTGATATTGAACATTCTCCCCGTGAGTGGCGATTATTCATAGACTCATCTAAATATAGCTTAAAAGCTGTATTATTGCATAATGGAAATTTAAAACCCTCTATGCCAGTTGCCCATTCAGTTGCAATGAAAGAAAATTATGAAAATATGCGCACGATTTTGGATAAAAAAAACTACAATAGGTATAAATGGCAGATATGTGGAGACTTAAAAGTCATACCGATTTTAGTGGGACTTCAGAGGGGATTTACAAAATATTGCTGTTTTCTTTGTTTATGGAACAGTCGTGCAATAAATCAGCATCATGTAACAAATATTTGGCCAGAAAGAAGCCAATTTCAACCGGGATCTCAAAATGGTAAACTTATACCTCTTGTTGATCCCTAAAATGTCCTTTTGCCTCCTCTTCACATTAAACTTGGGCTGATGAAAAACTTTGTGAAGGCTTTGAATAAAGATGGTGATGGACATAAATACCCAAGACAAGTCTTTCCCTAGTTAAGTGATGCCAAATTAAAAGAAGGCATTTTTATTGGGCCACAAATCAGAAAATTGCTGGACGATGTCAATTTTACGGAAAAGCTTACCAGGCAGGAACTCAGAGCATGGAATTCATTTGTTAATGTAGTAAAAGGATTTTTAGGCAACAATATGGGTGAAAATTATGAACAATTAGTTAATGAACACTTAGATGCCTATAAAGCGCTGGGTGCCAGAATGTCATTAAAAATTCACTTCCTCCATTCCCATCTGTCATTTTTTCCTAAAAATTTGGGAGCTGTTAGTGACGAGCAGGGTGAAAGGTTTCACCAAGATATCAGAACAACGGAAATTCGGTACCAAAGACGATGGGATCCAGCCATGATGGGTGACTACTTTTGGTTTTTGAAGAGAGAAGACAAAACATCTCATAAACGGAAAAAACAAAGTTTAGTTAGTGTTTTAAGTTAATATTTTTCTCGTTTGCTTTTCTCTTAGATGTATGGTATGTTTAATAGGCGAAAACTGTAAACATAGTCAATAAACAGAATTAAGAATAAGAATTTTCTGAAATTATTTTTTCTATAGATTTTGAGTATCGTAACATTCGATATGGTTCTACAACTCTAACAAGAAACCCCTACGTGCTACAACTTTCTATTTGTCGTTTTCGTACTTGGATAGGTCCATGCTATTCTGATTTGTGGTACAACAAAAAAAATTCTCTTCTTTTGGTCTTTTTTTCCTGTTATTCTTTTTCTCTTACCGTTTGTCTTTTTGTCTTTTGGTTATTTAAAATATTCTCGAGCCGATCCCCATTTTCCCGTTTATATATAATATCCTGTTTTCCATTTTGTTTTTGGGTCTTCTAATCTTGCAGATATTTTAATATTTTCTGTTGTTCTTACTGTCTTTTGGTCTCTTCAGCACTTCTTAAGTGTTGTCTTTTGGTTTGCTTCTAAAGATATCTTGTTCTACCTGTAGTTTGTTGAGATATTATTTAATCTTTTTTACTTGTTCGGCCATTTAAGCTGTTTGCTGTCTGGTGTTAGGTGTGCCAATACGCGGGCAAAATCAAATTAAAATGGATGAAACTTGCTTAGTTTTTAGACTTATTGCGCTTATAAAGTCTTCTTGAGGTCCAAAACATGATAGGCCCTTGAGTGAAATCGATATAGGATGCCGTGTTTGTTTACTTCTAGCCCATGTATATAAATGTTTGATGACTTATTTGGGTAGTTTTCGCACGCCCGTCACATTATGTTCAATCTAGTCATTTTGTTCATGTGTCTTAGATTTTGTTTCATAAAAATTATGGAGTTTAACAATTCGTAGGGTATATACGAAAAACAAATTAATTGCTACCTATCAAACGAGGCTTATCAGCATTATATTTTTATTTATTTAATTATATTCAGTGGGACTAATAGTTAACAAGAACCTAATTCTACATTTTTCTTCGAGTTCTTCTAGTAAACCATGCAAATTTCCTCAACTAAAATCCCACATTTTTGTTCTAAACATAGGTACATATGAATTAGAATATTACTTTATATTTAAAAAGTTTGCTATTTCAACATCTATGTGCGGTTCTATAAACTTGCTTGTAAAAGGATAAAGAGTCTCCAGTTTTCCAATTCTGACTACAGGCAACGCACTGTTTACGTATTATTAAATAGTAGTTACTTGTCCACAAAATTTCCAAAATCTAAAAAAAGATACTAAAAAACGCAAAAGAAACTCGGGAACAATGCTAACCGATGAACCGAATCAATATGGCTGACATTCAAGAACATATTTTCTCCGATCAGACTGGTATCGGAAGGCAATCTAGTATGATCGTTTACATACCCAATCTACGCACAGAGATTTTCAAGCAAATATTCGGTGCGGGGTGGTTGGGGAGAATTTGTCCTTCCATCTTTCTCTGTATTTAGTCTAAAGTTTAGAGAGCTCGCTGTTATTCTGGAAAGCAAAGTATCGGCATTGCAGAAGAAAATTAGTGGTACGCTTTTTATCATAAATATAATTATAATATTTAAAATTATGGTTATATTCTGTTTAATCCCCTATGCTTTTCTGTGATAGAATGGCCACTCCAGCAACTCCTGTATTTGGCTTTAAATGTTAACAGAAATAATCTCTAAAAGCATCATCATATTTACCTATACCGAAGGAGATAGTATTAAAAGGAGCTGTTCTAAACATTCGCAATAATTATGAGGAATGTTTTATTTGATCAATCTTAGCTCACCTGGACTCAGCAGTTCGAACACAAAACGCGAATAGAGCTAGGGTTTACTGGTGTAGCATTTCCAATTCACCTTAAAGTTATATCTAAGTCTGAACGACTAAAAATATTGCTGTTAACCCTTCTGGGCTAGACAAAGTAATCGAAAAGGGAAGAAATAATATTGAAGTCGCTAGATCCTCATAATTTACAGAATTTTAATCAAAGAAAAATTGAAACCTCATCAATAGTATGAATTTCAGCTAAACTTCCAACTATAGATTTAAAGAAAAATGAATATGGTGAAGAGGTTCCCGAGAATAGTCTTAAACTCACATGTTTCGAAAACAAATTAAATGTACTTTTTGTTATTAACGCCGACTTTGAGACCATCCTCGAGCCTATTGCTAGAGAGCAAAATGAGTTGCATCATCAAAACTATTACTCGATAAAAATATATAAATATGTCATAAAAATACATAAATATGTCCCGTATCATTTTGCCTTTTACATAAAACGATGGACTTGTAGAAGAAGTAAGAACCCTTAAATAGATTGAGATTATTTGAAATAATTAAATTTTAAATGCACGTTTATGATTTGCAATAGCCATATAAATAAATACGTGTCTTCTACAACCTTTATGCATTATTCCTATATTATAGATAAGCATGTAAACCATTTTTACGGAAACAACGTAGCCATTATCTTAACGTTAAGTTTTTTTAATTCTTTTCAAATTATAGCATTCATGTGTAGCAGGTTTGGTACTTTACTATTACACCGTGTTCTTTTTTCGTTTCCAACTATGTTTTCCAAAAATGTATTTATATTTTCCATCGATTAACTAATTATTATTGTTAAATAAATAATTCCAAAATGGTGATATATATCAGTAGATCCACACTTAAAAAAATACATAAATATAATAGGGGTGGCCAATATAACTGGTTATATTGGTTTTGATTAACAAATCTATATTTCGAATACGCTATATTTTTATATATCAATTTAAATTGACAAGAAATAAACTAAGGCATTAAATATTAAATTTTAAAATGATAAAAATCTCGGTTTTACAAAAAAATATTTTATTTAACAAATTAATTAGATTATATTTTCTTAAGAAAATGATTGTTTGATTAGGAAATTATTCCATTAATTTATTAAACATTTCCATTAATCGAAAATATCAATTATTCGATAATTGATTTGTTTTTAGATGAATAGAGATTTAGAGTTTATAGTATTTGTTTTTACATGAAAAACTATACATATTAAAAACAAATTCAATGTTTTCTCAAAATACGTTTTGGGCAATATTACAATTTTATTATTTTGAATTAAATACCATCAGTAGGCATATTCTTACTTTAGGCGCCTCTCACTATTTCCATTCTGAGCATGAGCATTTCGCCAAGAAGCGCCTTTATAAAATTTCTTTCGCCATTTTCTCAATATTGAATTATTTTTGTCATTCATAAAAGTGTGTAGTTTTTATTGCAGCAATATGCAAGTGTTTACAAGGTGCGTAAAGAATAAAAAGTGTTTGGAAACAATATATTTATATATTATATAAAAACTGATATTTAAAAAAAACCGATTATGCCCAAGTGGCCGCGGAAAGCGGCTGTCCGCCGACTCGTTGTTCCATAACAACTAAAAGAGAAACTTAGAGACAGCCTAATCTGAAACAAAATTACAGGAGATGAATGGATTAAAATTAAGGAACAATAAAAATTAAAAAAAAACTCTACGGAAACTTGTTTCAGTAAGTTATAAACATTAAGAGTAATAATATAAAGTAGAATTAAGTTAAATACTCATAGGATAGTTAAAATAGTAGACAATAAACTGGAGACGCAGCAAACCCAAGACAAAATAATTCCGCATAAATCAAATAGTGCCAGATAAATAACAAAAAATATTCCCAGAAGTATAAATATAGAACCAGATTAACATAGGATGTTTACTTAATAGGTACGTTACAATTCTTAGTTGGAAATATTTCATTTGTCAGCAAATTGTCAAAGAAATGAAAGGTAACGAAATATGAATGACACAAAAGTATGGACTTTTTTTTAGTTCTCTGTTGGGTTTCTCTCATTTACTCCCCCAAAATTTTGTCTTCCGTGCATCCCTGGGTAGGTAATAAGCTAATAAGAATTAAGAAATATTAAAAAAAAAGTATAAATTATTAAAAAAACAAAATACTCGACTGCTTAGAGCTAGTATATTAACATAAGAAAAAAAAATCATAAAACATATTAAAATAAGCGACATTTTATACAGATAACCGGTATCCTGTATAGCGAAAAATGCATCTCCTCCAAAATGTTTGCACCACTAACCTATTTATAATTTTTATTATAATTACTTTAATTTTGTTGACAACATTTGAAATGTAATATATGTCAGGACTTACAAAATTTGGTTAAGGTCCATATAATTTATTTTGCTTTTCGGTGTTTATCCATTTTTACCGACCCCAAAAGCATTTTAGGATATATTTGCGCATTTCTGCCCACAAATCAAAACAAAAAGACAGTCTTGTCAAAATATCTTTCTTGACGTCACGTCAGCAAGGCACACCTTGAAAAAGTGAAAATTTGTTCATTCTTTCCAATCTCGATTTTACCTAATTTCTTGACCTGGGACAAAAAAAAAGAAAAAGTATGTTTTGTAGCAAATATATATATATATATATATATATATATATATATATATATATATATATATATATATATATATATATATATATTTTATATAAACGCCTAGCTAAGATCACTAGCAGGATACAGCCGAATCTTTTGATAGCCCATTCATGAAAATTGCTCGGGGGGGTTTAGCCTGTAGGTGGTAAAAACAGAGGGTTAATGTTTACCTATTTGCATTCAGTACTGTTAAACACACCTTTGCATGCGTAGTCAAAATGAAAATAAAAGAAGTTTGGGTACAAATATCTTGACACCAAAAAATTGGCGTAGATACTGGATTTATTTAGAGATTAAAAAATCATGACTTGGGAATAAGTCGTTGATATTGATGTGGGGAAGATTTATTTTTGATATATTTTTATTATACTATTTTACAAGTAATAAATACCATTTATAATTAATTATAATATAACATATACCATTAATTAATTGATTTTAGGCCAGTTTGGCAAGCACCCCTTGTTGCGGAACTAAGTGACGGTACTACACTCTATACCTCGCCACTGCCAGGATCTGGTGCCGTTTTAGCCTTTATCCTCAATATACTAGATGGATTTGTTGATTTAAATCACCTATATAACACTCAGACCTTCCAAAGAATCGTTGAAAGCTTTAAATTTGCATACGGTTACCGAACTCAATTAGGAGACGACTACTATGTTAATGTATCAGAGGTAAGGACGTATGGGTTTAGCTTCGCATCCATGCAGGGCCGTGCCGTTAGTCATTAAAGTCGTATAGGTGCCAATTATTATCTTCTGTTTTATCATCTATACATTTTGAAAATCCTTATCTTTACGTCAGAGAGTACCCATCTAACTACGGCTCTGAAACTGATATGAATATATGCTGCTAGCAATTTTCCCGTGTGTACAATAGAGGTCCAAAACAATGTGTACTTATCTTAAAATTTGGCCATAATAATGCCACAGTTGGAATCACAATGATGTCACCTAAAACAGGGTGGTACTACATCTTAAAAATAGCCTATAATCAAAGAAAATAATAGCTACGCTTTATTTTCTTTGCTATAATACATTTTGCAATCGCTATATTATATTTACCAATGTTATGGCTGGAATATTGTGGAAAAGTAAAAACGTCCCTATAAAATATGGAAGCGTTTTTTACCTTTTTCAAAAGTTGAGAAACATTATTCATATAATATATTTTTATATACTATACGTCGCTGGCATATTACTTTACACTTTAAGGGTTAAGTATCATAACATTTATAGTTATTAAGGTATCAAGGGTATTATAAGGCTAATAACGCTTGAGGTCGATACAGTATATACGCCGACCGAAAGCGCCATCCGTTACGTACGCGTGGGGCCTTCATTGTTTAATGTCCGAGTTAGTAGAGTATTTTTTTTAGAACAATCTAGTTTTACTAATAATAAACCAAAATAATATTTTTAGTGCTCTAGGGTGCTTTTTTTTATAATATGGCCCTAGGGCGAAATTTAACTGATTTTGAAATAATGTTATTATCAATAATGTCAATAATAAACTAGTGGGACATTAAATATCATAAAAAACACATTTCTGATAGTTTATTAATGTGATAGTGGAGTAACTGCTACTGGTAATTTATAACTGGTTTGCACTTTTTATGTACCTAGAGACTGTAACAAAAGTCTGGAACGCACCGAATATCTGGCGAATTACTTATCTTATTTCTTTTTAAATTGGTAGGTTTAAGTTCGAAATTATTGCGGATATGTTAGTGAAATCTAGAGCGTTATGGAACGCTCTAGATTTTATTCGATATTTTGATTCTGAGAAAAATTCAACTAACAATGAAACATACTTTAATGTGAACTTCATAGTTTTCCAAATATTCGCCATCAAACCTTAATATTTAAACAATAAAAGGTGTTTTTTATTTACGTATGCGGTGACTGGTATCGCAAGTAGTTTGTTATTTCTGACACTCAAAAGTCCATTGGGTTTTATTAGTAAAGTCAATAAAAATATTAATTTTTTTAGCTAATACGATTCTTATCTTTCAGCTAGAAAACTTGGCCAAGATAACAAAACGTCTGACACGTCTGTGGAACGCCTTTTGAAGGCGAAAAAATTTCAACCTTACAGAGTCACCTTGGTTCAGGAACTATCGGCATCATCCGCGTGCGGTGGTGGACCATCCTGTTGAAGCCATATTCATCATTGGACTCTTTGTTATTTACTAAAAGAAATATTGTATGTGGTAATAAAAGTGACTTACGAGGATTGGGAAATATTACCGACCAAGTTGGGACAAAATGATTCCTCAAAAGTTGCAAATATCTTTCACCGTTTAAATTTTCTTCCATGAGAACGGACCAATTATCTTCCGACCTATAATGCCGGCCCAAACATTGATTTTTTGTGGGTACTGTGTATGATGTTCCCGTACCCAATGAGGATTTTCCCTAGCCCAATGTCGGCAATTATGGCGATTAACAGTTCCGTTTAAAGAAAAACTCGATTCATCCAAAAACATTGTTTCGTACAAGAAATGTTCATTGGTATTACAGATCTCCATTATGGTCTCGCAGAATTGCAAATGCCTGTCAAAATCATCATCCGATAGCTCTTGAACCAAGGTGTCTCTATAAGGATGAAATTTTTGCGCCTTCAAAAAGCGTTCCACAAACATGTGAAACGTATTGTTATCTTGGGCAAGTTTTCTAGTTGAAAGATGAGGATTTTGTGTTATGCTCACTGAAATATCCAAAGCCTTATCTTTGTCAGTGGCTATTTTGCAGCCTCCTTCACATGTCCCGTTACTTCAAATTTCCTCAAAATTTTGCCACCCGTAGACCTTGTTATTGGATTTTTCAATTTTTTTATAAAGAATATTCAGAATTTTTCTCAGAATCCAAATATCGAATACAGTCTACAGCGTTCCATAAAAAAAAAGTTGCTATCAGATTCTGAAAAACTGTAGACTTGGGAACATCGCGGATATTACTAACGGTAATTTCGAACCTAAGTCTATCAATTTAAAAAAAAATAGATAACAAATTCGCCAGATATTCGGTGCGTTCCAAACTTTTGCTACAGTCTGTATATGTTTTTTTGAAGTGACTATGAAAATGTGTTTTTCTATAAGCGTGCGGAAAATTTCACTTATCCGCACTCATTTTAGTTTAGAAAGAGCTACTTTTCCGCGGTAGTGCGGAAAAAATCTACTTTTCCGCGTGTCATTCATTATCAAATAAAACTAATTTCGCTGTTGCTGATTTTTGTCGTAGTAAAACCTGAGTAAAACTGTTTTTAATGGAATCTTCAGACGAAGATTTGCCAGAGTCAATGATGGAAGCAGCTAGAACTGCAAACTTCAATCTGCTACCATCAAAGTCCCGTCGTAGTTATGAGAAAGAATATATTCTGTTTAAAACCTGGTGTAAAATTAAAGGCATCAAAACTTTGAAAGAACTCGTTTTTTGGCATATTTCGCCGAACTTTCCAAAACATATAAGCCAAACACGCTTTGGTCCGGATACTCAATGTTAAAAAGTATGATCAAACTCAATGAAAACATGGATTTAAGAAAGTTTTTCAACGTCACGGCCTATTTAAAAAAAACAAAATGTTGTATTTAGACCAAAAAAGGCGAACATTTTTTCAAAAGAGCAAATTTCTAAATTTATAAATGAAGCGCCTGACGAATTTATCTCCATATTAAAGTAGCTGCTATATTTGGTTTGGCGGGCGCATGTCGCCGAGAAGAACTAACAAAAATGACATTGGATGATATTGAAGACAAAGGAAATATTTTATTAATATTCAAGACACAAACCGTTACCGTTCTAGAAGCTTTGTACTATCTGATGAAGCTGAAAGCGGAGAATATTTATAATTGGTCAGAAAATATGCGATTTTAAGAAAGCCAGAAACTCCACATAGGCGTTTTTTTGAAAAATGCCACCAAATATTGCAGGTTATCTGAAACTCCCAAATCCTGAACTATATACAGGCCACAGTTTCCGACGTTCAGCCGCCACAATGCTTGCAGATTCCGGAGAAGGAATAACAAATATCAAACGCCTGGGAGGTTGAAAATCTTCAACCGTGGCAGAAGGTTATTTAGAAAGCTCAACAAGTCTTCAAAAGAAAACTGGAAAATCCAAACCCAATCTACAAGTTCCCGAGTTCCTTAGAAAAAAATCTAGCCTCTGCAATTAATTTACAAAATGCTACAAACTGCACGTTTACTAATCATGTTGTTAATAATAATTAATTTGTGATTATGTATTTGATAGAAATAAACGCTTATTTTTAACTTTTGGGTTGTCGACAAAATAGTGTATCTTACACTTAAAGTGCGTAAAGTGACTTTTCCGCACGCGATTCATGGCCGAACATTCCGATGTGTGCATTTTTAAAGCTGTGCAATAAATATTATTTTATTTGTATTTTAAGTGGCCCAAAAAAATTGAAAATAAAAAAGAGTTTTTATTTTTTTGCTACTATTTTATGATTCTTAGCTATTTAGTATTAAATAGTTTGATTTGTTTTATATTATATACTAGCAAAGACCAATTATATTTCGCATAGACGTTCCATTGGATGCACAATAAATTCTCCACTTAATTATTCGTGTCGCCTTTTGATTGAGATAATATCTCGCGTGCAACAAGATAAGCAGCGGAGTTCTTTCAGAGGTATTCTTGGATCGTCTATATGGAGTATTATTTGTCTTTGATACTAGTTATCTTTGAGCTATTTTGTCTATTACATTAAAAATATAACTACAGGAATGCAGCGTGGTCTTTTTATCTTGTCTATATTTTAGGTGAACATAACTTTTTTATATTTTAACTTATTTATATGAAACAAAAACTAAGTTTTAGCTTTACTTATCAAATTTGTTTTACTGTTAGGTGACAATTAAAATACACTCAGTTTATATCACACTGCTTATTTCTTTCTTTAGTAATATAGGGTACTATATACTTTACTTTAATTTAATATTTATGTTCGAAAATTTAAATCTAATTGTTCTAATATTTTTTTAGAATTTTTACTAAATAAGTATTTTGTTATTTTGGTTGTAAATAAGAGTTTTAGACATATAATAAATAAATCATATACATAAGCTTTGTTCGTAAAATTTTATTTTAAAGTTCTTGGGCATAATTTTAACACGACTAAATTAAAATTAATTATGTTCTGTATGATTGAAATCTGCTAAACTAAGAATATACCATGTATTTTTATTGAAAATAGATATGGACGGTACTTTATTTTAAAACTTGGCGGGGAAGCTAACGGTATGTATATATACAATATGGACAACGCAGGAGCATAATCAGCTTTTAAAAAGTCGGGAAGTTAATAAACTAATTAAAAGTCTCGGCAAAAGTATATGTATGTGGTTCGTTTTATCATATATAAAAAGTTTTTTACAAAAAATATACAATACATCTTCTTAATTAAAGTTAAATGCCAATCAATTAAACATGCAAGATAATCTAGTTTATTGTTTTTGATAGTTTTCTGTTTCTAGTATATATTGCATTGTGTATACATGTAATTGAATTGCTTTATTATAAAATATAGTCAAAATAGAAAAAAAATCTAAATTGGTTTTCTCACAACACGATGTAGACGAACTTATATCGAGCATTTTTTTGGATAAATAGCTTCCTAGTTGAACAATCGGTAGTTTTTTTAGTAGATATCCAAGAAACTTATATTTAATATTTCGTTCATAACCAATTTCACTATAGTGTTAAAAAAAAATTGGAACACAAGTGATATTGAAATCGTCAACACTCCGACATAAATAATTTCACACACTCTACTTTTTTAATTTCTTGTTCCTTAGGGAAACCGAAGATCTTAAAGCCTCCACTAAAAATTTTCAATTAATTATCAACCTTACATCTTACAGCCGTACACTGCACACCTCGTTTTCACTATTTTTAATTGATAATAGATAAATGTAGTCAAGATAACAAGCAAAAAGGCGGGCTGTTTAAAATTAAATCACCTCGTGACGTCATGGGCGTGTATATTTGCTCCACTTAGCTTGCGCGACATCATACCTTGTGCAATTGTACCATGGACTTGTATCCAGGTTGTACCCCAAGACTTTTTAAATAAAAGATTCTCAATAAGACACAATCCGAACTAAACTGTAATCTCTTTCGGCTATACAAAAAATTGTGCATTTTTCATTAAAACTAAAATATTTTGCGAAGATTGTAGTTTAGTCTTATCACATTTGCTTTTGCCTGCGACTTCGTAGCATAGATGTTGAGGTAATATAAATTTTGTGTTTTAAAAAAAACAGGTTTGTCGAGTCTTTTCTTATATTCCGATATATTAGAAAAGGCTGATTAAACGGGCGGATCGAAATCGGAACAACTCGCAAAATATGATACGTTATGAACTGCCAGTACCTCACGTGACTCTGACTCATTCGGTTGTTTTGGCTAGAGGGTCACTAATTTGTAATTAAACGCTCGATGTCTGCTGTTGAAAGCTAGCAGCAAATCCAACAAATGCCCATAATTAATTATGAATTATGAATGAAGAAATAAGTTATTATTAAAAAAAAACTACAAAACATGCTTTTGTTATGATCCGATCAGCTCGATTGCAAAATAGCATCATCGTAACTTTTTTTTTATACAAACTTTACCATCCTTTTTCACCCTATTACGGGTTTTTTGTAAAATTCCTCCTTAGTACACCCCTAGGGTACTAAACCGATATTTCTTCCAAATTTCAAGTCTGTGCACAGCCTTAACCGGTTTAAGATGTGTTTTCTGTAAGTCAGTAATGGTATTGTTTTGCCACCCCCGTTCATCCCCTTAGAAGATGAATTTTAAAAATAATGAAACACGATTATTTTATTTATTTTGAAGACTATATTTACAAAATGTTATCTTCCTAGCTTAAAAAACATTATATCATACAATTGTCCTTTACGGATGGAATTTTGTAAAGTCCCTCCTTTGTGCAAAATAATGAAACACGATTATTATATTTATTTTGAAGACTATCATCGTAGCTTAAAAAAAATCTATCATACAATTTTCCATTACCGATGGAATTTTGTACACTCCTTAGTGCATCCCTAGGTATCCCCTAGTCTTCAAGAGATATTTATTTCAAATTTCAAATCTCTAGATTCACCGGTTTAGGCTGAGTATTGTCTGTCAGTTCGTCACGGTAGTGTTTTGGCACCGCCGTTCACCCCCTTAGAAGACACATTTTAAAAAATAATTAAACACGTATTATTTTATATCTTTTGAAGACTATTTTTTCAAAGCGTCACATCTGAACTTAATTTTTTTTTCTTCATACAAATTTCACGACCCGTTTTTACTCCTTTACGGATAGAAGTTGGTAAAATCTCTGCTTAGCGGACCCCTAGAGTATCCAAGAAATATTTCTTAAAAATTTCAAATCTACGCACAGCTTAACCGGGTTAGGCTTGGAATGTCAGTCACGGTACTGTTTATCACTCCCGTTCACCCCCTTAGAAGACGAATTTTTAAAAATAATGAAACACGATTATTTTATTTATTTTGAAACTATATTTCATGTTATGTGTTATCATCGTAGCTTAAAAAAATTTATTCTTACAAATTTTACCACCCCCTTATTGCCCTTTTACGGATGGAATTTTATAAAATCCCTCCTTAGTGCACCCCTAGGGTACTCAAGGAATATTTCCTTAAAATTTTAAATCTCTAGGTCTACCGGATTAGGTTGTGCGTTGTCTGTCGGTCAGTCAATCACGTTACTGTTTTATAGATATAGTTTACAAAATTCAGTCTAATTAAAGCTTCTAAAACTTTTAGAATGAATTATATTATTAAATCTATATTTTATTGTAAAACCTTATAAAGAAAATATATAATGTATGTATCTTTAAAAGCTTATAAAACCTTATGAAAAGATCAACAAGTTAAAACATATTAGTTATAAATTCTTCATGTGGCTTAAAAAAATGTGAACAACGTCGGGAATTTCAAATACTTAATAAAAACGTTGATTGAAAAATAAACCTGTTACCAGGTCAACCACATATGACCCTGGATCAAACGCTTTGCCGCGAGCAGAAAGACAGACGGTCCGACACACCGACGGAATTACGATTTTTTTTTGGCATCTAGGGACTCTAAAAAATGTTCAACTCTCTCCATACTTTCCTAAACATATTTTAAATTATACATCATATCCACCTTATTAAGTGGTAATTAAAAATTTTCCAATTATAAAGTTTTCATTCATTAATTCCTTAAATAGTAAATGCAAACGATTGAAATTAATATCTGGCTCGAAAGATTAAAACTTATGAACCAATTAGCTGGTTCAACAATTAAATTTAATAAAATATGAATTAAACAATTTATTTAGGTGAAAATTCATTATAACAGCACTGAAAAGAATTCCTAGCAAAAAAAAATGGTCTTATCAGATTTTCCACTTGTGGCGTTTTTGCAAGATCTTGTTAAAGATCAAAAATGCCGTTTAGAAAATTCTCTTAAATTTACTTCGGGATAAATTAAGTTCTTCATTTGGTGCATTGAACAAAATATTTTCTATGGTAGGTATTTTTCTCGTACCATCACATAAACAGCGCGCAATGCAAGTTTTGGAGCACTCATGCATAATGCGTAAGTTTGTTGATACACATCAATTGTCAAACGAGGATTTTAGCTTAGATGATACTAATAGCATACGCTTATAACGCATGTAAGTGAGGCAGTTGTTGGTTTTCAAAATATTTGTTTTTACATAAAGGACTATTTTTCTTTATCTTTTAAATATACATTGAATAAGAAGTGTAGCTTAGATATCACTGGTGACTTGTGAAGTAAGTGAAGCTCCGAGATATTAAATTTCTATTGACAAAAATAATTATTTTACACCTTATCTTTCTAAAATTGTAAAGTGTGCGAGTGAAAAAGCTGTTCGTTTCCGAGATATAACTGTTTTATTAACAAAAACGACTATCCATTGATTTCAAATATCATATTATAAGTTTAGCTTAAGAGGAAATCCGAGTAACTCTAAAACGATTTGACTTTCTTAACTGACAAAAAAATTTCTCGAGTGACAGTTTGTGGTTTTTTCGTTAATATTATCCAGATATCGGTATTTTTATTTTACTTTTTTCTATTTCAATTTTTTTTATTCTATTAAAAAAACTGTATACTTTCCGATATTCTGTTATAAAATTTAGAAAATCTTATTTTGATTTTTTTTTAAATACAAGATATCTTGTAATTCTGTAGTAGCAGAATAGAGAATTTAAATTCATTCCGATAGTCTCTTAAAGACTACTAGTAACGCTTGTAAAGTTTGTAAATGAATTAGCTATTTATTATTTTATTCGCTGATTTTGAAAATCATATGAACTGATTTTTATTTCAAACTTCAAATAAATTTAGCCCTTAAAACTGTTTGACTGTTTATTAAGTTTGCCCCAGCCCCGTTTCTTATCATTGTCTATAGTATGCAATCAAGAAAAACTTGTATTAAATAACATAAATTATCTTTTATCTGACTTTCATACTATACAAGTACCCACAGAAATGTTGCTACCGCATTCGGTACCAACAACGGAAATATTGCTGGTAATTCACACTTATTAATAATAGACTACTGATATTATTATCATTATTATTATTATTATACATTTTTCTCGTTGACGTTAAAGTCTATTGCACGTCATCGGGTTTAGCAACATAATCTATCTTACGAGGTGTTAAGGAATTTCCAGACTACATTGCAGGTGTTTAGAATCACCGATTTTTTTATTTCTTTTACTAAATATTTGGAGGGACCTAACGGATTTCATGTACGTGACCTTATATTTGGCTATTTTAGTGCCTATGGTTTCTTGCACGATATAGGTGTTAGGGACACAGCTATGTCAGTATTTCTCTCTTGCTTTCAATAGCTTTATAAATGTCTGGATATAGCACGATGTCCAAAATCACTCCAAGTGTTATTAACAACTATGTTATACCTGGATGGGCATTACAAAAATAAGCACGAAATCATTTAACTATATATTACGCTTAGGATTCCGACCTTTATGATTTACTAATAGATTAAATGATAAGGGCAAGATGTCTCAAATAGTTTCAACGTTGTCAAATATAGTTTCTCCAATCTTAATAACACCCAAAGAAAAAAAAACAGCGACATAATTTTTATGGTGCGTTTCAACAGAAAAAAATTAATTGACAAGATAATTATTTGAACAAGTGCCGTATGCTCTTTTGGCAAAATAGAAAAATTGATTTACAAATTCAACATACGCTCATTAAAAATATATAGAAATACGATCCTTTAACTTATTTAAGGACGTAGGAGATACTCAATTCTTGTGTTTCTACCAAAAAATTTGGTATTTGATCCCGTCTTACATATTAAATATTGATGTTATTATGTCTAAAAATATTTTTTGCATACACAGAGTGTTTACAATTTGAAACTAAAAATTCAAGATGACTGCACCAATATGGCAAAAAAGTACTATTCCTGTTACTGGTACAATTCGACTGAAAATTGTCCCTCTGGAGGTACTTAAGCATCCGAATTATGAATTTTTAGTGAAAATGAAGTCAAATTTGTAAATTCAAATCGCGAGACCAACATTATGGACGAATTTTGTTATTTATGGAGATTCAACTGAGCATCCGTCTGGAGGTATTGAGAATTGCCAATTATGAATTTTTAGCTATAATAATAACAATAATAATAATAATAATTGCCGATGACAATACATAAAACTAACAGAAACCAGCCCACACTTTTTGATGCATGCATCCGGGACGGACTTGGAACCCAACATTTGTTGAGAAATTAATTGTCAATTTCGATAATAACAATAATAATGATAATAAACGACTTTATTCAAACGTTATATTTGAGAGGCGAATAATAGTCGATAAAAGAACTTTTTTCAACTTAATCTTAAACAATAAATATACAACTAGAAGTAACAATAAAAGTAATAAAAAAGCATACCTATATAACCATACAGATTTATGTGTTATATGATTTACATCTTAAATCTGTACTTAAAAGCTTTATGCCTCTTTTATTATATTATATATTTAATTGTGGATTTTATTATGGTTATATTTGTACCTTTTTGTATAATATATAGTTAATTAGTTTATAGTGTTTATTTATTTCATTTTTCCAATGAATAGACCCAATGTTTTTAATTTTGTATAACTTACTTTGTTGACAAGGACTATATGTTCTTTTAATAATAAAGTATATTTGAGTATGAGTTTGAGTTTTAAGAAAAGAAACTTAAAAGTGCAGATTTACATCTTACAACAACCAACATATAACAGTTTCTAATATTTAAATTGTTTACGTCCTGGTACCGTAATAATTTTTGTGATAAATAAATAGAGTCATTAAATAATAGAATTTTGTTTGTTAAACGCAGTAAATGAAAATTTCGAAGCTAATCAAGACGGAGCCTTCCTTGCTATCTTGGATTATGTGCGATATCCGGTTAAACTTAAATATTCCCTAGCCTAGTACGGAAAGTACGTATTTCCCGCACTAGGCAGGAACCGGGCTACTTTCTCAAAGAATGTATTTTGTTGGCTTGTTAGATACTTGATTGTAAATATTTTGTAAAGTCGCAATATTGCTTCAATGTTATGTCCAGATATTTAAATAAAATTACTACTAAAATGCCATAATTGTTTAATGCGACGTTCCTACGTTGTTTAGAAAAGACATTTCTTTAGTTTTTTCAGACATTCATAAATAGACTGTATTACTGTATCATATGTATATTTTAAACGGATTATTATCTTCTCATCTAGCTTTGTTTCATTAATAGCTTTCTTCAAGATTTTGAGTAAATGTTAAAAAGTAGTACAGATAGGATGCAGTCCTGTCTGACTCCATTTAGGATTTACACAGATTCTGATGTTCTATAGTTTATTCTAATTTTGTTCCAGCAGAGATTATTAGTACCTTTTCCATTTTTTAATGGTTAACACGCTTTTAATCTGAATGAATTTCACATCCCATTTTTTCTCTGAATATGATTCTAGACACCCTTCTGAACATTTTCGAGTTACTTTGACAAAAATCCCCTGAGAAATTTTTCGTTTTTTACAAATTTTTATGTATTGAATGTCTTAATGCTTTCCACGATAATTCAAAATATTACTAATAAATTAGTATGTGCGTGGTCAAATATGACCTACAGGATCGCGAGTGACTTATATGATACAACTTTATAAAAAATAAACAAATCACTAAAAAATACACCAAACCTGCTTTTTATGGATTATTCGCATTTAATATAATTTACCATTTCTTTGTAATTTCGATCGTATTTTAATGTTACATAACAAGAAAATAGACATATTTGCCATAAGTGATGTATTACAAAAATTGCACAGCATTTACAAAGGCATGTTACATTATGTTCATAGATAATGCACACTATATTACTTTAATATACATGAGTTAAGCGCGAAAAAAGAATTAAGTATTAAAAGTGTAACCTTAAAGCGACGTAAGCTGCAACGCAAGCAGGACTAGTGGGGCGTTGAAGAGTGGAGTATGTTTGCGGCTAGTGGGGGGAATCATATGGCCTCGCATTGCCATCGGCATCTTCGATAGCTTAGTTGGTAGAGCAACGTCCCAATCAGACTGATGCACGCTCTTTTAACACTCATTGTAACTCAAAATTACCCTTTCCGTGATCAAAAACTAAATCCGCCCTTGCTTGAAGATAAGTGTAACTCCAAAAATACTCGCCGTATTCTACGACGTCGGTTACTTCTGAACAAAGACTCAACGAGGACTAGGCTATTTTACTGAGAAACTTGTGGAATCAATTCATTCCTATTTTAATAAGCCATGGGCCAAAGGCAAAGTAAAATAAGCACATTCAAACATGGAGAAAAGTTACTACGAGCCATGCAACTGAACGCATTTTGAACCTTTATACGTAAAATTTGATATAATTTCTAAGATGTTCTTCTTGTTAACAAATCAAGATATTTATATCTTTTTAGTTTTAAGTTTCTTGGACTGAGAAATTTACCTGATGTTTTACGTTTGACGTTGATCTGTACAAGTTACATTGGACTTCCCCAGAAAGTAGGTGAAGATTAGATGTTATTGATTTTGTAGGCTGAAGTGTCTTTCTTTTTGGTTCATTGTTGTACTTTGTGCCTATTGGAGGTTACAGGGTCGGCAAAAATATATTTTATTTTAGAAATTCGGATACTTTTCATTACGATTATTTATTTTAAGGCCGCGGATTAACAATAAATTAAATGTTAAATTTATTTAAGTTTAGTTTTTTAAACATAAATAAACATTTATATCTTGTTCATCCACCTTTTGAAGGAATTAATGCTTCGTTTTATATTTATGGCCGACAATATGAGACTACATTAAACACGTAAACGATTACGATTAAAATTATAAGCGGTTTTCTTAAAGATAGTCAAATTAAGTGAATGGTATACCCGCGAATCAGTGGATACGACTCCAATAGAACGTTGCTGCGACATGCTTGGACAACGTCCACAAAAAACGGCATCAGCATCCCGAAAACTGAAGAATTTGTTAAAGCGAAAAATTGACAACTACATGGCAAATTCGCTACGTTACGGTCGAAACGAGGCATTATTTCGGTCATAAGGTGGCCCAACAAAATGATTTTTTTTGAAAATCCTGGTTTTGCACTGGCAAATATCCGTTTAGTTTATCATTTAACCGGCAGTAAAACATTATCGTAATGTCAACATCGAAATTTCTGAAACAAAACATGGAAATTTGTTTCAGTCCCTGTAACTTTCAAAAAGCGCAGAGTACAACAATGGGCTAAAAATAATTTATAGAGGCAACTTCAACATACAAAACCAGCTTCATTTACTTTCAATTAGGAAAATACATAACTTTATGTTTTACACTATGTGTATTAACAGGACCCCGACGAACACAAAATAACAGGTAAATTTCTTAATAGTTAATAAGAGAAACGGCTCTAAATTTGTATCAAATTTTCCGTTGAACGTTTCAAAAAGCGTTCAATTTCTTGTTACGTGATAGTAAAACATGATTAAAAAATATATTTTTTTAGTCATATATTTCCTTTTCTTATATAATACAAGTCCCTAAGTCAATCGTGACCCTGTAGGTTATATTTTATATCTCACATAATAATCTGATGTGAATTATTAGGAAAAATATTACTTCACGCGTACCGAGTTCATTTCGGAATGAAAGCTTTTAAAACATAAGACTTATCATACAATTATTCTTTGTAGGAGAAGATACAAAAGTCAATTTTAGCCAGTTTTATTATAAAGCGACGGGAGTCGTTAGTATTGTAGCCTTCTGAACCGCGACTAATGTTCAAT
The DNA here is from genome assembly GCA_030620095.1 of Kuschelorhynchus macadamiae. NCBI lineage: Eukaryota > Metazoa > Arthropoda > Insecta > Coleoptera > Curculionidae > Kuschelorhynchus > Kuschelorhynchus macadamiae. Next base: position 447,273 of record JAUTXW010002837.1, on the reverse strand, counting down.
TTCGTAGCAGTTTTCAATCATCTGTATTTCCCTTGCTTCTCTACACTTGCCCCAAATGGTCCTCTTTATATCTTTGTGTTTTTCATTTACTTTTTATTTTGTATTGTCTCCATTCATTTACTAACTCTACTAAATAAAATATCGTTATCTTCAGAATTAAGATTAAAGATTAACCATGATCTAATGGCAACAACCACTAAAGAAAATCTTGACGTACGTTAAAAATATTTCGAACCAAACGGCGAAAATCCCACTTCAGCCACATTTAACATCCGTTTAAACTATCTGATATTACTTCTCGAAGGCCGATGTAGTTATATAAAATATAATATATCTACGGTCAAGTATAAACACTGACATTAAAAAAAAAAGCATTAAATGATATAAAGTTGACATACAACGATTTCAGTCGTTGCAAAACATACCTGGGAATACGGAGATCACTGCATAAATATTTAAAAAAATAGGCCGACCAAACTGCCGGATGCGCCCTTCAGACCTGTCGGTGGGCTAGTCCATCCGTGTACGGTTATGCCAGGAAACTCGCGGTACATATAGTACTGTACACAAAGATATGTACGTACGTACTAAGTCAGCCATTTTAACTTATTGCTACAATGACCTGATATAGAGGATTTTTCTACATTGTTTTTTTGTATTAATGTATTTCATTTGCAACACGAAACAGTATAATCCAAATATTAGGCTTCTTCATTGACTTGCCTGTCATTAGTAAAATGTTTTTGCTATTGCCTTGTACTCGTACTCAAGTCATTCAAATGTGAAAATACATCATTCAAATAAGCCAACAGTAATAAAGTTTCCCGAACTTGTAAAAACTATAAAAATGACCTATTTTCATATGTAAAAAAAATTTCAATTCAGCTCGCAATTCTTCAAAGCCTCCTTTGAACTTTTCCTTGCGATAGCCACCTGACTTCAGTGTGGAAAAGCAGTGAGTCATATTTGGTTATTAATTCCCTCGTGAGATTTTTTCATATGTTTACGTTTAAGGGTCCCTAGATGCCGGAAAACATGTTTTCTCAATTCCGTCTGTCTGTAGGTATGTCTGTTCGTAGTCTGCCTGTTCGCGGCATAGCTAAAAAACTACTTATCCGATTTCTTTAAATTTCAGTCTAAAATTAAGGGCCATGCATGCGAAAAATACAGGCTATATATAATATCCAGGAGCCAGTACTTTGAAAATGGGTACAAGGAATTCACAGAAACTTGTGCATGAAAAAAAAAACATAATTTACTTCCGAAGAAGATTAAGAAATGTACACGAAAAAATCCAAAGGCAAAAGACTTAAGTTACAATGCAAAAATGGGTATTCATAACGCAATTTATGATTTATACACGTCAAAGACTAATATAATCCTTCAGAAACTTTTTAATATTATAGACTAAAAAATATCATCATCACTTAAAAAGTCCTCATCTTTTGAGTCGTCCTCAAATGGCGCGATGATCATTGGTGCTATTTCGACATCTAGAACTCGTTCTCGATTCCACCAATCCCATATTAATTTATCCGTATGTTAAATAGATTTTCTTCCAGTACTCCGGCGTAATATAATTTAATGAATCTTGCCAAACAATTTGCACTTCATCTGATGTAAGACCATCGTTCACGTTTTTCGTAATATTATTCTGCCCCAGCCCATATTAATTCTATTGCGTTAAACTGGCAATGGTATGACGGCAGTCGTAAAACCTCATGTCCATTTTCCCGTAATATTTCATCTACGGCATATATTATTGGTTTTTTAATAGATTTTGCCATTAAAAGAAGTTCTAGTTTCAGCATATTGCGTAAAGGATTTTGTTTTTGTTTTATTAGACAATCATAAATATCACTTTTCTTCCAGGATGAAGTAGGTTGTTTATTTAAGATTCTTGAATGATAAGATGCATTGTCCAGAATGATTAAAGATGGAGCATTTAAATTTTGAATCAGTTGTTCTTTTAACGACTTTTCAAACAGTTCACCATTCGTATTATCATGGTAGTCCATACTTTTGGATGTTGAAGAAACCAGTAAACTTGCACCTGGAAGAAATCCTGTTGAAGAACCTGCATGCAAAATGATGAACCGTTTTCCCGTCCACATCCCTTTTTTCTCTTGACACTTTTTACAGACTCGTCCTGCCAAGATTTCGAACCACTTCCATTAGAAAATATCCAAGTCTCGTCTAAAAATACCACTTTTCTAAATTTTGAATTAACATTTTCCGTGTATTTCTTTAAAAACTGGATACGCTGACTTGCTATATGTGGCAACTCCCATAAAAATTTTCGATTACAGTCCTTTTTATATCGAAAACCCAACATTTTTATTAATTTTGACAACGATTTTAGTCCAATTTCCAATATGCCTCGAATTTTTAAAGCTTCTTTTAAAACTTGAAGGGTTATATTAGTTTTTGATGTGTATAAATCGTAAATTGCATTACGAACATCCATTGTCACTTAAGTCTTCAGTCTCTGGCTTTTATGTGTGTGTACATTTCTTAATCTTCTTCGGTAGTAAATTATGATTTTTTTCATGCACAATTTTCTGCACAATCCTTATACCAATTCCCAGAGCTTTTGCTACTGTCTCCTGGATATTGGCCGGTGAATTTTCATTTTCGTAATATTTTATTAGATTTAATACCATTTTTTTCGCTTGTGAATGCAAAAAACCCGAAAATTGTTTTCTATTACTCATTTTGTCACTGACTTGTCAATCTGACTTTGAAGTGACATCGCTCAAAGATTTTTGCAACTACTGGTATTTATATGTTTATCCTCTTTTTTCATATGAAAATATCATAGGTTTATCTAATTCATCTTCCGGATTTTATGGGGAGGATATGATTATACGTAATAAAAGAAAAAAAAACTTAAAAAGTTTGTCGTTGATAAATCGTATGACCCCCACGATAACACTGCTTTTGACTATAGTTGAATCTTTTCATTAATATTCCTCGATGTGGTGTCATTTGAAAGTGGTATAGTTTTCAACTTTTTTTGCTGCTTCCGAACTTATCATCGCATTCGCCATATTAATGGCAGCGGGTAAAATGAACGTTTCCTCAATCGTGTGGGGCCTAGACTCTCTAGCCACTCCTAACGCTATTAAATAGGATGTTTTAAGTGCTACGGTTTCGCTATGGTTTCATTTGTTGATAATAATTCAGTTGAACCAAAATAGATTATTCGTTTTTTTTTTCAGGGGTCGTAACGGTGCGTGAACACGCTTGTAGGATTGTATAAGCCATTTAGTAATAAAAACGATTTTTCATTAATCATAATACGTAAAAAGGACGAAAAACTTTGATAAATGTCAGTATTGCAGTGAAGGGTTCGCAACGTTTTTTATTTAACTTTTTTGGTTATTTAGTAGAGCGCGACACTAATAATGTTGAGAAACGATGCTCTAATATTTCGTAAATATGTAGTCAATATTACATATAACATTCCTTTTTTATACTGGTAATACTTGATATCGTCTCACGCCAACAGGCTTAGGTGGTTGAAATGCCTTTCAAAGCATAATGCTATACAAATCAAAACTTCTGAGTGCGGTTTCTATGGCTGACAGACAACCCTAATCGCCCAAGCGATTGATCTTTGTAACTACCATTATTGTGAAGTCATCGACATATTGCAATCAGTTTCCATATTACCATTAAAGCTGAACATAAATGTCGTGTCAGTTGCAACTAATTTCATTTCTTTAAAAAGCATTTATTTGGTCACCCGCCTTCCACCAGAAGCAAACATATTTGGTTTGTGCTCAAGAAAAGACAACAAGGCTTTTGTAAGCTGGTATGTATATTATACGTGCCAATACGTGTTACATAAAATGTCAATAGTGTTTGATGACTTATCGTTGGTCAATGTGTTTAAAAGTCTTTAAAACATAGCCAGACAACCTAAAAACTTCCAACAATTCACGCTATAAAATTAATATATTTAAAAACCTTTCTTTATAGGTAGTTCAGAATTTAACATCCAGAGATTTCGCTGAAGATATAAGACAACTGATTCATGATAACAGTACTAGCCAAAATGGGTCGTATTATGGCGCTGATACTGTTGGAGTAGAAGATCATGGGACTGCTCACATTTCCATACTTGCTCCAAATGGGGACGCAATATCTGTTACAAGTACTATTAATATGGTGTAAGTATTTTTACATTGCGTTATTTTAAAAAAGAAAGACGTATTAATTAAATTAAAAAATTAACTCTTCAATATATAAAACCAGGAGTGTAGTCTACAAAAATTGAAAATGAATGTTTTTCGTAATATTCTACAAAAATTAGACGGGTTAAATTGCATTTATCTATAGAAATATTATAAACCAGGTAAAAAAACTAAAAAATCCTTCTCTTGGATTGAGAATTAGTGGGAAGGCAGTCAATATTCTTTGGCCTACTGTGAAAAACTCTTTATTGTATGAACAAGCTTTTGAACGTATTTATTTCTCTCCTCGGGATTTTTCTAAATTTCATTAAAAACAAATTTTAAATTTAATATATAAAAAAAAATTGTTTTCCTTTTTGACATAACAACTTAAAAATGATCTTGCAAACCAAGTGAGCATGGCATTTTGTGCAATACAATTAGCTTGGTCACCAGAGACAGTTTTGGAGGCTGTAACAGGAACAATATAATTGTGGTCTTTTTTTCACCCGTAGTACCTCTCAAGGATTGTGCTCACACGTAGGCCGCCTGGTGTGTGTTAACAAAATTGTAAGGAAAAAAAGCTAATATCTTCTAAATTATCGCAGATAGAGCTAAATTTTACAATTAAAAAATGTAGGCTGAATTATTACCTAAAACAAGTGTTTATGTTTATGTTAAAATTAAGTTTTGAGGTTATGTTATGTTATGTAACTACGGATGTTTTCTTCCAACCGCATGTTGAATTATAAATAAAAAATAATTTTCACTCGAGTTATTGGCAATCTTTTTTCTGCGGGCTGTTAATAAACACAAACCTTTTTTCTCTTGGTTCAAAAAAAAGGGAAGAGGAAAATCAATGATGAATTTACATTAATTTATCTCGAAAACTGTTACATTTCCGAAAAAAGTCATAATAGGTAAACTTTTTTGAAGGTAATGATCTTTAATGATGCTTAAAAAAACAATTTGGTTCTATCTGCAATATTTTGGTAGATACTGGACAAAAACAGTTTTTTCCTTCTTAGGCAGTTTTCTTAAACAGCCCCACAAGAGGTACCATTAGCAAAAAGGATTAGTGCGCGTTTCCTCAACCCCCAGATTACTGAGCTAAATACTAACTAGATAAGACACACACTTTTATACAAAAAAAAACAGTTAAAAATATTTCTCTTAAGAAAATCCACTATAACGTCTACGAAAAATTTCACGGTTTCACTACATCTCTAATGGTAACTACCTCCAACAGTTTTTAAGTATCAACTAAATATTAATTCTAAAGTTATGGGCTTATACCCGGAATCAAAACACATCATATTTGTCAATCAGTGAACTTTTCTTAATATAATGTAAAATACTGACAGCATAACAATACATGTCATTACCGGAAAATATTTGCTCCTTTCAGATTCGGTGCTGGGTTTGCTTCCAATTCTACAGGAATTATATTAAACGATGAAATGGACGACTTTTCGTCTCCTAATATTACCAGCGGTTTTGACATTCCACCGTCTCCAAATAATTTTATAGCCCCAGGTAAGCGGCCGCTGTCCTCCATGGTTCCCTCAATCATATTGCAGGATAAGAATGTTGCCTTAGTCACCGGTGCAGCCGGGGGAACAAAGATTACCTCTGTTATTGCTTCGGTAAGTGCTAACTTTAAAGAATATAATTTAAAATGCAGATAAAATGGATACAATGAAAGGCACTCTCTCACTTCTTATGGAAAATTGCTTCCGGTGAATGTTTCTATTTTTTTTTAATATAACGCAATTCTTCATAATCTGATCAAGAGTTATTAAGGGAATAATCTAATTTTATAACTAGTTTTTAAGATAAGGTGTTAAATTTTGGCTAAAATTCAATATGAAATAAATGGGGAAAACAGGATAAAACAAAATATACCTTTTTCTACAATCCGCTTTTCTATTAAAGGTGGACACAATAATGTTGATTCTTAGAAGATAGTATTGCCCTAACATGTAAAATAATAGCCCGTCAATAAAATCCTCAACTATATTTTTAATGAAAATAATGTATTTTTAAAAGAAATAAAAACATGTCCATTATTAGACAAACGAACTAAGAATTTTTTTAACTTTCTTGGGAGCACAATTCCGAATTCCTCTCCTCTTTCTTCTGGCGGACCCTGTTGAATGTGTTTGTCCAAGTTGTATGGCAGCTAACAAAAAAATGATAATGACAAAATAATGCCTTATTCAATCTGGGAAAATGGGGGATAAACCACTATTTGTAAATTTGTCCATATACCGGGTGCCCCTCAGGAGTGGCTTACTTTTATAACTTTTTCGTTTTTTGAGAAAACTTCTTGAACTTTGGTATGCTAATATAAAACATAAATTGGGATTTTTTGACATATTCGCTTGTTTTGAGCCACTTCGGGTTTGACTGACAATTACCTCAACTTTCGATTTTTAAATGGGACACTCAATATATTTTTGCTTGTTTCGATATAAAATTGCATTCTGGTACAATGACATCCTATTTGTCAGTTTTTAATAGATCGAGTAATTTGTATTATGATTTTTATATTTCAATCTAGGATGCTATGAATTACCTAAATTGGTTCATTTCAGATCAACTAGTACAGGAAAATTACAAGCTTACCTCGGTTAACCTTAGGAACATTTTTATGCACGTTTAAAAGAAGCAGAATCAGTATTTTTGTGTTTACTCGATTTTTTTTAAAAGAACACGAGGTAGCTTCTGGGGTTTTTATAAAAGACCATTTTTTCCGAACATTTTGGTACTATATTTGTTTTTTTTTAATCTCCTAAAGTAAGCTCCCCAGAACAAGTCCCACCTGAGGAAAGAAGACCTAATTAAATATTATCACATGCGGTACAATTGAAATAGTATGATAATATTATTTCAGAGCTGGGTATCTAATTACTAAGTTACAAAAGAGTAAATAAGACGTATTTTAAATTACAATTATTTAATTAATTTTAATAAGAACTATTTTTCATTTAATGATAATTATTTCATGAAATAAACACATAAAAGTACGTCGTTAAGTGTCATAATTATTTTAGAAACTAGTAGGTACCCTGATTAAAGGTGTGCTTGGGAATATTTAGGAGATTAAAAAGTAATGTGATAAACCTGATATTCTTAATTTTAAATCTTGTAACGAAATCTTGTTTTTCTATCTATCAGCAGAGCACGAAATCCGAAGCCCTAAGTACTAAGTACCGTGGTTGCTTTAATTAAAGACACGGAAAGTTTATTGATGCGGGTTTAAAGACTTACAGATTAGGAAGAGAGGGACAGGCATTCGCTGACAGGAATGACTAAGGAGGGCATAATTGATGATTCATCAGAATAGATTCCATGGTAGAATCGGTAAAACAGATACAGATCGCCCGCAATTCGACGATGGTCTAGTGATGCAAGCTTCCTTGTGATGTTAGAATCATCAGGCAAATAGCTCTTCATTGAGGATTAAAGAAAAGGCTCCCCATATATGTGAGCAATACTCAAGGCAGAGTCTGATTTACGGCAGCTGTGTCAATTGAATGTTCAATTGTGATCATGCCAATGAAGATCTTTTGTGATACCAACTGACTAGGCTAAAGGAATCTTTGGCTTCAAGCATTTTATTGTTCTTTTGATTGATATGAGTACTGGAAGATAATTTGACAGTAAGCAAGATTGTGTCTTAGTGGCGTTAAACTGGACAAAGTTCTTTGCTCCACATTCTACGATTTTAATGAGGTCTTCGGTTAGGGATGAAGTCATTACTATACGCCTATCTTCAATTTCAGTCTTGGAGACAGATTTGGGAAATTGTATAATTGAGTGTGCTATCGTCAGCATAGCTGTGAATAGGATTGCTGGTAGAAGCAAGCAGTTCATTGATGTGTATGAGGAATAGGATTCCAACATTAAACCCTGTAGAACACCTGCGTCGATTTGGTGAAAGTTTGAAGAATGTCCTTCAACCACTACAGAAATACTTCTGTTAAAAATAAATCCACGTACAAAATTTTGAAGGAAGACCATAGGCGGGAAGTTAAAAAGTGCGACATGCCAGCCTGGACCAAATACTTTGGATATATCAAGTTGTGGGTTATGGAGGTAAGGCTGTGAATCTTTGGTGGCACAAACCATATTGCCTGTCGTGTATTAGTGTATATCTTTCAAAGTAAATTAAAAGATCATTATTAATATACTTCTCCATTTCCTTACTCATAATTGGAAGGAGGGATATAGGTTTGTAGTTAGAGGGAAGTGTTTTGGATCTCTTTTTGGGAACAGACTGAGCAGACTTTCAGCTTTTACGAAAAATGCCCTTGTTATAGGATATTTGGAATAACCTGGTCAGGATAGGGGCCAATTCAGAAGGGCATTTTTTTAGGACTATGGCTGAAATACTATCAAGACCAGAGGACTTTTTGGTATTAAGGGTTTTGAGAATATGTCGTACATTTTTAAAACTGAAGGTAATTTCGTGCATATTGTATGGTAAAACTGGTACTGGTGGAAGGTGGAAATAAAGAGGAGGGATTAAAGTAGAATTTGCGGCGATTTGTTTTGCAAAAAGCCCAGCTTTTGCTTTGGAGGTGAAGACGCTTTCATCACTAGAGCTGGAAAGAAACCTTTGCAGTAGTTTTGATTAACATTTTTGGCAAGCGACCAAATGATTTGCTACCATTTTCGCTGAAAAAATGCTTTTTATGCGTGTATTGAAGGCATTTTTGGCTTCGAGATTTATACGATTTTAATGATTTTGTGCCTCGTTTTTGGTCTTGGTACATCCAAGATTTGTGAACACATTTCGGAAGGATCGTTGGGAGAGAAACAAACATCATTCCAAGCGAATAAAGAGTAAATATCCCTCATCCCATACCAATCAGCGGAATTATATTACGATGAGGCAGGTATTCTACAACTTCCTATTGTATGGGACAGGAAACAGTAATTAGACCGTGGTCAGAGAAACCCAGACAAGCGAAAATAAAAGACTGATAAGGCACTGGGTGAGTGGTGAAAAACAGGTCCAATGGATTTTGGGTACGTGTGACTATGATGAGAGCGATAGATACAACAAATAAATTTAGTGGAAGTTTTAAGGGCTAGTTTGGGCCGTAATATGGATATGGGATCTGTTCGATTCAAGTCTTGTACAAGTTATGTTAATATGAAGGTAAGCGCAAGCGCCAACGTTCAGGGGGAATGGTGGAAGTAGTTCACCACCAGGAAAGAAAAGATAATGCATTTTTGCGGTTTATTTTGGTTTCGGTTAAGAAGAGAATATGAGGCTTGCAGGACTGGAAATAGTGGTGAACTGTTAAGTTTACTAACAATTTTAGTAAACTTAATAAAATCAATAAGGAATTGAGGGAAAATATTTGGAAAATCGAACAGTTTAAATAATTAAAAACACAATAGAATAAACAATAGCGAGATGATTCATTAACTTACAATAGGAGTATTTGCATCGTCGTATTCTTATCGTGTACTATCAGGGGTACTCTTGTTCTGACAGCGTTAGACAGATCCTACCGACTGCGCCAATTGTTATAATCACTTTTCCAAATTTCACTTTTTAAAAAATATTATTTACACTAACAAAAATATGTCGCTAACATTCTAACGTTCTATAATATCAACTAACTAACTAATTACAATTTGGATCTATTTATATTAATCTGAACGCTGATGTAGCCTCTTCGATCTGTGAGAACTGCAACTGTTTACGGTGCATTCTCGGAGGTGTTGTAATTCATATACCTGACACCGTGTGACTGAAGGTCATCGCCTGCACGTGGGTATCAGCGTATATAACATATATATATATATATATATATATATATATATATATATATAATATAGTGTTTAGTTTTCTTGGGTATAGGTTTTTGTTTTATAATGAAACTTGCTATTTCCTTGACGTTTCGCCCGTCCTAGTAGGCTTTTTCAAAAAGTCTTATTTATTATTTAAGTTTTTTTCCCATTTTGAAATACATGCTAAACCTAAAGAAAAAATTAAAATTTTACAAATTGTTAACATTGATATAAAACTTACATTTAAAATATCGTAGATATTAGAATAAATAAGAACAATACATTTTAAAATTTAAACGAAAATGTACACTCTTCATGAAAATTGGAACTGTTCTTTAATCCAAAAAGCTCCAGTGGGTTAGCTCATCCCAGGACAGCTAGGCTTTGGCACGTGTTCATTCAGATCATGTGAACCCAATAAAATATTTCCAGAAAGATATTTATGGTACATTTTATTTTCAAAAAAATACGAAGGAGACAGAAAACGGGTGCTTCTCTATATCCGGAAGGAGGGCCCTGTAAAAAATATTGACAATGAAGAATAAGGCCTTAAAAATTAAGAAAGATCCCTTACTTTAGTTTAAGGGAATCGACTAATTTTCCAATATATGGCCCTCATTATGCGAAAAAGGTAACGGAAACAAAGATGACTTTGGCAAACTAACTCAAGACAAGACGTGTTCAATGAGACCATGTGAACTAATATCAATAAAAGATTTTCAGAAAGACAGGTTATATTAAATTTTATTTTCAAAAATAAGAAAGCGACTGCTTCTTATTCTCTTCTACAATGGAACATAAGACCTTAAAAGTAAAAAAAATTGCTTACCTGAGTTTAATTTAAATACAAAAATATTTAGTGTGTAAAATTCAGCATAAGAAACATACAATAAGAAAGCACAACTATACACAAAAGGACAAGGTACAGTGTCTCCAGTGATCTTTATAACCTAGCCCTGCTTTTAAAGTGACCAAATATAAACTAGATATATACGCAAAAAATAGTCATTAAAACAAATTAAAATCAAAATCACGTATTCAGTATTTGAAATACAAAATAGGTCAAGTGAAGAAATTTGATCTTATTCAATTTATAAAAGTTCAGACCGCGAATATATGGAGAAATATGTGCAAAGCGTGGAACATGAACTATAAAACGTACACACTGATTCTGCATCTTTTGCAGTCTCGAGCGACTTTCATTTGTTAAACATGGGCCATAAATGAGAATGAACAAAAAGAGGGAGCTAACAAGCATTTTTTTACTGTCTTTATCCAGCAAGTTCTTAAAAGGATAAAGCCTCTTCAAGCATAGATAAACCTTGCGGCAGACATCCGAAACATGACCCTCAAATTTCAATCTTGAATTAATCGTCAGCCCTAGATTCTTAATAGAAGGGCTGAACTCGATCACCTATCCATCCACTAGAAGCTCAAGATCACCGACCTTTTCGAGGTGATAGCTTGAACCTATCAACATGTGCTGACTTCGATGCATTCAACACAAGTCCGTTATCCCTTATCCAATGTTTAACATTGTGAAGATCTTTATTAATTAGGTTTCTTGCCCGATCCTTTCCTTTAGGTGAAAAATCAGGTGAGAGCTGAATATCATCAGAATAAAGATGGATGTAGCAGGATTTAAGAACCGGCTGTATGTCAGCAATGCAAAGAGAAAAAAGTAAAGGACCCAGAGTCAATTGACTTTAAATTAGATACAGGTATAGTGGTATGTGAATCGAATATAACTTTTTGTTGGCGACCAAGAAGATAACCTCCAACCAGTCATACGTACAACCACGAATTCCATAATAACTCCGCTTGGACTATAAAACAGAGAGTTGAGTCAAACGCCTTCGACATCCAGGCAGGTCAAAGAGGTGACTCGCTGTCGGTCAATAGCCCCAAGGAATTATCAAGAACGTTGCACAAAGCAGTAACCGTTCCAAACCCACGACGAAAGCCAGATTGACAATCTGGTATAATTTCACTCTCATCAAGAAAGATAGTTATTTGCCCATGCGACAACAACTCGGCAATCTTCAAAGGCACCGGTAACAAATTAATAGGTCTTAAATTTTCCAGGCGCTCAATAGTACCAGAAGATGCCTTAGGAATTGGTTTAACAAACGCGAGTTTCCACTGGTCTGGAACAATCCCGGTTAAGCCTTCTTAACCGGCATTGTTGTTGTATCCTTATACATTGATGTATATGTGTCAGCGGAGCCGCTACATAGTTTAGCGAGAATTGAAGCATCTTAGCAGAAATACCGTCAGCACCAATGGTATGTGGCTTTTGCTTTAGAATAAGTGATTTGATCACATCGATAGAGCCAGGAGAAAAATCAAACTGAGAATCTGAGAATGTCCCACACTTAAAACTGTTCATGTACGTCTGGTCAGCAGGAAGACGTTTTACTGAATCAATAAAGTTAATTATTTTTATTATTAGTTATTAATTTTATTAGGGTCACAAAGAAGGGTAGGTAGTATTTTTGAAGGTTGGCCAGCTCGGTAATTTAAGGGAATAGACAAAGTTTCCAAAATATGGCCCTCATTATACCAAAAAAGTAACGGAAACTTAATACCTACAAACTAACTTGAAGTGCACACCAGGCAAAAAAAAAGAAAAAATCTTAAGACATTAACATGCCTGTAAGTTTTTCAGCCACGAGATCCCGTCGAAAAATGATCTACTTAAAAATGCTTTTGACTTTTTTTTATCGATTAACCTAACAGCTGACTAAATCAAGGAGGAACCATATTATATAAAAATATATGAAAATTAATAAAATCATTAATGACAATATTTCCGCCCCAAGATTGTGACTGTTGTGTAATAACGTCAAAAACGAGTGAAAATTAATAGCCCGAATATAAATAAATTGTAGAATTTCAATTTTAAAGTGGTACAAAACGAAAAATAAATAGTAGTAATAATAGCAATAATAAATAAATTAGAAATTAAAAATAAAATAAAATAAATTACAGTTTATTTATTCACGAGCTTACCAATAATGTTAAATTCTTTGTTGTTAATTATCATTTCCCCAATCTCAACCCGTCACTTTGACAGCGTTTGACCGAAAATGTACTGCGATTTTTTCGTCTGCCATGTCCTTTTTAGATAATACATGAAATGACGATCGAATGGCGTAAAAATCATTTTTGATAAATGTCGTTTAGTAAACATGATTTTCTGTCATGTATTTTGACGGGCATATGCTATATAAAAGTAATTCTTAAAGATCGTCTGCCGTAGTGAAAAAGCACTTCGGATCGACTACATGATTTAAGTGTATATTGATTATTTTTGATAATGTAGTTTACCATATAGTAAGAAGCCCCTCTTTTTAAAAGCCGCCCCTTAGTTAAGTAACATGACCTAAAGCGGCAGACGGTCAGTTTTGGCATACCCGGATAGCCGAACTCCATAAGTTAAAATTTTGGATAACTCTCGTTCAGTGGATTCCGGGCCAGCTCCAATACTATGTCATAGGTAACTGAGATACTCTTTTGTAAGTAAAATTACTTTTTGTAACTAAACTTACACTTTATAACTAAAGATACTTTTCAAAAGTAACCGTTACAAGATACTCAACGAAAGTATTTAGTTACTTTTTCCATAATTAAAAGGAAACCAAGTTGCACAGTTATATCACTTAGTTATACAACTTAGATATTAGATACCCTCAGCTTTGACTGCGATTACTTTAGTTTTTGCAATTTCCAGACATTAATGAGATAATTTATTAATCAAATATCCTTATGTTATGTAAAATTTATTACGGTTCTGCCTTCATCAGCTCCCTTGGAGCGATTTTTACTTTCAGAGTAACTAGATAATTGAAAGTAACTAGTTAATTTAATACTGTACAAGTCACTTAGTTAAAGTAACTAGTTACATTTGACACGTATCTACGAACTAAGATACTTTTCTATAAAAGTAACTCATTTCAAGTAACTAGTTACTTTTTTAGGAAAGCAACTGAATTGTATTTAGTTACTTGTATTAAGTAACTTACAGCTCTAGTTAGTAGATATTATAAGATATTTTTTAAAGTTTTCCCCTGCAGGTGGTTTTCTCTAACTTTCACTACTCGGAATGACGCGAACGGGCTAAAAATGTTATACATAATATTCGTATCAACACTATTTTTTGTCGCAGTAAGCACTATCTATTTATTTTTTGCAGATCATAATCAAACATCGTTGGTACGATGTCGATTTGGTAGAAGCTATTGATGAAAAAAGGTTGCATCATCAACTCTTCCCTATGATGATTGAATTTGAGGAGGATTTTGATACCGTGGTAAGTTAAATTGTCAATTTATTATTGCCTAAATAAGTGATCGTTATCCTTATAAATCGTATGTTTGGGTTAATATAGATGCTATTGAACTTAATAATATTAACAATATAAATACTAAAATTAATAATAATAATAATAATAATAATAAAATTAATAATAACAATAATAATATTAATGACAGTAATATCAGATATTTCTTATACCTACGTCAACGCGAACAGACATACGGTCCGGCAGACGACAGACAGATCAACGGAACGTAAAACATTTCTTTAAAGTCATCCATAAATTTCTGGACATTAAATTGTCGCCAGGCACTGGTGATACAGACTGGCCGACTATTTGTTACTGAATCAGTTCAAAATTAAATTATCCACGTTTCTACTAACTAATATAAGTGTACGCACACACACTAGGATGGTTGTTACACACCTTCAAATGACCTTAAAAATAGGATAATATAGCGGTGGTTAATTATTTGATAAATGCGTTTATTTAAAAACATCTGCAAGCAAACTATTTCTTAAAGTTTTCTGTGTATATAAAGAGAATTTAAAATGGTACAGATATGAATATTGCGTCTAAGGCTCCCAAAAAAATTAAAATACTATTGAAAAAAAATAATTATTTGATTAATGGAAAAAAGAAAATGCGCAACCTTATGGGCAAATTCGTGGCACAAAAGATGTCCGAGATGTAGCTGACGACACCCATGATATAATAAACGGAAGGTATGATATCTAGACGGTCTCAAATGCTTCCGATTCGCGCAGTAACGTCATTGCGTGCCTAGATTTTTAAATTGCTTATATATGCATGTCATTTCTAGCGTTTAGACATTATAGTATCATTTTTTTCAATTAAAAATCTTTGTTTAATGAAACATTGACAAATAATTCACTAAAATAAAAAACTTATTGCATGATAGTTATATATTTATTTAATAAAAATACAAAAAACGCGCTAAAGAAAGAGTTAGGGTTGTATAAAATCCGAGAGTATTTATTTGTATACTGTTATTTTTGTTATATTTAGTTCAATTTAAAACTAAAAAAGCTATAATATGTTTTTTTTGATAAGTGCAGGGGCGTAACTAAGCTCCATTTGAGGAGGAGGGAGATCTAATTAAAAAAAATTCAGGTATGAGAGGGAATAAAACAATACACAGTAAACAAGTTTAACCTTTATGTACACAAGCTGCCGTTTGTTCATATATTATATGTAATTATATAAAAAAATAAAATTTAAATAAAATATGGCCTTATTCTAATTACTTTATTAATACTTTTTTTTATTAAAAATGTCGACTAATCCGTCCAGATTTACATTGTTGTTTTTTTTTTATATAGATTAGTGACATAGAGTCATCTTTAATAAAATGCCTTGAACATATCCCCGCCAAATTTGTATTAAAATTAGATTTGCGTTTACACAAATGTGTCCATTCACGTAAACATTTTTTGTCTTTAGAGAAAGTAAAAAACCTTATATTCCTATCAAAATTCTTTGCCTGATTATCCCCGTCACACCCGAACACAGCACACCTCATATTTATTGTTGTTTAATTAACTAAATACAAAAAAGGACACAGAAATCCGCAAACACTTTTAAAAATCAGTTGAAAATGCATTGAAATCATCAGCCAGGCGGGAATGCGCGATATTATACCTTCAGTTTATTATATCATGGGCGACACCGTTCCGTTGAGGAAGGTATCCAATATTTTACTTAGCGCTGCACGCTACCAGTGGCTTACAACGGAGAACGAAAACGAATACCTTACCGTAGGATGTATTGGCGTAGTTCAGTATGTTTGTATGTTTTCAGTCGATATTTCGGATAGTTGGCGATGACGTAGGAATCGCTTGCCTGTATCGTTATGTCATAGTTTTTATTGCTTTTCGTCCGTTTTGGAGTCAAACTCGTGAATTTTTAACTCTACGAGACTGGAGTTTATTGTATTCTTGTGAAACTGTTAATGGAATCATGTCTGCCAAAAAACTAGAGTATGCGTATGTTGGATGCAACAATAAAAGAAAAATAATTTATTTAATTTATCAATTCATGCCCACTGCATTTTGAAAAATGTATTAAGCTGTTAACAAAAACCATGTTATACAAGCAATTAAAGTGGGATCCGAAAAAATGCATAGTCATAAAAATAAATATTTGGAAAATACACCACATAAAAAATTAAGAATTCTGTCAAATAGATAATTTTTTCAATCTCCTTTTCTGACTGTGATGGTAAATTTAATATTTATTCTTTCCATTCAATTTGGTTTCTTAATAAAAAAAATTTAGTGTTTTTTAATATTTGTTGTATATATCTATATATATATATATATATATATATATATATATATATATATATATATATATATATATTATAAACAAAAATCCCCCAAGACTCTGTTGAAAGAAATTGAAAGAAAATACAAGAAAAAACTTGGTTTATATAGGTGTTTAAATAAGGCGATTTAAATAGCTCTTTATATCCTTTTCGTTATCGCCATACACGAACGAAGTCGCGGGTACTCGTGAGTATGTGTTTAATTCACGAATATAATTCAGAGAAAAAATCTCTTAAGCAGAAATTTGGACGTTTCGCATAATTATTCAAGTAATAGCAGCAAAATGGCATTAAAAATATATAGTATTATTTAAAAATCTACATGTATAATGCGAGCGAAAAAATATATAATTAAATATGACTTTCATGTTTTAGTATGTAACGAAACGAAACTTCCCTCGTTATGTTTTTTTTTCCTTTGTTAGGAATAGTAAAGTGTGACCCAATTTAGTTCAGTACATAGTCACAGTATATATGTGTTACATATACTGTCTTTTCAAATATTTTTATGCCCTCATATTGGATTTCTACCAATATTTTACCAGTTTCTTTCTACCTATGCCACACTTGACTTTTGGGCATATTTTAAAATAAATTCAATAAGTAATGGATTTCACGAAGGATATATATTCTATATGTGTCCTGAGGATTCAGCAATAAAGTTGCGAAACGTCGACAATTTAAAGCAATACTTTCGTTTTTTTTGCTGAATCCTAACCCCAAATAACACACAACTCGAACAAAACAACAAGACGATCGTTAACGAAAATCATTTAAAAACTTAATATATGCGGACCAACGGAGTAGGTAAAGACTGGTAATATAGGTTTCATGCAGGATATAGAATCTATGTGTCCTGAGGATGCAACAGTAAAGTTGCGAAACGACGACAATTTAAAATAGGCCTTTTGTTCTTTTTACTGGATCCTAATCCCAAATAATATAACACTCTAACAATTTTTTTTACATTCGTCCGCCATATTGAATTTTTACCAAAATATTACCAGGCTATTCCCATATTATGACCCTTATTTTTTTGTTTAGATTGACAAACAAAAATCTTCTTGGCTTTTTCCCAACTGAATAAAAATATTTAACTTTAAATTAATTAAATATTTACTTGAATTAATTTAAAGTTAAATATTTTTATTCAGTTGCAAAAAAGCCAAAAAAGATTTTTGTTTGTCAACAAGAGGATTGTTAACGAAAACTATTTAGAAACTAAATATCTGTGAAAAATATGGGCAGACCAACGAAGTAGGCAAAGACTGCTAATATGGGTTTCATGCAGGATATAGGATCTATATGTGTCATGAGAATGCAACAATAAAGTTGCGAAACATCGACAATTTAAAAAAGACTTTTGTTTTTTTTACTGGATCTTTTTTAACATTAGTCCGCCATATTGAATTTTTTCATCATTCCCATATGACCTTTAATTTTTGGTTAAAACTTGAAGTCAATCGGGTAAGTAGTATTTAAGCTATGCCGAGAACTGTAGATAGACCGACAGACCGATCGACGGAATAAAATATGTTTTTTGACGGGGGACGCTATAACGCGAAGATATGTAAAACCTGAGAGAGTGATTTTTTCACGATTACAAATATTTTATTTGGCCGTCATTTTGTTCCTCTATCTTGAATTAGTATCACAGTTTTAATAGCTGATACCTATGTCACAATTAGTTATGGCACATAATTTGAAATCAAATTACCAGTTGGTTTCAACAGAATACTTGATGTTTATGTAAAATTTAAAATAAATTGGATAAGCAGTTTTTTCATAATAATTTTTTTAACATTTCATTATGCCGCCATTTTGTTTTGCCATATTGGATTTTAAAAGAATATTCCAGATCATCCCCATAAGACCCTTAATTTATGATGTCAATCAGGTAAGTAGTCTTTAAGCTATGCCGCGAATTGACAGTCCGACAGGCAGACAGACCGGACAGTAAAACGTAGAGATGTCTTTGAGTATTTTTTAAATTATGAAAATTTTATTTGGCCGCCATTTTGTTCGGCCATCTTAAATTAGTACCAAGGTTACGAGTCGATTCCAACATAATAGTTGATATTTGATGTTTTTGCAAAATTTGAGATAAATTGGATAGATTTTAATAATAATTTTTTTAACATTTTACTAGCCGCTATTTTCTTTCGTCATCTTGAATTTTTATCAAACTGTTACCAGGTCATCCCCATTGAACCTTAATTTTTGACAAAAATTTGAAGTCAATCGGATAAGTAGTTTTTTAGCTACGCCGCGTGATACGGTATCGCCCTGCCCTATATAGGGAGAAAAATCGTGAAATCAGTCAGTCGCAGCCGAGAGCAGTCCGAGAACAGTCTGCAGAGCGAAGAAGACTTCCAGGTAGTAGATCTGTGGAGCACCCATTGCGAAAACCTACTCGTGGAAGTGGACAAGGAGGAACTAAGAGGAAGACCTCCAGGTAGTGGACCTGAGGGGCACAGTGCGAAAAAGCCTGTTTGATAGCAAGAGCTACAAGCACGCTGTTAGAGATAGTGATTCTCAGAGGAAGACCTCCGGGTAATGGACCTGTGGGGCACAGTTATAAAGTATTGCGGTTGATACGACAGTCAGTAAAAACTGCAGGGGTTGAATTATTTGGTCAGGAGATACCGTTGCGTTAATTATTTTGAGGTTTCGTCTTCCTTTAACTTTTTGAATTTGTGGAAATTATTATTTTATTTTAAATTACCTTTCCCTAATGTGTGGACGGAAAACCATTAAGGTGAGTGGCACCTGTGCGCGTGGAAGGATTAGACACCTTGGGAAGCATCCCCAAGAGTTTGGCTTACTTCCTGGAAGATAGTGGAAACACGTAGCGATCAAAGCTAGGGTCTGCGAGTGCCATCGGTGTTCTTCCCTGTAAAGTGTCGGGAGAACATCGACGAGCAACCCCGAGAAAGAGTATCCCGAGACCTCTCCAGGACAACCCGAGATATCGGGATAACCAAGAAATATAGAGAATTTTGTATATATTGACTTACCTCGAGTTAGGAAGGTGTTGAGAGGAGTTAAGCCGAATGCCAACAGGTTTTCCGGTGGGAATAGCTACAGGAGTCCTGTAGGAGAACATTCAGAACCAGCCGACCCGGAAATTCCGTTGGCACAACCCAGGAAATGGGATCAGAAAGAGAAATTAGATAATACCCAATTACAAGCCATAGAAAGACCATCTAGCTAATGTCATCCCATATTCCTACGGAAAGTGTTAAGGCCCCTTAGGATAGGCTCAAACCCTGGCGATCCTGGTAGGACGGTGGCATTACCTAGAATGGCGATTTAAAGTTCAAAAATCTATTCAGAATTATTGCTGTACGAACAACTTACCTCGAAAAAGACTACGTTTCGACTGATACCTAGCTACCATCAGGCTTTATCAGAATGGAGTCCACGAAAAAGAACAGCAAGCAGCTGGCAGATGGGGCTGTGCCCGTAACAACAGAGATAGCGCCCTTAGAAGTAAAAGAACCACGAGATAGAAGACACATGGCCACTTCCCAACCACGGGAAAGAGAGCAGACGGGTGCAGGACCATCTGGGGGTCAGGCGGAGACCAAGGGTGGCCTGCATCCAAATCAATCTAACGATCTTAAGTCTCTCCGGAGTCTCCCCAAACCACCACCAATGGGACATGCTCACAATGAGCGCAGAGTTGCCGGAGCCGACAGGCATTCGGCCCAAAAACTTTCGATGCTTGAAAATTACGAACAAACTAGAGCCAAAAGCGAGGGAGAGACTATAGGAGTGCTAGAAAATGTTCCTGTAGAGAACAAACTACGCTCGGAATACCTAGAAGAAGAGGGAGATCGTCAGGTTGACATGTCGCCGAACTCGAGAGGCATTCAAGAAAGCCAAGAACATATGTGTGCAAAGCCTTCCTTGAACCGTGTAGGGACGGAAAATCCACCGGGTAGTTACCCGCCAGACTATTAAATAAACCCGACAGCACCAATGGACGAAAATGAAAAATGGATAAAGGATATTACAGCACTACTAAAAATTTGGGCTCTCCTGGACACAGGAGCAGCAAACAATTTCATCAAATCAAAATTTACCCCAGAATACGTAAGAAATCGCACACAGAGGAACCAATCAAGGAAGCTTCGCAGAACTAGAACATATGCAATGTACACACACATGTACAACACCCTTTCGACTAAAACCGTACTCTCTGTCCGAAAACAAGAAACAGATAGTAAACGAACAAATTGCAGAAATGTTACGTACTGGCGTTATTGTGCCCAGCACTTTATCGTACGCCTTACCTATCGTGATTTTGAAGAAAAAGGACGATACAGCCCGGTTTTGCGTTGACTACCGTCGCCTCAATGACTGTACATTAAGTGAGACCTCTCAATTACCATCGATCGCGTACACTCTAAAGAAGTTAGGACAGGCCAAAATATTTACCACGCTAGATCTGAAATCGGGGTATTGGCAAATCCCAGTTTACCGTTAAATGTGGCATTTAACGGATTTTAGTACCCCTGATGTTAGTCAATACGAATTTAGAGTAATGCCTTTTGGCCTAAAGAACGCTCCTGTCACATTCCAGAAGCTAATGACAGAAATATTGGCCGGCGAGTTACATAAATTCGCGAAAGTATACCTAGACGATGTAATTGTTTACTCACCTGATCATGCGACACACATAGAACACCTACGAAAGATACTAGAGAGTCCAAGCTTATGGATTAAAATGTTCCCTGAAAAAGTGTGACTTTACAAAGACCGAATTAGATTTCCTTGGGCACAGAATATGTCAGGAACAAAATAGGCCCCAGGAAAAAAACGTAGTACAAATTCAAAACTTCGAACCCCCCAAGAATCGCAAAGAACAAAAGAAACCTGCTGCGTCGGAACCAATCTTACCGATGGACACCACGCCATCAGAAGGTATTCGAGGAAATCAAGGAAGCCCTTCGACAACCTTTTAGCTTGAGTCGGCCAAATCCAAATAAGACTTATTATTTATAGACAGACGCGTGCAGGATTGGGATTGCAGCTACGCTTTATCAAGTTGACGAAGATGGAAAAAGAAATATAATATCTTACGGGTCTGCTAAATTGACACCCACGGAGCAGGCTTATCACATAAATGAAGAGGAGTGCTTGGTGGTAGTATGGCCCACCAAGAGATTCCGGCCTTACCTGGAGGACCGCCCATTCATACTAAGAACAGACTCCAAGGCACCTTTTTGGCTAAATAAGATAAAAGATTCTAAGGTTAAGCTCACTCGCTGGTCGCTGCTACTCCAAGAGTTCGACTTCATTTTAGAGCACCTCAAGGGGGCCGAAAACCAGTTCTCTGATTTTTTATCACGAAATCACGAGGAGGAAACCATCTCTGCGGAGGCCATAGACGAAGAACGAATACTACCACCGAGTGACTGCCCCAATGAGTATAGCTAACCATACCTATATTGTGGCCACGGTAGAGCTAGTGGAATCAAGCGAACACAGCGGGAAGACTCTGAAACCCAGGAAACCATTCAAGTATGGCAACACTTTACGGATTTACCGCCACAACAACGTTCGCCCTGGTGGTACCACTACCAAGTGGACACAGAATATTTATATAAGATCTCACCTATGGGACTAAGACTAGTCGTCCCAGAAATTAATAGAAGACCTGTCATCACGACTTATCATGACCATGACGATGTGTTGCATCCCGCTGTGACCGAAACCGCCAGAAGAATCAAGGAGCAGCTATACTGGAGAATGTAAAGTTTGTGCGTACACGAAAAAAGGGGAACGCCAAGAACAGGCCCCTATGGGCGAAATTGCGGCACCACAACCCTTCCATACGCTATACATTGATATCATGGGCCCCTATGCTGAAACACTCAGGAAGAACAGATATATCATCGTGATAATACCCGATATATCAGGGCAAAGGCCTTCTCCAAAGTAAATGCGGCAGATATCGTAAGGAGTCTGAAAACGTACATCCTTCCAGAATGGTTCGTACCGGCCATCATCAGATCTGACACCGGACAAGTGGCGCCTTTGGCCACTTCTGCCGGTAAAAGGCCATAAAATGGATAAATTCACCTATATATCACCAACGGACCAATCCCATTGAAAGAAGATGGCAGGAGATGAAAAAGGCTCTACGTGCCGCCATTCACTATGAACCTAACAATACGTGGGATTTGCATCTACCCAAGGTATTGTACGCCATTCGTAATAGACGCAACGAGGCAACAGGAGAGACACCTGCTAAGCTGCTATTTGGGACCGAACCTCGACGCGCAAAGGAATGGAAGAATGTGCAGCCAACGCAAACACCCCAGGATCGACAACAAGACCTTGAACAAGTACGCGGGGAAGCTAACCGCAACCAGAGACGATACCGATTAAAGTATGCCGCTCCTCCAAGGCGCCCGAAGGTCACGTTTGTAGTAGGAGACGAGGTATGGGTTAGGAATTTTGCCTACAACCGGACTACTTTGCGCCAACTTGGACCGGACACCATCAAATCGCCGAAGTTCTGGGGACAACCACGTACCATGTCAAAAAAGATGGTTCACAAGTAAAATACCACCTTGATGACCTACGACATGTTCGACGACGACTTTGAAGACCACCGGAGCCTAGCGATGATGAATCCAGTTCCCAAAGTAGCGAAAAAACCGGACCCGCCAGCAACACGGGATCCGATGACACCGATTCTCACGAGAATACACCTAGACCTGACCAACCTGGACCCTCCGGCTCCAGAGACATTAATTCTGAAGAAGAACAATTTGTGTTTCCAGGTCCAAGGTCCAGAACAGACGAGCCAGGACAGGAACGTATGCAATCATCTTAGAACAGACAGTCTATACCTAAGGATCCGAGAAACTGCCACGCAGACAGATCCACCTTGGAACCCCTATCCACCAGACGGATGGACGGAAGGACGATCCAGAACTGCGAGTGTGGACCAATAAAATTGGACCACCTCTTTGTAAATATGTTTATTTAGGATAAGTTAGGTTAAGAAATTTGAGCGCATTTACTTTTTTTTTGTCGACAGGTGAATGGACTAATGAAGTTAGACCACCCAGTCCCAAACAACGTAGTAATTTCAGTAGGAAAATTGATAACAACAAACAACAAGGGAATGGACAAAGTTAGACCACCTTGTATTTAAGAAATGGTTAATTTTGGTTAAAATAAAAACTTACCCGAGGAAATGAGATAAAAATCCGGGCTAAAAACATAATTAGACCGCCTTGTCCAGGGTAGAAGAGAAATCGTTAAGTTAATTTAGTAAAGAATGATATTTTTAATTTTTGTTTTCTTAGAAGAGTTTTTAGTTTTTCATTTTCAAAGCGTGGGACAAACTATAGAGGTGCTAGGGAATGTTGCTGTAGAGAGAAGAAGAGAAAGACCGTCAGGTTGACATACGGACAGGCAGACCGACGGAATTAAGAAACCATGTTTTTCGTCATTTAGGGACCCTGAAACGTGAAGTCCTTAAAAAATCTCGGAAGGTGATTTTTTCACAATTACAAGACTTACCTTTTATGAGGGAGGGAAAAATGAACACCAGTAAGCGTAAATTGTAGGTATTCAATATTTATGGATAGTGCCAATTTAGTAGTTAACTGTAAATTTATTTTCACATTTTTTCTAAATTTTTAAATAACATGTTTTCTTTGAAAATGTTTACATAAAGTAATTTTTTTCAACTTTGCTTTTGCTTTTCTATGCTTTAGTCATGGCAAAAAAAAATTAAAATCCTTATATAATAAGCAGTATTTTTCTTTTATTTGTGATAAAAAAAAGCTATTTTACAAAGAAAGTCTCTTACATGGTGTACTACTATACGTGATATGGAAAAGGTTAAATTGTGACAGAGTTGCACAATTTTGTGCTCAATCAAATGCCATTTTTGATAATAGTTTTATTTTTTACAGAGTTTCTTTAAAATTATATTTTCAAATAAATGTCACAACATCACAGCCACCTTTTTCCCTCTACCAAAATAAGTTATTAAGTTTACGAACCGACGATCATCCGAACGATTATTATAAACTTTGCTTTTTAAATAGTCAAAAATTTTGTGTTCTTCCTAATAAACACTAATTTTAATTCCAAATCCAACAGCATATCACACTCAACATTTTTTTGATGTTTCGAAGTAAAAAACCATCCTCGATGCTAGTTAATAATGATTGCGGAAAAACGGAACGCCCGCGTCAAAATTCAATTATATACATTATCTTGAATGTGGCAATGGAAATGTAAAATGTCTTTGACTTTACTTCTTTTATTAGAATCAGAAAAGAAGTACCTAGTTAAAAAATATTTCACATTTTTTTGTTCTACTTCGGAAGTTATTTAAAAATCAATTCTTATTGCAATTTTTTTTCGCCGACAATACGACGTGATTAGATTTTTGACCCGATGTTTCGTTCCTCATCATAAATTAGCATTCATCAAGGGTTTTATTAGTCGGAAACACTGGTAAAACTCGAATTTGGGACAACCAGTAATTTTAATAATTCAGAACAATGTAAAAAATAAATTTTATCTTAAAAAAGATATGTAACAATAATTTGTAAATTAAAATTTAGATTTAAAAGTAAACCTAGAACAATCTGCTTTATTTTGTAGTTATAAAATAGCATGAGGTTTTTTCCCTATTGCCAAGACCTATAATAGCTGCGACCCTGTTAATGGCTAAAGCGATAGGATTTCTGTTAGAACAAATAATTCCGTTGTTTGATCAATCAACCGTAATATTTGCTTGCACCGTTTCCGATCAACGCCGCCGTCAACGGACATCACAGCGAGAGCCGAACGAGTGCGAATGGGTGTTTCTTTTTTTTATGCGTTTGCCCCAGAACACCGGTAGAACAGAACGGCTTCACCGTACAGCTCATGAAAGGTAAGGAGGGAATGAAATCAGCTTTGTCACGAATTCGCCCATTTTGCCAGGTTGCGCATCTTCATTTTTCCTTCAATAATCGATGTAACAAACAAACATTATTTGAAAGATGCATTGCTTTAAAACTCTGAATACTGCCCCAATTTATGTTCACTAGCCAACTATTTTTCTTTAATTTCTATATATATATATATATATATATATATATATATATATATATATATATATATATATATATATATATATGTTTTTGTTCTTAGTCTAGAGGGTTTGAATAAAAGGCTCCGGGTAAACTACATTAAGCTATTTAATAAAGAATGAAGTTAGTTGTTACACGTTATATTCGCATATAAAGGCTAACTGTTAGTCACCGTTTCACTATACAACTTTCGATAATAGCAAAAAGTAATGAATATTAGATAAGGTCTTTTACATAAAAGTAAAGATTAATAACTAATAAAATTAAAATTATATTTCTGCATACATATATATATATATATATATATATATATATATATATATATATATATATATAAAACTATCTTAAAGTTTTCTATAAACGTATGAAAACTACAATTATACCAAATATGAATGCCTCACCGTCAACGGCCCTAAAAAGTTGAAATGTATAGCGGTATTTATTTTTTGTTAAAATGCTTTCGTTTTGCACCATCTGGACACTGTACCAATTTATCTTCAGTAACAAATTATATTTTCAAGTTTCCTATTCATATATAGATATCCCAAAATGGTACCATCAGCCTGTAAGAACTATTTACTGGATCAATTTCAAATTTTGTGCAAGCAATAAATGTGATGTAGAAATAAACTGGTAAATTTGTGGTACGAATCCAAGATGGGGAAAGAAAATTGCAAGTAAATAATTGTTTTCAAAAATATTAAAATCTTAATCAACATAACAGAACAAAATGGCGGTCTTAAAAAATCA
This sequence comes from Kuschelorhynchus macadamiae, assembly GCA_030620095.1. Lineage (NCBI taxonomy): Eukaryota > Metazoa > Arthropoda > Insecta > Coleoptera > Curculionidae > Kuschelorhynchus > Kuschelorhynchus macadamiae. The sequence continues at coordinate 420,753 of JAUTXW010002837.1, read as the reverse complement.
GAATAAAAATATTTATCCTATTTACTGGTTTAGGCAGAAACTCGTAAAATATTTTGATAAATTATATATGATGAAACAAAATGGCGCTTAGTAAAATTGTTTGAAGGGACTGTACATATACAAGGTGTTTCACGAAGAAATGGACATAATGAAATGGTTAGTATGTACCAAGGGCCTTAATTAATAGAAAAATTAAAAAGGTACCAGTTGAAAGGACCTGAAGAAATTAAAACAATATTTCAAAAAATAATTATTTGTAAAATATATTCCTTTAAAAACCATCTCGACACTTCCAATTAATGTTTAATAGTAAACGATCTTTTAAAGTTTTGTGTAAATGTATAGTAAATTTACCAGATATGAATGGTTGGTCGTCGAAAGACCACAAAAAATTAAATAATATTTAATGAATGCTTTTTTGTAAATTCATCTGGACACTTCCCTAATCTGTGTTCACTAATAAACTCTTTTTAAGTGTTCTATAAATATATAGAAAACTTAAATAAATAACTACCGCAATCATTTTATTTTCCTTATAATCCCTTCGCCGAAGATATATGTTATCATATTCAGAGAAGTCAATAAAAAATAGTTTGCTAGTATTTTAAACGAATGCGATTTTTAAATAATTATCTTTTGCACGTTAACCCATGTTCAAGAATTCTTTAATGGGAAATTGTTATTTGTGTACCCTTAGTCAAATCATTATTATGATTGTATTGTATTTTTGGACATAAATAAACCAGTTTATTATTATTTTTATAATATTGTTTTAAAATTTTCGGATCCTTCGACGGTATGGTATTTATATCTGGTACTATTTTAATTTTTTACTTCCCTCGTAAAAGAGAAGTATTGTAATCGTGAAAAAATCACTCTCCGAAATTTTTTCAGGTCTTCACGTTTCAGGGTCCCTTGATGATGAAAAACATGTTTTCTCAATTCCGTCGGTGTGTCTGTCTGTTTGTCTGTTCGCGGCGTAGCTAAAAGACCCGATTGACTTGAAATTATGGTCAAAAATTAAGGGTCATATGGGGATGACCTGACAAGATTTTCGTAAAAATCCAATATGGTGAAACAAAATGGCGGCTTAGTGAAATGTTAAAAAGAAATATTATTAAAAAACTACTCATCCAGTTTAACTCAAATTTTGCAAAAACTTCAAGTATTATGTTGGAATCAAATGATAACATTTTGGTACGAATACAAGCTAGCGGAGCAAAGTAGCGGCTTAGTAAAATATTTAAAAATTTAGCCTGAAAAAACTGCTTAATGGTCTAATTTCAAATTGTGTGCCATGACTAACTGCGGTATAGCTAATTGTGGTATAGGGGTCAACTAGAAAAACTGTGGTACTAATTCAAGATGGCGGAACAAAATAGCGGCCAAATAAAATGTTTGTAATCGCAAAAAAATCACCCTCAAAGGTTTTACATATCTTCGCGGTTTAGCGTTCCTAGATGCTAAAAAATATATTTCATCAATTCCGTCGGACCGTCTGTCGGCCTGTCTGTATGTCTGTCAGTTCGCGGTATAGCTTAAAAACTAACCCGATTGACTTAAAATTTTGATAAAAAAATTAAGAGTCATATGGGGATGATCTGGTAATATTTTGGTAAAAAATCGAGTACGGCAAAAATAAAATGGCGGCCTAGTGAAATGTTAAAAAAATATTATGAAAAAGCAACTTGTCGAATTTATTTCAAATATTGCATAAACATCAAGTATTATGTTGGAATCAACTGGTAAAATTTTGTTACGAATCTAAGATGGCGGAACAAAGCAAAAAACTACTAAATAATTTCAAATTGTGTGCCATAACTAATTGTGGTATAGGGCTCAACTAGTAAAACTAGTTAGTAATTCAAGATGACGGAATAAAGTTGCTACCAAATAAAAATTTTGTAATCGTGAAAAAATCACCCTCTCAGGTTTTACATATATTCAAGTTTTAGCGTCCCTAGATGCCAAAAAACATGTTTTATCAATTCCATCGGTCCGTCTGTCGGTCTGTCTGTCAGTTCGCGACATAGCAAATACTACTTACCCGAATGACTTCAAATTTTGACCAAAAATTAAGGGTCGTATGGGGATGACCTGGTAATATTTTGATAAAAATTCAATATGGCTGAACAATGTTAAAACATTTTTGTTAGAGGGGTGTACCATTTGGGTTGAGACCCATTTAAAAAAAAACAAGTCCTTTTTTTTAAATTGCCACGTTTCGTTTGTTCGACGTACAATATATCGTTCCTATATCCTGCAGGAAACCCATATTATCAGTCTTTATCTACTCCGTTGGTCCGCAGATATTTCCTAGATATTAAGTTCCTAAATGCTTTTCGTTAACAAACCTCTTGTTGTTGTGTCACTCATTATATATATATATATATATATATATATATATATATATATATATATATATATATATATACATATGGTTAGGATCCCGTAAAGAAATAAAATATTTTTTTAAATTGTCGACGTTTCACAACTTTATTGTTGCATTTTCAGGACACATATATAGATTTTATATCCTGCATGAAACCCGTATTATCAGTCTTTACCTACTCTGTTGGTCCGCAGATATTTCCCACATATTAAGTTTCTAAATGGTTTTCGCTAACCATCTTCTTGTTGTTAGAGTGGTGTATTATTTGGGCTTAATAGAGAATATCTGAAAACCAACGGAGTAGGTAAAGACTGACAATATGGGTTTCATGTATTTTAACCCCAAATAATACACCACTTTAACATAACAACAAGATGATCGTTAACGAAAACCAGTTAGAAACGTAATATCTGGGAAGAATCTGCGGACCAGTGGAGTAGGTAAAGACTGATAATATGGGTTTCAATTTAAAATGGCGAAACAAAATGGCGGCCAAATAAAATTTTTAAAAAATCAATCTAAAAAAAATTTGTTCAATTGATTTTGCAGAAAAATTAGATGTGAAAATGGGAGAAACTGGTACAAACTCAACATGACGTAGCAAAATGGCGGTATGTGTCAATGTAAAAACTACTTATTACATTTATTTTATTATGCCCAAAAGTCAAGAGTTAGAAAGAACATGGTAGAATATTGGTAGAAATCCAATATGAGGGAACAAATAAAAATGAAAAGACTGTATATGTAACACATATATATTGTGACTATGTACTGAAGTAAATTGGGTGTCACTTGGAAAAAAATCATATCGAGGGAAGTTCCGGGTAAAGAAATTTACCGATTTTTTTATATGCATATAAAATTTTAAAAATACCGTACCATTACATTTTATTGGTTAAAAATGCTTTATTATATTTTAGAAAAATATTAATATTAGATATGCAATGTTCTAGAAATACTACGTTTAAATATTCTGATTTGTAAAATAGTGTCCTCTCTAAGATGAAGGTTATAAAGGTACCAGAAGTTCCTTCGCTTTCATTTTTATATAAGTAGTACTTTCTAGTTTGTATAAACTCTTATTAAACCAAAGTACAATATTCAGTTATGATTCTTATTTCGAAGTGCAATAACACTCGCATTACATGTCAGTGCGCATTTTTTTTGTAGGAAGGGCAATTTATTCTTTTTACCGTAGTAGTAGACATAGTTTTTGGGAAAATTAGTGAATATGAAAAAAATTTCTCAATTTAAAATTCTCTACTTATTTATTGGCCACTAAATTACCTACAAACTACTTTGTGCACCTTGTGTATTATATGAAATATTTTTGTGGCCAATCTTATTTTTTTAATAATCAAGCAGTTAGGTTAGAAAACAACTGGTATATAAAAAACACAGTAGCATACCACTTCAGGGAATATTTTGTTACGTCAAAACATTTAAATTGCCTTAAGTATGTTTTAAAACGAAAGAAAAAGTTTCTAGGAACAATTTTATGGGACAAAATAAGTTTTATTATCTAACATTATATTCTCCTTTTGGGTCTGATACTATGCTGAAGTTTGAATATATTTCTCAACTAATGATAATAAATATCATTAACTTACTTACTTAGACTTAGCATGAACTAAAATATTAATATTAATTTATATATAGTATTTTTGGGATATCTTAAACTATGTAAGGTTAGTTTTTTATTGATTTAAATTAATTTAGGGTTAGACTTAAAAAATATATTAAGTAAGAATAACTCATAAAAGCATAAATATTTGGGCTACTTAAGGTTAGATTTTGGTTACCTGCAATAAATAAATGAATTAATAAATACAAGAAAAATACTATATTTTTGCAAAAAATAAAATATCTTAAGTGTTTATAGAAATTTAAAAAATGTATGTAGCTATAGGTATATTCTATTTTTCCTAAAAGAAGTCTAATTCATGATTTAAAATCTCCAAAAGAGGATTTCAGATTTTTTGTTTGCCTTTACTGCCTGTTAAACAAATAACATTTGTTGAGAAATATAATCAAACACAGCTCTTCAGCACAGTATCGCGCCCAAAAAAAGGAGAATATAATGTTAGATATTAAAACTTATTTTGTCCCATAAAATTGTTCCTAGAAACTCATAACTTGAACTTTTTTTTCATCCGTTTTAAAACATACTTAAGTTAATTTAAATGTTTTGACCTAACAAAATATTACATGAAGTGTTACGTTACTGTGCTTTTTGTATACCACTTGTTTCCTAACCTAACTGTTTGACATTTTAAGAATTATGATTTTCATTATAATAACAACTATTTTTGCCTTTAAATCGGATTTAAAAGTGTCTAGTTAATTTCTTTGCTTACGAAAATGAAACGAAATTCCTTTCTTTCTTGTACTTTTAATACGGGTACGACCGCACGTCACACAACTAACCATTTTTTTGTATTCAGGATAATGCAAACTACCAAAAGTGTATTTGTTACGTATTATAATACACAACACAACTTATTAATCAACTTTTATATTAATTCGATGTGTTTATTATTTATAAACTGCTAAAACTTAAGTTTAAATTTGCAAAGACGACGGTTTGACAACACACGTCAACAAAACGTAAACATCAGAAAAATAAGATCCCAAAAATGACGTAGTTCCGTTAAAAGCCTGATAATTTAAAATAATGCCTGGGACTCTTTCCTGTTGTCTATTTATTCAAAGCCAACCATAGTCAAACCACCTTAGTCCGCTACTGTAGAGATGCTCCGCTCACTGATAAACTATAGTGCAGTGTTAGATATTTACCAGATTTTATCTTTTTATACCGTACTATATTATTTAATGATAACTATCGGATTTAATACAGGTTGCATTTTTACCAAGCTTTATATTTTACTACCGGGATTTAGCTACATTGATAATTAAGGATATCTGCAACTAATTTCTGTCTAAAAAGTTGCTTAAAATGATGCACGAGGCGCTGGTAGAGTCACTGTTAGTGTATGGAACTCGCATATGGGGTACTGCGAGCGTTGGTTGCCTGAAACTGAAATAAAAATAATTGTGTATAAAACTAAAACATTTGCGTCAGACCTGTTATTTAGAGAGAGTAAGTTATTAACTGTCTGAGATTTACGAAAAAACTTCTAAATATGGAACTCCATAATAAGGGCAGTAAATCTGTTGACGGTAATTGGTCCCACTATATTCGTATTCTTCTTCACAGAGCATGTTGTTTATTTGGGTTAATTGGGTTCTAGATTTTACAATTTGTTGCCTGAGGTTATAAGAACATTAAGAACTATGGGCAATTTACGACAGTTCTCCATATAAAACACTGAGTGGATAAGGTTGAATTATCATGAAATAAATTGCAGAATTCCAATCTTTGGTTAATAATAGCTTAAGGCTGATCTGTATTTTTAGAATAATATATTTAAGTCTAGGCTATAATATTATGTTACCAAAAAATAACACATAATAATATGTGAGTCTGCTTCGCTAACATAATCATACCAAATAAGAAACATATTATTGAATTTGTTTAGGTTTTCCAAAACTAATGTCACGTTTATTTAAAGTTGAAATTATTTTATTAGTCATGGGCCTCCTGACAAGTTTTTTGTAAATCATGGAGGATTAATTTAGTTATGTCATGATTGTATTTTAAATTAATATTATAATTTAAATTAATGTTATGAATAATGTTATATTCTAAATTTACTTCATATTTTTTAGTATCCAGAACTCGTGCAGAATTTAACGGAAATTGGACACGACAGTAAATACACTCCTACAGTAGATGGATTTTCAGCAGTAACTTCAATCACAACCAAAGACGGTGACATTCAAGCTGCCTATGACAATAGAAGAGGGGGATATATATCTTATATTGAAAGTTAACGTTGCTAAAGTAATTGTCATGTGATGCTTTCGTATACGGTACAAAAATTAGTATTAAATTGAGAGAATAACAGTTAAGTGGTATTACTGAACACATTCAGCAGTTTTGTTCGTAAAAAATATTTATTGTTACAGTCACTTTTTTGTATCATTACAGCAGATATTTAAGTGTTTTGTTATTTGTTACTTATAACATCTTAATAGCTAATGCTGCAGAGTAGGGAGAAAACAAGTTACCCCATGTAAATATAGGTATATCAAAATATTGATGTTGCATGATTCTTGTCAAAATGATATTTAACAATTAAGTCTTATAGTCGGTTTCCAGTCGGCAACAATGTCGTTTTAAAGTCTAGTGTCGTGTAGGAAGCGATTTACACACAAGTCCACGCGTCAGTGACATTCATATTAGATGTGGCGTAATATTCTTGTCTCCAATAATGTGGCAAATGAAACTTTTTATGTTGTATGATGTCTTGTTCGTCATAAATAGTTTTGTCACCTCTCCCGGAATTCTGAGAGTATCCCGGAATGAATAAATATATCATTCTCCCGGCTTCCGGATTTAATATTGTTTCTCGCGGAAAAGAAGAAACTAATGAATTCCAAAATTTTCGTCCCATGCAGACTTTCTTTGCACGGTTTACGGCTGTCACTGAGGTCTAATGTGATTATCTATAAGTCAGTTTCATATAATGTTCTTTATTCTTTACGTTAAAAAATAGCTTTAGTAACCAGAGCACGGAACTGCTAATCAGCAGGTATTGGAATTCTACTTTCATAAATTAAATTACATACAAAAAACCAAAATATATTTAAAGTTTTGGAGGAGGGGGGGTGAACCATGACCCCCCCCCAGCTAGGTGCTAGTAAATGACTTTCAAAGAGGGTAAATTGTGTCGTAAGACAATTTCTGTTAAATATGAAGGCAAAGGAGCCTTAACCAGTCGTTCACGAAGAAAGAAACATGAACTAGCTTATTCAAGTGCGAGCACGGCCCAATCAATTTCCAAATTTTGTGTACAAAATACCAAAGAATAAGATGTCATTTCTACAAATGAACTGATTTTAGTGTACTACGGCATGCGGTATCATCATAACTATAACAGTCAAGATTGCACCAATAAACTATTTAGTTGTCTTCTGACAGACACAGTTTTGGCAAAAAAGATCGCATGCAGAAAAACAAAATGTACCAGTATTATTTTAGCACCAGCGGCTCAAGATTTGCTTCTTAATGATAGAAAGCACTATATTTTTCGATTGAAAGAGATGCTTCAAACAAAGGTAACGTCGAAGTATGTTCAGTTGTATATGCAAGATTTTGCAAAGGGTTAATTAAAACACGGTATTTTAGATTTTTACAGAGATCCTGATAAAAAAAAGTTTAGACATTAAAGAACAGATTTGTCAAGTTTTGTGGCAAAATAATTTGAATAAACAAAATGTGTTCTCATTTTCTGCAGATAATGTATAAACATAATCAGGTGTATCAAAAACTCTTAATTGAAAACACAAAGATCTCAAAAGCCAATTGCAGACGCCATATAGTGCAAAAGTGTAGAAATTTGAACTAAAAGGTATTCAATTTGATATTGAATCGTTAACCTTAACCTTAAAGTATACATCCAATTTTCGGCATTGGCTAAAGCACTGGTCGCCAACTTTTTCCAAGGTGTTGAGCTACTTTGATACTTTGATATACTTGTAACCAGCATTTAAGCCAGCCTAAACGAAATAATGCACAGTTGTATTTGACATACATATTTTTATGTAATTAAGAAGTTCTTAACTAATACTAATACATACCTACCAACTGTAGGGGTTTAAAAAATAAACAAATTTTCGTATAGCTATAATAGCATGTCAATGCGACTTAATAAGAGTAAATAAAACGTTATAATTAAATATTTAAACAAAAACATGTAAAAAAAATGCGTCGTTCAATGGGATGGTTGACATTCGGACTCATCGATAATTTTTTTGACGTTTGCAGTGTAACTTGATACAGCCTTTCGAACACAATTATCCAAATGTTCATATGTAAGGCGTTTGCAGTATTTGTTCTTAATAAACTACATATTGGAGAAAAAAGATTCGCACAAGTTGGTTGAAGTAAATAAAGCTTTCACTTTTAAGGCAACACGACATAGAACTAAATATTTGTCTTTACTTACTATAGTCCAGATACATTTAGTGCTAAATCACTTTGAAATGCGATCACTTCTATTTCAGTTGCAGCGATGTCTTTGCCAAAGTTCAGCATAACACAAGTTGTAAACTGTTGGATATCAATTTCCATGACGGGTGAAACAACAAATTTAGCCACCAATGCCATTTTGTTGAAATCCTTAAACCGATTTTTGAAGTTATCCTTCAAGTTAGAAACTATTTCTACATGAAATTTACTGTCATAGGGTTCTATTGGATTTCGAGATATCTGCTCTGAAAGAACAGGAAAATGCTTGACATCATGGTTTATTAGGGTTTGTTCCCAAAACTCAAGTTTTTTTATGAATGTATTTATATCGGAAATTATTTCCGCCAGTTCTTTATCTCTTCCCTGAAGTCGCAAATTGAGTTCTTTAATATTGTCTGTAATGGCCACAAAAAATCCAAAATCTTTATGCCAAATTGAATTTTGCAGTTCCCGAGTCGGTTCGCCGCGTTGTTTGAAAAATTGAACTATGATAGATAGGGCTTCATTAAAACGTGTTAACACTCGCCCTCTACTTAATCATCGCACTTCAGAGTGAACGAGTAGATCCCCATACCGACAATCAATTTCATCGGCTAAGTTTTTGAATAATCTTTGTAAAGCGTGAGCTCTAATTTTGTTTACAATTTTTACTACCAATTTCATGACGTTGTTTAGTTTTAAAAAATTTCCACATAATGTTTGCTGATGAATTGCTAATACAGAAATTGTCGAAAGCTTTCATCTCCACGACAAAATGCAGACCCTTATCTCAACCCACCATAACTGGTGCACCCAGTTGTTAAGCCTACCAATTTTGCAATTGGAATTTTCTCAGAAGATATAAAATTGTTTAAATGAGAAAACAATTTCTGTCCAGTGATATATCTTATCCTTTCAGTGGAATAAACTTCAAAAAATCTTCTTTAATCATAAAATCACTAAAAGCCATTCTGACGAACACAGCAGTCTGGGAGATGTCAACCACATCTGTTGATTCATCTAGTTGAATCCAATAACAACATCGCCAAATATCCCACACCAAGTATTTATCGACCAAGGGTGTTGATTAGCGACTGTTCGCATCCAGTGTGGATTTTCTTCAGCCCAATTTTTAACTGTGAAAAAATATTCTTGCTCATGTCTCATCACTGTATTAGCAGAAATTTGCATAGATTTTATTGCTGAAACTATCTCGTCTTTATTTTTATAGTTGGAAAATAAGTAATCTGCAACTTCTAAAAAGGCATGTTTTATCATTTCCCCGTCTTCATAAGGTTTATTTTTTGTGCAGTTATTTGGAACACACGGTATGATGGTTCCGTTGCAGACTTTTGTCTTTTATCAACTGGTTTCAAAAATATTGACGGTTGTCCTATTAACTGATTTTTTAACTGTTTCAATTTTTCTTTTCTTTTTAGCAACCGAAACAGAGGCATTACATAAAAATATACATTTTTACCTTTAACTTCTGTAAAAAAGTACTGTTCTTCCCACTACGAATAAAAATTTTATGTCTTTACTTTCTTATTACTGCTTGCCATAATCTTTTGTATTGCTCACTCTGTGTACTAACACCTTTAATGCCTTTCAGTTTTAAACTGAACGCGTTGTATCCCCGACATGTGCATTTATGGCGTTCAAAGCAATCTAGATCGTTCTCGTGTTCCCAAACATTCACGCGATGCTGGTGTTCAGGTTAATTATAGCCGCTGCTTGTTTTCATATTGTGATTTTTTTTCAAAATTTGTGGAGACTTGCGCTTGATGGGTTGGCGACTACTGCGCTAAAGGAACTGACAATTCTAAAAAAACACACATTTCTTTTTCTTAAATACCTCTAAATATTGCGACACGACACGTCATCTTTGCTGCCGGTAATAGATCGCTTACCTACTATCTAATTGGTCCGCTTTAAGAGCATACTTTCTCGATAAGGGTGAAAAAATGCAGTGAAATAATATGTGCCTTCTTTTCACTTATAATTTCCCTACTGCTTAAATTATTGCCGGAAATGTTTTCGAGTGTACGAATTGTTTGAAAAATTTTCTTAAAGATATTAATTCATGCACGAGGGTGATTCGGTAAGAAAATTTTGCACCAAAAGAAATATCGGTATATAATTGAAACCATGAGGAGCAACATCTCCAACACTTCTTCGACAAACCTTTGTTATCAACTAATCGAAAGTTCAAGTCACCCATCAACCTAATAACAATTACCATAAGTAGATTACTATAAATAGTTAGTAGAATTGTATGAAATTTTCATCTGATTTAGTGTTAATAAAAGACAATAATACCTAATATAACTATATATAACGAAAGTTTGTTTTTTTCCTAATATAAAATACCTGTATAAAAACACGTTCCACATATTTTAGCTTTATGAAACTACTAAAAATTATTAGACACCAATTTCTTTTTATTGCTTCAAATTATGATGTGTGTACTAAACTAGGTGGAACATTGTTGTTTTTTTTTATACTAAAGTATTATAAGTGTGGTATAGAACACCTCAATACTTACATAAAATATAAAATAAAACATTCCACACATTTTAGTTTTATAAAAATGCAGAAAATTGTTTAAGAAAATATATTTTATCGCGACAGTGTTAAACTTGAGTTATAAATCACCCACTTACATATAATTGTGAAAAACATCACGTTCCACCCATTTTAGTTTTATGAAACTACTAAAAATTGTCTCTTTTGCTTTGCTTTTACAAATTTATTCTATTGCTTCAAATAGAGTTTTTCTTGTACTAAAATTTGTGGGACGTTGTTTTTTACGTTATATTAATAAACTAATGGCAGTTAATTTTTATTTTTGAGGTCCGTGGGTATATCACACAAAAATCTAAGATGCCTTTGAAACAATTGTCACGTTCGCCAACGTAGCGCTACTGGGAACGAGAGTTGCATTCGCTAACGTATAAATTGGGTGTTTTTGATTTTTTTGTCGATATTAGTCAAGTTTCAGAAACTTATAAGTTCAAGATAATGAAGAAAGTTGAAAACTATAAATTGTGTAAACGTTGCAAAGAGCCCTGCGATCTCAGAATAAATCATCAAGATCTAAAAAATGTTTAGAACAATACAGAAAAATTTAAACCATGTCTCAACCAAGTTTTCACGGATTTGTAAAGTTAGGTTCAATAAAATTGTATCAAAATATTATATTTATGTACTAAAGCATAGACATTTAATTAATGAGAGTTCTTCACCTTCATATTCGCCATTAAGAAAAAAAGAGTTCCTAGCATACTTTCAAAAACACTTTGATTTTGTGGTTAATAATACAATAAGTAAGAATTAAATAAAATACGTTTAAGTTTTAATTATTTAATTATTATTTAAGTACTCAGTAACCAAGAAGTATTAAAAGATATTAATGATCATTTTAAAAATAAAATGTCAAGTTCAAGTATTCTGACCGTCTCTACTAGAAAGCCTGGAAACGGCCGTTGACAGCTTGCGATGAGTCATCATTAATAGTCAATTTTTGTAGTTAACTGCTATTTTTAAATTCGTTTATAGCGGCGTGTTTTTTGCGTTCGTTTTTACAAATAAATTAGAACATTAGTAGTTTAAATATTTCTGTACGTATTTGTGTTATTTTTGAGATTGGTGCTATAAAACTTTCCTCAAAATGGAAGGTCGTGGTAGTGAGGTTAACACTCGAATTCTAATAAAAAGTGGATTTTCAAATCTATTCTTTTTTCAAGTGTACATAATGTATTAAAAGACTTAAAATATTCCTTATGATATTCGCTGTTATTTTGAATTTTATATATATATATATATATATATATATATATATATATATATATATATATATATATATATATATTGATTTTGCTTGCTTTTGAATATTTTGAAATTGGTTAATTAAAGGGGTTAGGTTAATATTTTGAACGAATGTCCAGTCATTGGATTTAAGTTTAGCGGTTCCCATTTTGAATAGTAGTATAACTGGATGTTTATTTAAATCGTGGAATTTTACGTAGCCGCTGACGATGGTCCAGCATCTGGAACAAGGGGTATTATTTTAGTTTCGTTAACATGTATAATTTCTTTGTATTTATTTTTGGGATTTTCTATTTGTATTTTATTATTTTCTAATATAGCCGTTAATATGAATGGGCCTAAATATCTCTTTTTTATTTTTCCAGATCGATTATCTGATTTTTTATAAATTTGTGAGCCTATTATTAAATTAGTGGGAGTTTTATCCTTGTTTGCGCTATCTATAATTTTTTGTTTTAGTTCTCGTGATTCCTTTGTAATTTTGTCGTACAAAATTGGCGTGTTATTATTGATGATCATTGACATACTCGGTATATACATGAGGGGGTATTAAATCCATAGGATCTCTAGAGTCTGTGTGTCCGAAGACAAGTTCGTATGGGGTAAAATTCGTACTAGAATGGATCGTGTTATTATAGGCAATAGTTGCGTATGGCATAAGTTTGGTAACTTCTGCATTGGGGTCGGATTCTCGAAGTAATCAAATATGTTTTAATGTGGAATGTAGCCTGTCAACAGGTGAATTTGATTCATGGTGGTAGGGGGTAGTGAAGTGTATTTTAATGTTATGAGTATTTAATAAGCCTTTAACGACTTCGGTCTGAAATTCAGATCCGTTGTCTGAAACTATTTGTTTTGGGATACGTAAAAAACAGAAGAAATTAATTAACTGTTCACAGCACGATACTGCATTTCCAGTATAAGGCAAGGCTTGTGCGTATTTAGAGAATTTATTTATAATAGTTAGGAATGTTTGTTTACCTATGATGAAAGTGTCGATATGAACAATTTCGAAAGGTTCGCTTGGCGTTTCGGTTAATATCAAAGGTTGATCTGGGGGTTTTCGATTATATTTTGATCTTTGGCAGATTTTACAATTATTGATGTATTTTGTTACATCTGCCTTAAGTGATTTCCAATAGTAATTTGCTTTTAAAAATTTGCAAGTTTCTTCGATTCCCCTAAGATTTGTTTTGCCTTCATGACGATATTTAACTAGTAATTGTCGTTCGTCAGGTTGAGCATTATTTATTAATTTTGAACATTCTATAAGTTTTAAATTTTTAAAATGGTTATTCATTGTTTGTTGAAAATAGGTTCTTAGTTCTTTGGAAAAGAAATAAACATATGTTGTTTTATTTGTTCAAAAAGTTAGTAATTACTGTAATATTAGTGGGTAATGTTGCGTGAATAATTTGATGTCCTTCGAAATTTTCACGTTTGGTTTTAACATATTTGTCATAAGGTGCTTTTTTAATAATAAGTTGATGAGCTTTATTATTTATAATTTCATCTAATATAGTCATATTGGAATGATATTCGTTAGCATTTGTACTGTGTATTGTTTCCGTTACGAGTGGTTTTATTGGAATATTAGAATGGGTTAGTTGTGTTATAGGTGGAGTTATTAGAATGTCAGAAATAATATTAATTTTGGGTGTTGTTTCAGGTTCGTGTTCTAGTCTTTCTATTGTTTGTGACACTACTACAGAGTCAAGGATATCTGGGTTAAAGTGGTCGTTTAGGAATTGCTTTACGTCGGTGTCTATATCGCCTGGGTAATTTATTAATGATTCTGATTCGATTGCGTTTAATTGAATTCGGCTAAGGGCGTCACCGTTAGTGTTTTGTTTCCCTTTTTTGTAGACTATTTCATAATCATACTCTTCGAGTTTTAGCCTCTAACGTACTAATTTCGAATTTGGTTCTTTGAGGTTAAATAACCACACTAATGGGCGATGGTCAGTATATATTTTAAATTTTTTGCCATAAAGGTAAGGTTTAAAATATTTACATGCCCAAACGATTCCTAAAAGTTCTTTTTCAATCGTTGAGTATTTTTGTTCTGTTTCATTTAGAGTGCGCGACGCGAATGCTACAGGGTTGTCATTTGGCGGGTTGCCTTGAGAGAGAACAGCGCCTAGGGCTACATTTGAGGCGTCTGTCGTAAGGACAAAGGGTTTTTCAAAATCAGGATATTTTAGTATTGGAGCATTAATAAGCAATTCTTTTAAATGGTTAAAGGATTGAATAAAGGCTGGTGAGTGTTCAACTTTCGCTCCTTTTTTCAGACATAGTTTAAGGGGTTTTGTGATTTTTGCGAAATCTTTGATGAATCTACGATAATATCCGGCTAGTCCTAAAAATGACTTAATGTCTTTTTGGGTTTTTGGTATGGGGAAATTTTTAACTGCGGTGACTTTATCAGGATTAGGTTTTACACCTTCGCTTATAATTTTGTGACCTAAATAAGCAACTTCTTTGTGTAAACATTCTGATTTGTCTAGCTGCACTTTTAAATTAGATTCTCTAAGTCTATCAAAAACGGATTTTAATCTATCGATGTGCTCTTGAAGTGACGTAGAGAAGATTATTATGTCATCAAGATATACAAAAAGATTTTATTTTGAAGTCCCCGAAGGACGTTGTTCATGACTCGCTGAAATGTCGAGGGCGCATTTTTTAAGCCAAAAGGCATGCGTCTAAATTCATAATGACCTGTATCGATTGAGAAGGCTGTTTTAGGTATATCATTCGGTTCCATTTCTATTTGATGAAATCCGGTTGCGAGATCCAATGTGCTGAAATATTGGGATTTTCCGAGTTTATCGAGAATATCCGATATATTTGGTAAAGGAAATTTATCATCAATACTGCGCTCATTGATTTTACGGAAATCGCAAACGATACGCCATTTACGTTTACCGGACGCGTCCATCTATTTTAGGACAATTCAAATTGGACTACTCCACGGTGACGTTGAGTTTTGAATCATACCGTTCTCTAACATTTTGTTAATTTGGGTTTTAACCTCTTTTTTATGAATTTCGGGATATCGATACGTTTTTGTATATATGTGTCATCGGTTAGGTTTATTTTATGTTTAATTTTATTAGTAAATGTAAGTGGGATGCCCTCACAATAAAATATGTCACGATATTCGTAACACAAGTTTCAAATAGCTCTGTATTCCTCCCGATTACAATCTGACAGTCTTAAATTTTTTAAGTTTTGTTTTTGTGTATTATCCATATATTCATTTATTTCTGTATCGGTTTCCATTTTTTCTATGAAGTTGTTTTCTACTTCATTTATGGTTTCGATATCTATGGGATTAAATATTTTTATTTTAACTGGGTTTTCACGACTATTCGTAATTATAGTTGTTGCGTAAGAGTCAATGACTTGTACTAAAGCTTCTGGCATCTCTGCGCAACCAACATCTGTATATTTTAAAATACCTAAACCATTTGATTGATTTACAGGTAGTTTGATTCTTTGACATGTGCGTGGTGGAATTATTATTTCGATAGTTTCAAAATTATGTAAGTTTGATATATTATTTTGATAATATAAAGGCAAGGTTACAAATTGAGTATCTAAAGAACAATGTTTTAAATTTATATTCGCTCCAATATGTGTTCAATCAATCCAATTCAAATCAATTCCTAAAAGCCCGTCAAATTTAGGTGAAAAATCAAAAAGATGAAACTTATGATTACCTGCATGATTAAAACAAGGAAATATTGGTATATTAATTACTTCATTGTGAATGGACGTAGCGTGGGCTGTCCTTACTGAAAAAGGTTACGAAAAAATGAAATTGGAATAAATTTTGTATGCTAATTTAGGCTTTATAAAACTTTTGCCACTACCTGTATCAATTAAAAATTTTGCTTTGATTTCGGGTATGAAAATTACTGGTAAATCTGAGTTTGTGTAATTGTTTAAAAGTATTATGTTTGGTTGTTGGAAATTCCGTTCTCCTGAAAAATTTCTTCATTAAAATCAATTTGATTTTCATAAAGGTTATTTTCTAGACAAGAAAATTCGGTATTTGGGTCATTATACGAATATTGCGAATTATCAGTGTATTCCGGGTAATAATACTGAAATTCAGCATTGCTAGCTTGAAAATTTTCATCATTATCGTTATTTATCGATTCTACTGATTGATTATACAGTTCTTCTACAACAGTAATATGTTGTGAAGAATGTGGTTGTTGGTTTCTTCTAAGGATTGTGTTCTCTGAAGAAGTATCCATCGGCTCAGGCTTTTGTTGGCGTGATATTCCAGAAGAAGTTGGGCGTTGATTTTGGGGGTTAAAAGATGGTCTTGGTGTAAAAGTGTTTCTTTGCATAAAATTTTGATTTGGGAAATTCGATTGTCTAAAATTATTTGCGGGTTGCCTAAATTGTCCAAAGCCCATAAATTGATTATTTTCATTATTAAAATTTGGGATTGGTTGTCTATAAGAAGGCATAAAATTTGAAAATTGCTGAATGGAGTAATTCGAAAATATTGGTCTCACATTAGCAGGATAACGTGCTTGTGTAGGCAAATTTATTTTTGTTTTTTGTGAATTAAAATTTAGGTTTTTTGGTAATGTGTTACTACGGTTCTTATAATATATAAAATTTTCTTCTTCCAAGGCACAGCTCATTACCTCTTCTAAAGTAACTGGATTTTTTAATTTAACCACAAGTTGCATATGGTAGTTTAGACCGTTTATGAAGGTTTTTAGTACTAAATTTCCGTATTCATTAATTTTTAAAAGTTTTAAAGCTTGCGTTTCATTGCTTAAATTTACTTTGGAAAATAACAAACTGCGAGCGTCTTGCAAACGCAGGCCAAATTGTTGCGGTGTTTCATTTTTTTTCGGTTTGGACGTTATTTTATCTTGAATAATACAATCAATCGATCTATGGTCTGAAAAAGTCGAAATTATTGCAGCTTTTACTGCGGGCCATGTATTTAATTCTATTCTGGAACAAATAATATCGGCTGCACTACCTACAAGTTTACTTAATATAGTATCGTGTAAACATACATTTATAGGTGCATTATTGTCAGTTTTATTTCTATGATTATTATAAAAATTATCACAAGCATTAATAAATCTGTTTATTTGTTTTGGATTCCCATCGAATAAGGGAATATTGTCTGCCTGATATCTGACTAGTTGTAAATTAGGTTCAGTAGTCATTATTTTACTTATTTGAATTAAATTAGAAAAAGGTGTTAGGTTTCCTTCACAATTTAAATTTCCAAAAGCTGATGTTAAATCTTCCAGTTTGCGGAATTATCAGAGACGTAAATATCAATATTTAAGATAGGATAAAAATAAAATGAAATAAGGAAAATTGAAAGGAAGCACTTACAGCAATGTACTGAAGATAATTCCAATTCTCATTCTTAAACTAGGGTCCAATAGGAGAAGCGATGTGGTCCTTTCTCTGGTTAGCTGCTATGAGTGTGGGACGATGTGTGTTCCCAAACTCGCACCAATAGGACGCTGGACGATGCTGTTCCAAATCCCTGGTCAATTTTGAGTTTCTTGGTACACCCTGAAGATTTTATTTTTAATTGTCCGATTTTTGCCACGAATCGTTGAAACGAAACCAGAAAATACGCACGATGCGCGGCTGTTGGCAATAATCCTACCGACTGCGCCTCGAAACACGAAAAATTATTTTTAAAAAATCAATTTTATTTCATAAGCGTACAAAGAGAACTGACTACAAAATGCATTTTAGTTATATTTATAAGTTCAGTAATGCTTATGTTGCATGAGAACGAAAAGATAAAAGTCTAAGAATTGCAAGTGCATACATGCAGAATTGCATTTCTCACGGGAACGTAACTGCAATAATTTACTTATTATGTGCTTCGAAAACTGTTTTGGTAAAAAGTTTTTTATATCCGTTTCAAGGCCATTCCATATTTTAATTGCCACATATACAAATGATTGCCGGAAAGCTGTAGTTCTGTGTAGATGCACGACAAAATTCAGAATATTTCTAGTTCTGTGACTGTGATCAAATGCAGAAAATGTTTCATATAAATAACTTGGTTGGCCGGTTATTTTACCTTCATTCAAGTAGGGTGTTTTATGATTCCTGTAAGTGATATTATACGAGAATCTCATACAAGAGTTCTGAACCTTTTGTATCATATTTCCTGTTCGCATGGATAAGGAGTCTCCATATACGATATCTCCATAATCAAAAAGCGCTCACTATCAGGGCCTCGCATAAAAAATATTTTTGTGTCGGTGGTAAGAAACGTTTTAAGTGATAGAGTTCCTTTAGACGGAGGTACGCTGTTAATTTTGTTTTTATGTGATAGTGAAAAGACAGAGATCTGTCAAATATTACACCAAAGTTTTTTGTTTGACTAACAACGGGAATGACATTATTATTAATATGAATGTGTAGGTTTCGTTCAATATATTTTCTCAGATTATTATTTTTACCTAAAACCAATATTTGAGATTTTGTTGCATTTAGTTTGAGATTATGGTCTTGAGCAAATTTTTCGCTTTTATTCAGATCTCTTATGAAATGTTCTTGTGCTACATCCAAATTCCGAATGATAATTGGCATATACAATTGAGAATCATCAGCGTACTGTTGAAGCTCAGCATATTTAATAGACTTACACATGTCAGCTACATACAGCGAGAATAATAATGGAGACAAAATGGAGCCCTGGGGAACTCCCAGATTAATTGGCAAAAAATTTGAAGTAGAACTATCCGTACCTTGACTAACCCGCGGCTTTGCCGATTGTGCAGATAACTAGACAAAAGTTTTAGAGCATTTTCAAAGAGGCCAAAATAGTGCAGTTTTGCCAGTAGCCTTACTGAAATCTAGAAAAGCCATGCATGTTTTACTTCCTCTGTCCTCATTTAAGCGAATGTTATTTAATATGTTTACCAAACTAGTGCAAGTGCTATAATATTTTCGAAAACCCGACTAACAAACAGGAATAATCTTTTCAGTTTCTACAAAAAAATTAAATTTGATTAAAAATTTGTTTTTCGACTATTTTTGAAACTGCTGATAGAATGCTTATTGGCCGAAGATATTTAAACTCCGTGGGGTTTGATGTATGTATGTATGTATATATTTGTGTATCTGTTATTAGTCTGTGAATAAAAGTGTGATAAAAATGTAGATATTTTTTCATTTTGTTAAAGATATTTAATATGTTTATCATAATAAATAATAGAAGATTATTTCTGATTAAGAAAAACCTTCCTCTGACAGGAAAGAAAAGAGGTTTTACAAAAACTAGAAAATTCATTAAAAAAAACTGGTTGTTTCTCTTTTCAACTAATTTTACATAAGCAGGTTTTGTTGCGTTATGTTCTCCTACAAATTGAAGTAAATTTGTTACACAACATTTTTTAGCAAGCAGCTACATATCAAACTGACAAAAAAGCACTGTTAATTCGCTAGAAAGTGCTCTGTATCACACGTGTGTTGTAAATAAAATCTTGTGAAGACTCTTTGTGGTTGTAAGAAAAATAGTTTACTATTTTTCCTATGACCTACCTTGTTTGAAAATTTTCACTTTTAACACTTACATAATATATTATAAGACTTCTACAGAGAGGTATTGTGTATAACTAAATTTTCCCAATGTTGATTTAGAAAATTACTTTTATCGCTTACGTAAACTAGTGGGAAGGGCTTGAATTTACTACCTCTGAGAATTTTTGTAACACCTTCCAGTTTTTTATTTCCACTTAAAAATGATGTGTACCTACTAAAATAAAAAAATATATATGTATAATCTTGTCCCTTAGGACATCATTACTCCCTCGCTTTTCAAGCCACAATGCTGTGGGAGTAACGGTACCATTTCAGTTTTTTCAAATATTCCATTAGTTTTGTGTTCTTGCCACCATTGTATGGTCTTTATGTCATCTAAAGTGTTTCTTACTGAAAATAACTAAAAAAAAAGCTAGAGGCACCAGATTAATATTCATTGGTCTCCAAATGTTAGGTCGGAAATAGCCAGGGACAATATTCAGATATTGTCATAGGCAGAAATTAATAATTGTCCTATATTTGTGAAAAAACTCCCAATAAGCTGAAAACCATTCGGCTGGGATCTTCAGTGGTGAAAAAAATATATATTTTCAATTGAGCACGCTGGCAAAATAAACAAAATTATTCTCTTTCATGATGTTTATGGAAAATAACTTTTTAACATATAATTTAGATCTATACATACATAGAACAGAATTAGTAACTGAAACACAATACACTTTTTAAAGCTCAATAAAAGTTACAGATTAATATACCCATTGAATGAATAGTTACTGAAAATAAAAAAAAAATATATATATATATATATATATATATATATATATATATATATATATATAAAAAATAAACAATCTAAGATTTTAAAAAATCAAAAATTTTCTTACCATGAGACGTAAATCAAAAGGTCAATAACACCAATTAACATTTAAGCAAAATAAAATACACGTAGCACATTGTCATTTTGTCAAACAAATACAAACACAGCACATCTATTGCAGACTAACTGAAATATATAGTGTAGGAATTCATGCTTATAATAAAACTTTTTTTAGTGGTTACCGGAGAGTTTTTATTATTTAAATATTTTTTTTTTTAATCAGATTTGGGGAACTTAGACGATGTTGAAAAAAATTTTGTTTACTAAATTAACATCTTTTTTTGCCATTAATGGCATTTTTATTTTTCCCGATTTCAATAGATTCATATATCTCTCTTTTCCGTTTATGAGATTCCGTTTTTAAAATCCTTACCTTGGAAAAATTAAATTTATGGTTGGTTTGATTTTCGTGTTTAGTGAGCGCTGTGTGGTTTCCCTTGTCGTATTTATGTGAATTTAGCCTTGATTTTAAATACTGAGTAGTTTGGCCAATGTAAACTCCACAGCAGTCACTACATGGGATCTCATATACAACGTTGCTTCTTTTTAAATTGGGTGTTTTGCTTTTTAGAACGCTAAAATTTTTATTAAGTAACTTAAAACCTTTATGAGCCACATTTATGTTATATTTGGCAAATAAATGCATCATCTGTTCGGACAAACCTTGTACATATGGTAATGTTAAAAAATTGCTTTTAATATTTTTTTTGGAAATTACATTTGTTTTATTATAAAATTTATGTATTCTCTGCTTAAAATTGTTTTAATTAAATGTTGAGGATAACTATTTTCTAGAGCGCATGTTTGGCTTTATTTATCGAACTTTCCCTATATTCAACAACTGACAGTTGAATTGCTCTATCAGCTAAAGCAATGATAACGTAAAGAAAATTACAATTACAATAATAATTTTTTTCAACAAATTGATGGTTGTGCCATGGGTTCGAGTATCTCAAGTGCATTAGCCCAACTAGTTTTGGAAGACCTTGAGGAAACTATAATTCCCCAACTAAAATTTGAAATGCCATTTTTGTATCGCTACGTTGATGATTGTATTTGTGCAATCCCTCAAAATGAAGCTGAGTATATATTAAACACCTTTAATAATTATCACGTAAAACTCTAATTTACCATCGAAATCGAACAAAAAAATGAAATAAACTTCTTAGATGTCACTTTACACAGAAATAATACAATCAGAATAAACTAAAACTACTAACTAAACTAAAAACCCTGGTCATCAAGGTACACAAATTATAAATCTCAGCATCCCCTGTCCAAAAAAAAATCTGTTATCATTGCTTTAGCTGATAGAGCACTTCAACTGTCAGATGTTGAATATAGGGAAAGTTCGATAAACAAAGCCAAACATGCGCTCCTAGAAAATAGTTATCCTCAACATTTAATTAAAAAGATTTTTAAGCAGAGAATACATAAATTTTATAATAAAATAAATGTAATTTCCAAAAAAAATATTAAAAGCAATTTTTTAACATTACCATATGTACAAGTTTTGTCCGAACAGATGAAGCATTTATTTGCCAAATATAAAATAAATGTGGCTCATAAAGGTTTTAATTTACTTAATAAAAATTTTAGCGTTCTAAAAAGCAAAACACCCAATTTAAAAAGAAGCAACGTTGTATATGAGATCCCATGTAGTGACTGCTGTGGAGTTTACATTGGCCAAACTACTCAGTATTTAAAATCAAGGCTAAATTCACATAAATACGACAAGGGAAACCCCACAGCGCTCTCTAAACACAACTCTCAAATCAAACCAACCATAAATTTAATTTTTCCAAGGTAAGAATTTTAAAAACGGAATCTCATAAACGGAAAAGAGAGATATATAAATCTATTGAAATCGGGAAAAATAAAAATGCCATTAATGACAAAAAAGATGTTAATTTAGTAAACAACATTTTTTTCAACATCATCTAAGTTCCCCAAATCTGTTTAGAATAAATAAATATTTAAATAATAAAAACTCTCCGGTAACCACTAAAAAAGTATTATGATAAGAATGAATTCCTACACTATATATTTCAGTTAGTCTGCAATAGCTGTTCTGTGTTTGTATTTGTTTGACAAAATGACAATGTGCTATGTGTATTTTATTTTGCTTAAATGTTAATTGGTGTTATTGACCTTTTGATTTACGTCTCATGGTAAGAAAATTTTTGATTTTTTAAAATCTTAGATTGTTTATTTTTTGCGATCTGTTTTAGGAAAAATAAAATAAAAACATTTTTGAAAAAGACATGGAACTACCTGTCGAAACGTCAAATTAAATTAAATATGACAAATAATTAAAAAATCGTTTTAATTTTATGAACACGCATCCCAAGAAAAGAAGCACCTGATTACAATATACATTTGAAGGTTCAAGAAAAATATTTGCGAAACTTCTCTCTTCCGTGTTTTCTGCCAAACAATCATCTATGGTTGTTACCCCATCTGTTATGGATATATTGTGGTATCTAAATATTAGCAATGTAGCCATATGATGACACAAATATTGACATCTAGAACATTTTATCAAATTTAATCTGCAAGTAACAAATTCAAAAATATATTATTGAGAAAGTATATTAAAATCAGTAACAATGTTTTTAAAATTAACACATTAAATATTTTTTACAATATGAATATGTGCCTAAAATGTATAAAAAGCACTTACTCCAACCTTCTAAATACAATCTCTCTTAAACTTGTAGGAGCATTCCCTTTTATTCTAGATTCAAGTTCCCCATTAAAACCATGTCTTTCACACGGTTTGAATCCACCGCGTTTTCTTCTTTGCAAAAAATTATTGTTGAGAACCTGATAACTGATTTCGTGGCTATAATAATCTAAAAAGTAAAAAAGGAATGATAGCCAAAATACACATATATCTATTATGGTTGTTTAAGTAAAAATGAAGCTTTATTTATTACAATTCGACAATATACACTTGTAGTTATTCTTCAGTATACTTAAATGTAACAAAAACTAAAAATTCACTTGAAAAATGTTAGAGAGTGATTACGTAACTTATACTGAACTTCAGGATGTGATGACTGAGTTAAGAAAGAAAATTATAAATCGAAAAAAAGTTTTTCGGTCATCACATTTGTGGTGGAATTAGATATTTTTTAGCTGGTAAAATGTCTCATTCATTATTAATTTTAAAATGTACTATACAAGCTTTAACAGGTTTGCTTTTTCTTAGACCGGACATTTTAAAATCAGTTCGATCGAACGCAAAATGTTAATTAAAATTTAATAATAAATAAAACTATGTATGGTACCAATTCCATTTATTTATTTATTTATTGAAAAATCTTGTTTTAAGTTTGCTGGTTTAGTTTAAGAAATATGAATGAAAACTTCAATTTTAACATACTTTTGTTTTACATGTTTATTGTCTAGTGCAGTTGTGTAACCAGTAATTTGATATTTTAATTTACGGGTTGGTTTTTACAAAATGGTGAACGTCACCAAAAAATTGTATTTTATCTGCCCAGGCTCTGCAAATCTCCCTGAATTTGTTGTATACCAGGTGGTAACCTTAGTTGTAAACTATGATCGTCCTGTTTTGGTTTTACAAGTTTCTTAACATGAAGTTAGACTTTAAAATGTGTTTAAGAACTGATGGTGATACAAATGTAGTGTGGTAATGCGGTTGCGCCAGAGCCTGAGCCTTTGGGGGCCCGGTGGCCTGGTTAAAGTCTACAGAAAAAACTATCGTATTAGAACTATCGATAGAACTAAAAGCTATAGATTTATAAAACGGAAATTATATTTACAAAACTAAGCGACTTTTATAGGTAGGCGACAAAAACCGCTTTACGTCGGTAAAGGTCAATAGACCAAAATTTCTAGAGGGAATAGGGAACGAAGATGTAAAATAATTACTGAACTGATTTTATTTTTAACTATTTGCAATTTGCTTTGGGTAGGGCCGCAATACCCATTAGGCCCGTGCCTAGGGCCCGTCGAAACGAGAGCCCGCTGCCGCCTCGCTGCAACAAATATCGTTTATATAATTTTCCTTGTTTCATTTAATCAGTAAGTAGGTAATTTTTACATATTATTATACTAAAGGAGGGGACAAGTGTGTGCTATATGAAAGAGAGGACTTTTTTTTTGGTCGTCACTTTTTCCCACGAGCTTGGGACATGTAAAATGCTTGGTGAAAAATAATTAATTCTACACTGACTGCAATGCTTTTAGGAGATAAGGCCGATAAGAACCCGTAATCCTAACCGGGTCTAGCGCCCCAAAACTTTTAGATGCGGTAATCGCTTTGTGTCCAATTTTTTTGTGCTCTGTGTTGGGTGCTAAACTAAAACAGGCGTATAATTGCAGTGATACTGATTTTATATTTTCTTTTGTGAGTATTCAGCGTTGTAGTTGTGATAAAATGAGTTACAATACCAATCGGGTGCAGCTAAAAGAAAAAAAGCTGCGGAAAAGAAACAAAATTGAAAAAGCATGTAAAAATAGACATTTTTTTTCAAGTTATAGACAAAAGTAACACCAGTTAAGTTTATTTAGAATAGTTTATATGGAATATATTATGGTTGATATTGTCCTTATTTCATTTTTCTGTGATACTTATCCGATTTGCTGGAGCTATTCTGAATGTTAAAACAAGATATCAATGTTTTTCCATTTATGAAATCTCCTACATTTTTTTTTATTTATACGCCACTGCCTTGTAACATTACATTTCTAAAATTAAAAAGAAACCTACTTACATTTGGATAGACTATTAGACCCCGAAGGAAAACTTATAACAAAGGAAACGGAAAGAAGTAGTTAATATTTTGGCGTTTATTGATGTAGAAATTTAGAGTTTCCACAGAAAAGTTAAATAAAATATGAGAGTTTCAAAGAGCTTGGTGTATACTTAGGATTTTAAAGAAACAACATTATAAACCAGGTATGGGCAACCTTTGCTTAGCTGAGGGCGTAATTTCGGGACTTAATCAGGTCGCGGGTCGTAGGTAAGAAATAAGTAGGTAGTAGTGAATAAAAAAACCATAAAAATTCACATATTTTTTTATTTAACAATTATAATAGCATAATCAAACATTTAAAAAACGAATTAACAAAAACTGATAGAAAAATCAAATGAAGATTAACGAGAGACTTAATTTTGAATCGGAGAAACAAAATGTCAATATTGGGGTCAATATCACTAGTATATAGGCGCAAAATGTTTTCTAAATTAACATCTGTACGATGCTTATTTTTATTAATTTTCATGATTGAAAAATACTGCTCACATTTATGCGCGCTACCGAATCTACAAATTATTTTTCGTGCGAAAACTCTCAGCTTTAGAAGTGCTATCTATATTCTTAAAATTGGAAAACCGATCAGTGAATTGCTCTGACAGTAGTTTCAATTCTTCAGCATATAGATCGTATTCAATGTTTTTGTGACTTGATAATGTTAAAAAAGGAAAACAGTTTTTACTTCTTATTTGTATTTCCCACAAGCGAATTTTGTTTTGAAAAGCTTTAAGATGACTGTACAGCTGATTTACCAATTGCCCTTGTTTTTAAAGCTTTAAGTTCAAGTCGTTTATGTCCTGTGATGATTACCAGGAATGCCAAGTCACAAAGCCATGTTGGATCACTAATTTGTGGCAATGTTTTCTCTCTCATTTCCGTAAAATCAGCTAGTTCTTTTCTAAGGTCATAAAATCTGTTTAGCATTTTACCTTTGCTTAGCCTCCTTACTTCACAATAGTAGGTCACACCATCATGTTCTGAAGAAAGTTCATCGAAAAATACTTTAAACTGGGCATGGTTAAGACTGCGGGATCAATGAAATTGATGGTACTTACTAACTGATCCATAACGTTCTTCAGTAGAATGGACTTAGAGCACAAGTTTAGTTGGTGAACAATGCAATGCAAAATTATTAAATTACTTTCTTGCACATTTATAGCGGTTGCTCTTTCCTTCAGAATTCTGATAAAACCTTTTCGTGAACCGACCACCAAAGGCGCACCATCTGTGCACACTCCAACTAATTTACACCACTGCAAACCATATTGCTCAAAAGTACTTTGCACCTCGGCAAAAATGTCTTTTTCAGTAGTGGTCCCTTGTAGTGGCCGTAAAAAGCCAGTAATTCTTGTGTCACTACAAATTCTTCATGACCACATCGTATTAAAATACCTAACCGGGCTGTGTCAGATACATCGGTACTCTCATCCAAAGCAATCGAAAATGCTTGAAAACCAGCCAATCTAACAATCAATGTTTGTTTGATATCACTAGCCATCATATCTGTACGTCGAACAACAGTACGTCCCAATAAGTTCACTTTCTCAAACTCTCCCTCAGAAAATGACTTCGATGTTTTCGCTATTTTGGAACCAACTATAAAACTAGCTTTAGCAGCACTGTCTAGATTTGATCTTTCTAAATGTTGTTGATGTTTCCCTAAATCGGTAATGGTTTTTTTCTTGGTGTCCTGTCTTAACTGACCCGTAAGTAAATTATATTGATCGAAATGCTTACTGGAGTAATGCCGCTTCATATTATATTCTTTTAAAACAGAAATTGCTTCATTGCACAACAAACACAAAGGTTTACCACTGTTCATGATAAAAAAGTATCCATCAGTCCATTTGTTTTGGAATTGATGACATTCTGTGTCCACTTTCCGCTTTTTTAAACCAGATATCTTGATAGATTGTTTTTCTTCTAAGCCGAATTTACTTCAATATTTTCAGTTCCTTTTCTTATTAGTTGTAGATAAGTAATGAGTTGGAATGATTGTAGTAATGGTTGTAGATAAGAATAATTCGGAACTAATCTTGAAAATTAAGAAGTAAAAATCTTTATTAACTCCACTTTTTCCTACATTTTTATTTTTCGAATTGCAGTATTTTTACTTGCCATAAAATATTACGTTTGATTTTTGATTTGTATGAACTATAGATATTTCTAGAGCTAAAACCGATTGATGACGCATACCACACCGCAAAAAGGCGTGATTAAAACGTTAACCTCCCTAATTTGATCTTGTCAAAAGTCAAAAAACGGTTTAGTAACATGCATGTTTTTTTTATAAATTTAGATAAAACATGTTTTCTTTTATTAGTCCATATATCGATAAGCTGAATAAAAATTTAATAAACTGTGTTTGCCTTTTTTTTTAAATGTTCAACTTATAGCGCATCAAACTTTATATTCCGTTTTTTCCAAAATGTTTAATAATCCGATTTAGATATTTTTCCATTGTGTTCGTCATTTAACAGTATATTTTCACTACAGAAAAGAAGAAACATTTACTGCTATCCCCTAATTAAATTATTATATGACTTTTTAGATTAGACTCAACTTAAGAAAGAGCTTATAAGACATTATAAGAAATATAATATATTTGGAAATTATATGGGCCGTTGTAAATAATTTAATAAAAATGATATTTTCTACAGTGGTCGTATTAGGGCACGCCTTTTTTTTGAAATGGCCAAAACATGTTTCAATATTTATGATATCTCGTATACTTATTCGATTCTGTAATTGCTTCAGTCTACCCTTTCTAAGACCTAAAATAATAAAAAATTGACAAATTTTACTAGAAAAAATATTTTTTCTATAAAAGACCAATAAGTTGTCTATTAGAAGTAACAAGCGCATTTTTATACCACATTGAGCAACCAATTTTTCACAGGCATTAATATTTTTAATAAGTTTACATACAATTTTATACATTGCGTTAGCCGTTTTATCTTCTGACACGTTAATAAAACCTAAAAATCTTTCCTGTAGGTTTTCGTCTCCATTTACAAACCGCACCACAGCAGAAAGCTGACTAACTTAACTAAGGTGACATCAGTCGTTTCGTCCAAAATAATAGTTACAAAACGCGTTTGCTTAATTTCTTCTTTAACCTTGTTTAAAATAACGGTTGAAATTGCAGAAATTAAATCGCTTCGAATTCGATTTGAAGTGCTTTGAAATATACTGCCCTGTTTCAAATTAGGTTTCAAACAAGGGTCGTACTTAGATAATAGAACAACAAAGTCTAGATAATTGCCTCTATTTGCGGAATACGTTGATTCATCGTAAACTCGACACCCAAGTTCATGAAGGGAAAGAAAACACATAACATCAATAAGCCTTTTTAGCACATTTCTATTTTAACTTTATTAACTAATGTATTATATTATTGATCACTAACTTGTAACTGTTTATCTAAAGCGTGTTCGATTCGTGTCTTTCTTTGATTGCAAGTGATTCTTAGAGCTAATTTGACGTTTTACTACTTTATGTAAATTATTTAAATCGCCATATCCGTTGTAAATACAATACAAAAAGTAAACAAGGCTAACAAAAAGTTTATTTCTTATCTCACAACCTGTCGGACACATATACTGCTTAGAATATTTATCGGCACTATAATGTCGCGTGCAAGTTTTAGTTTTTGTTGTAAAATGTTTCATTTCGGGTTTTGGTTTACCCTTATTTATTATATTTGGCTTTTCACAAAAACTCTGGAAAGAAAACCCATTATTTGAAAAAAAACTCCACACAATTACACAACTGTACAGCCCCAACGGCCGCTAGATTAATAACCGGCAAATTGCACTAAAACGCCTTGTATTTAATTTTAATATTGCTTATTCAGTGACAAATCGCTCGCAACTTAACTTCTCCATTTTTTCGTTTGACGTCGTAAGTTTTGTGTATGAAGTAACAAGCAACACAAATTTTGCTTCCGCCAGTTGGTGTCGCGTGCGTCGGTGAGTCGTTAGTCGGTCCGTGGTCTTTAAAGAACGGAAAGAGGAAGACGCACGAGAAGGACAAAGTGATATATTATTTTCTTCTCTTTGTGTGTACTGATATTTAATGCGATGCTTCCTTTGCGTACATGGTGCGCTTGCCCCTGATATATATATATATATATATATATATATATATATATATATATATATATATATATTTATACAGTGTGTATCAGCCAAATGGAATAAATTCGATAATAAATAAATGGGGGCTTGTTCGGAAAAACGCTTGGACCCGTCGGTTGGTATTTTTAGTTGCTCATTTTCTCCAATAAAAACTTTTTATACAGGGTGTGTCCTGTAACAGTGGTCAATGCCAACTTTCTTATTTCAAATGCAACACCCCGGATATTATTTAATTTTTGGATTATTTAGGAGATTCTAAACATATTTTATGTTCAATGTCCTATACCTATCTTCAACTATTTCGGCAATATTAAGTGTTTTCAAATTTATTTTTATTTTATTTATTTCGAATTTATTATTATTCATGAAAGTGGCTCTGGTTACTGAACTATTTATTTGATTACAAAAATTCGCTACAACACACTCAATACTTATTTACCATTTAGGTCTTCATATTAAGAATGTAAGCAAAAACCATTTTAGCGTTCCTTTTTATTGATATGGAATAAAAAGAGCCAGTTTTGGTTACTTTTAAGTTTTGTTTACTTTTGTGTAAAATGCCTGGCCTTTCTCTTTGCAAGACAGTAGTTGTCAGTGTCAGTGTCATAGTCTTTTGAATTTCGTTAACTACATAATACCTAATATCAGAAAAATGGTTCATTTAACAGAAATGCATAAAATAACAATTCTACAAATGATTGGTTATGGAGGTTATCCACACGAGCACAAGTGGAAGTTGCTCGCTTATTTCATGAAAAATTTCCAAATTTGCAGCATATATCCCAAGGGACAATTAGTAAAATAGAAAAGCAGTTTCGCGAGCTTGGACATGTGAGGCAGATAAAAAAAGCAGCTGCCAATTCAATACATGATGATACTAAATT
The DNA here is from genome assembly GCA_030620095.1 of Kuschelorhynchus macadamiae. Classification (NCBI taxonomy): domain Eukaryota; kingdom Metazoa; phylum Arthropoda; class Insecta; order Coleoptera; family Curculionidae; genus Kuschelorhynchus; species Kuschelorhynchus macadamiae. Next base: position 390,213 of record JAUTXW010002837.1, on the reverse strand, counting down.
GGATATTATGCTTGAGTTTGAGGAAAACCCACATATTTCTAGTCGACAAGCCGCCGCAATGTTCGATATTAGCCATTCGTCGATTATTCGAACATTAAAAGAAAATAAAATGCATCTCTATAAAGTGATACCAACTCAGGAGCTCCTGGAAGACGATTATGATAGGAGAACTCATTTTTGTGAACAAATGATGGCTATGTTAGATAACAATGTTATTCAATTAGAACATGTTTTGTTTTCGGATGAGTGCACCTTTACACTTCACGGTCATGTAAATCGTCAAAATTGCCGCTATTGGTCTAGGGAAAATCCTCACTGGATCAGCGAAGAACATACTCAATATCCTGAAAAGGTTAATGTTTGGGCAGGAATTGTTAGGGATCATATCATAGGCCCCTTTTTCATTGACGGCAATTTGAATGGCGGTAATTATTTAGCACTGCTCCAAAATAATGTCGTGCCAACTTTGACAAATTTGTATCCGGATCCAGCAAACCCACAAGTTCCAGCGAATATCATATGGTTTCAGCAAGATGGAGCACCGCCCCATTACCAAATTAATGTCCGGCAGTACCTCAACGGAATATTTCCAAATCGGTGGATAGGGAGACGAGGATCGATAGAATGGCCAGCGCGATCCCCTGATCTGACGCCATTAGACTTTTTCTTATGGGGACATATTAAAAATGTTGTATACAAAGCTAAACCCCTCGACTTAGCTGACTTAAGAAGACGAATAACGCTTGCGATTAGATCGGTCACGCCTGAGATGCTAAATAACGTTAGAAGAAATTTCTATTTAAGATTAGGAATTTGCCAAGACGTTCGCTGCGAGCATATTCAACAGTTCCTAAATTAACTTTTTACTTTTGTTTATACATTATGAAGAAATAAATAATTTTATTTTTTTAATCTTAATTTTTGCAATAAATTTGAAAACACTTAATATTGCCGAAATAGTTGAAGATAGGTATAGGACATTGAACATAAAATATGTTTAGAATCTCCTAAAGAATCCAAAAATTAAATAATATCCGGGGTGTTGCATTTGAAATAAGAAAGTTGGCACTGACCACTGTTACAGGACACACCCTGTATAAAAAGTTTTTATTGGAGAAAATGAGCAACTAAAAATACCAATCGACGGATCCAAGCGTTTTTCCGAACACGCCCCCATTTATTTATTATCGAATTTATTCCATTTGGCTGATACACACTGTATATATATACATACACACACACATATATGTATAATATATATATATATATATATATATATATATATATATATATATATATATATATATATATATATATATATATATATATATATATATATATATATATATATATATATATATATATATATATATATATATATATATATATATATATATATATATATATATATATGTATATATAGTAGAAAATGGATTCTTTGGGATGACCGCTAATGCAATGAAATTTGGCTAACCATAGACACGTGTTTCTGACTTAAAGTCTTCATCAGTAGAGTCAACTAGTTGAAACACGAATAACAAGTAGCGCCAAAATGAATGCACAAAACAAAACCAGAGTCATTAACAGGAGCAAAACCGACATTTGTGATTACCAAGAGAACATCCGAAATAGAGTATCAAATCCGGCGAAGATTTCGGATATTCTCTTGGTAATCACAAATGTCGGTTTTGCTCCTGTTGATGACTCTGGTATTGTTTTGTGTATTCATTTTGGCGCTAGTTGTACTCGTCTTTCAACTAGTTGACTATACTGATGAAGACCTTAAGACAGAAACACGTGTCTAAGGTTACCAACATTTCATTGCTTCATTCTATATACTAGTTCTTGACGCGTTATATATTTTCTACTTTTGATATATATATATATATATATATATATATATATATATATATATATATATATATATATATATATATATATATATACAGGGTTATTCACGGTGAGTGGCCTATTAGACGTTTATGGAGAACCGATTGACGGATCGTTTTAAAATTTTGGTTACAAACGTAACCAGCTATGATCTATCTTCCTGAAATATTTTCAGTTGGGCGATGTTACCGCTTCTACTCTAAACGGGTGGCAACATCGTTATTTTAAATTCTGTATATTTCTCCTTGTTCAGAATTTACGTTTATTTCTGACTTACGTAAATATCTTCCTATACCTATCTGTAGCCGTTCTTGAGATTTTAATTAATTTAATTTTTTTTTAGCGGAAACAGGGCTTTCAAAAAGCCTTAATATTTCCATGCTGAAAAACAATCTGAAGCTGAAATTCTGCTTACGATCAGGCAATGCCCGTAAAGATTTACATTATTTGCCATATTAATACCAGAGCATACAGGGTGGTCCAGGAGTATAAGTTTGTTAGTAATTTATAAAAGTGGCCTAATATGAAATTTTATAAACGGGACACCCTGTATATGATTACTAATTTTGAAATGCCGATAAATGTAGCTATTCAACTATTTATAGGTTTCTTATACCTAACACGTCAAGTTTTGGCTTTATAAGCATTTTTTTATGACTTATTTTATTTTTTTTTGGAACACTGCATATTTTTCAATTTTCAGAATCTAGTTCATTTCTGACTAACTTTCGTAAATATCTTCCTATACCTATTTGTAGCCGTTCTTCAGATATTAATTTAATTTTTTTTCAGCAAAAACAGGGCTTATAAAAAGACTTAATTTTTCCATGCTCTAAAACAATCTGAAGCTGAAATTCTGGTTACAATTAGGCAATGCCCGTAAATATTTACTTCTTTTGCCATATTAATACCAGAGCATACAGGGTGGTCCAGAAGTATAAATTTGTTAGTAAAAGTGGCCTAATATGAATTTTTTAAACGAGACACTGTATATTATTACTGAAATGCTGATAAATGTAGCTTTTCAACTATGTATAGGTTCCCTACACATCAATTTTTCGATTTATAAGCATTTCTTTACGACTTTTCATAAAACATGTAAGCCTGTACGGGTTAGATTGTACGGGCCCATGAAAACAATAAAATTAAATGTTTAAATTTTGTTAAAATGCGATTTTCATAAATTCACTAATGGAGCAAGTAAATTATCGGAACCAACAAATAGCAAAATCGTTATTACAAAATAAACATAAAACATACTATAGTAGAGTAATAATGTATCCTTTGGACCCCCCCCTCTTACGTCCCTGTCCCCCTCATCATGTGACGTCATTTGATCTTGAGGGGTCCCCGCCCACTTGACCTTGGATCCATTTGACATTGAAATTTTGAAGGTGAAATGACCTTGAGGATGTTTTGAAGGTCAAATTGTCTGACTTTGAAATGACACTGAGATTTTTTGGTGGAGGGTGTTAAACGAAATAACCTTGAAAATTTTTTTGAATATCAAGTTGTTTGGCCTTGAGATGTGTCTGGTACGCTTGATATTAAATGATGCATTTGTTATGTAAGTGGGTAGGGGGTGTTTGACCTTGAATTTTACCTCTATAAAAAGGCTTGGCTAGTAGAGAAAAGTTCATATTGAGACGCGACTTATTTGCAGTGAGAATTTACTCTTGTACTTTGGGAGCCCGTAGGAATTTTAAATCTATTTAAAAAAAAATTATTTATTAAATAGTATTATAACAAATTCATGTGTTTACTTAAACCCTCAAAAGAATCTTAATATATATTTCGTTATATCAAGAATCATTACATACATTCCGAAAAAAGTTTTGGTTTATTGAAAATGTGTAAAACCAAATTTGGGACTCTCCCAAGAACAGTAGTATGGTGATATGAGGTCATCGCAGGTTTCCACTCAATAATGCGCAAGCGCGTCGTCAGCGCTTCAAGTCGGTTTTTCCTCACGTTGCGCAATGTGTTTTTCATATATACTTAGCGGGCGTATTTTTCTGAATATTTACCAGAAAGAAACATATTTTTGCTATGATTAATAAGAAAGACATGAGTTGAATAGCGAACCGATGCATACTTTCCCCAAAAATTTATTAACTTGTTACAGCCTTAAAAGCTAGGTCTTATGCTGTGAGTTACATTTTCATTGAATTTCATTGCAGAAAACTGTAACTATAGACATAAACTCAAAAAAAAATATATTATTAACTAAAATCCTGTGTTTTGACTGGTCTATCTGCATATATTAAGTTTTTTTTTTAAATTCATGTGAGCTCCCAAAAATCGGGTTTTAAAGTACGTGATGTTTACTAACTAACACAAAACTGACGTTACACGTACACACAAATGTTAGTTATTTAGAGGATATTTTTTAAATCCACTTACATCAAATCGGTCTCATGGTAACATCTGTAGCAGAGCATACCTATCTTCACTACTGAAGCCAAAAGGATGAACTAAATTATGTAAACCTCGCGATTCTGAATGATATTAAAAATTTGCTGAGATTCGAAATTATAAAATATATAAGAGAGAAATTAACGGCCATTCGGAAAAAAATATTCTCCCTGTGGTGAGCTTATTCAAGTATAGGGTCTAAAAAATCATGGACCATTATACTGAAAAGCCTTTAAGTGCTTTCCATCATCTCTACCGGCATAATTGACGACGTTTCATCCTATATGGGGCTCATCAGTCCATTGCACCCATGTGGTAGAGATGATGGAAAACACTCAATGGTATGTTGAATGTAAAGGATGAAAATATTAGGCAGTGAGATATCATAACCCATAGAGTAAGAGGTGTCATCTAGAGGAAAAAAGGCGGGGATTGGTATTTATACCTCTAGTTATGTTTAAAAACATTTAACTAAGCGCGACATACTCAGGCTTTCATTGTTTTTGTGTAAGCTGTGCGATACCAATTATTTTATTGACGAAAAGACGGCCCACAAAGATATACAATCCATGATTTTTTTAGGCCAAAGTGTTAATAAAAAATAAAAACAAAATTATAACGTCCGTAGATACGTAAATAAGAGAGAAATTAACGGCTATTCGGACAAAATATTCTGCCCGTGGTGAGCTTATTCAAGTATAGGGCCCAAAAAATCTTAAAGTACACTTTCTAGTAACGAAAAAGCAAAGTAGAGAGGGCAATGTGGCAAAGAGAAAAGAAACAACTCGTCAACGCCTAGTATTGATTTTTACCAGTAGCATAGAATAAATTTGTCATTTAATTAGAAATATTTATAAACAGTTAATAATTTAAAACGTAAAACTAGTTTAATGGTTTCCGTCGACAGCCAAAATCGATAACTTACATATGCAGAACCAGGGCTCTTTTGGTTATAAAATATTACCTGTTACAGATACTCTGTATAAAAATCTACGTAGGTAGGTTTTAAAAACCAAATATATTTTTGTTAATATTTAATTAACAAAAACAATGGAAGCCTCAGTATATCGCGCTTAGTTAAATGTTTTTAAACATTACTAGAGGTATAAATACCAATCCTCACATTTGTTCCTATAGATGGCACCTCTTACTCTATGGGTTATAATATCTCACTGCTCAATATTTTCATCGTTTATATTCAACATACCATTGATTGTTTTCCATCATCTCTACCACATGGCTGCATTGGCCTGATGATCCCCATATAAGGCTAAACGTCGTCAATTATGCCGGTAGAGATGATGGAAAGCGCTTAAAGGCTTGTTAGTATAATGGTTCATGTTAGACCCTATACTTGAATAAGCTCACCACAGGCAGAATATTTTGTCCGAATGGCCGTTAATTTCTCTCTTATATATTTTATAATTTCGAATCTCAGCAAATTTTTAATTTCATTCTGAATCGCGAGGTTTACAGAATTTATTTCATCCTCTTGGCTTCAGTAGTGATGATAGGTACGTTCTGGTACAGATTTTACTATAAGACCAATTTGATGTATGTAGATTAAAAAAATACTCTCTAAATAAACATTTATGTGTAGTTTACATAAGAACTAATACAAAACGTCAGTTTTATAATTTAAACACCATGTACTACTACACCGATTTTTGGGAGCTCACAAGAATTAAAAAAAAACTTAATATATGTAGATAGACCAGTCAAAACGCAGGATTTTAGTTAATAATATATTTTTTTTTTGACTTTGTGTCTATAGTTACAGTATATAGTTTTAAAATTCCTACGGGCTCCCAAAGTACAAGAGCGAGTTCTCACTGCAAATGAGTCGCGCCTCAATATGAAGGTTTCTATACTAACCAAGCCTTTTTATAGAGATAAACTTCAAGGTCGAACACCGCCTACCCATTTACATAACAAACGTATCACTTAATGTCAAGCACCCCCCACCAACCAGACACATCTCAAGGCCAAACAACTTGACATTCAAAAAATTATCAAGGATCATTTCAAAAATCTCAGGATCATTTCAAACTCAGACAATTTGATCTTCAAAATATCCTCAAGGTCATTTCAATGTCAAACAATTTGACCTTCAAATATGAGAGTCAAATGGACCCAAGGATAAGTGGGCGAGGCATTAACTTGACCTTCAAATTTTCAAAGTCAAATGAACTCAAGGTCAAGTGGGCAGGGCACCTTCAAGGTCAATGTCATTTAAAATAAAATTTTGTTTGCAACCAAAATTTTAAAACGATCCGTAAATAGGTTCTCCGTCTAACAGGCCCCTCACTGTGAATAACCCTGTATATATTTATATATATATATATATATATATATATATATATATATATATATATATATATATATATATATATATATATATATATATATATAAAGACCAAAGTCCTAAAAATTTTGTTGTTTGAAACAAAACAAAATTAGAGATTGAAAACTGTGGTATGACCCAATAAATACCTGTGCTTATGGCAATCTACTCTCTAACAATATATATCCAAGTGTTATATTATTACTTAGCTGAAGACGTTACTGCGGACTGTAAATGGTGGTAAAGCAGGCATCATCCAAGTGCTGGTCACTATGTCGTACAACTCACCTACGTAGACCGTATCCAAGACATCATGTCTGTTCCATCAAAAGAAAAGTTCCAAATTCTATAAACAAATAGCAGTTAGGAAACCATACTAAACTCTGCTAGTAGCAACTCTTTAAAGTTCCAAAAAAAAAACAGTCCCAAATGAACTTCAAATGTACAACCGTATACAAAAACCCTCAAAGTCGCAGGGGGTAAAAAAGTGCTTAATAAAAACCAATGTTAAGATGACCGATGAAATTTAGTTAACAATCATAAAAAATATCAGAACATCCGACACTTTCTTCGTCGTTGAGACTTAAGGCTAAAAGAGAGACTTTTTCCTTAGCCCTTCTTATTAGTATTACCAAATATGGTAAATCTACATCTCCTTTTCTACATTCCGAAACACTATTTATAAAAAAACAACTTTTCTTGATATCAACAAAATAATATTAGTACACAAATCCCCTAATCTATGCAAATTTTAACTTATTACCGAGATGAAAATATATTATTAACCCTGAACTAATCCAAGCTACTCTAAATTTTCCCAACAAACAGCCATCTAAATGTAGTAATATTAGCTCACTGATACGTCAATTCAAAGACCAATAAGAAAGAAAAAGATAGACAATACTTTCATTTCTATACTTATTTTGCTTGCATTTTTCTATCGACTGAAAGCACTTGGTTTGAAATTACCTGTTATAGCTCCGCATAAAATCCAAATTCAAAACTGTTTATTAGTCATAAAAATAACCATAACATATACATTATATAATAATATAATATAATGAAAAAATATTAGTTCTGACAAATAAGAACACAACACTGGGATTATAAAACCGATCCATCGACATTCGATTTTATGTCGGTGTAGCGTTGCCCTAGAAAGATACATTACCTAATTTTAATATTAATACTAAATACTATACTATTTAAATATTAACTTATCGTATATCCACACATACACATACATACGCACATACATACACATAAAAGCCTGTCCGCTGATAAACAATTACACAGTAAATCTTTTTAGTTCCCAAAATATGTACCAAAATGAATAAACTTACGTTACTAATTAATCCAAAATGCACCAAGATATTAAAAATATTTGTATTTGAATTTACGCGCTGGTGAAATTTCCCAACCAAATGATCTGCTATTTGACATGTAAACAACAAAATTCCTCTGAACTAATTGGTATAAGCAAATGGAATCTTATCTTATCAGAAACATATGTCACATAGACTTTACTTTTAATTAGCTGTTTTATACGAATATTGACCTAGTCTTCGCGACACAGCATACTAAAAATGTTAATTCCTATAAACTGATAAAGATACTACAGTACAATAGTATATTAATATTTGTATGTAATGTATTTCAATTAATTTTAGTGCCATATATACTTACTAGACATAAGAAAAAAAATAACTAATATTTTTTTATTTAAAGAAAAGATAATTAGTTGTTATCTTCTGGTTCATGATAGGGTCCTGAACATGTCAGGTTCCCTTAGATTTTCCATCCAGATCCTCTAACTCATAAACACAATAACCACCCTTATTCTTAATCCTAAAAATCCTAACTACATCTCTGTGAGAATGATCTAAAGCTACACTATCTTTTTTTTTTGTTAACTTGTAACAGATGTTTCTTCGAATGTTTCGGAAAAGACATTAAAAATGGTTTACAGATATAGAGCGTTATCTAAAATCAAAGACTACGTTTCAATTCTAGAGGACCCAAACAGAGTTTTTAACAGCGACGAAAACCTGTTTCTTATTTTGTCCGAAACTAGGAAAGGTCATTGCACCAATTACCGATTTTCCAAATCAGGGCTAGAAAAATCCTATCCATGTTATTTGTCGAAGAATTAAAATACGAAGCAGAAGATGGGCCAACAAATATCCAAATTGTAAAACAAGGGTTATGCCTCATTTGTAAACATATGTACATATAACATTGTACTTCAATAAATATTGGAATTAAATGTTCGAAATGTGTTTACCATTATAAATGTTTAACAAAAAAACATACTTTATTGTGAGAGCTATGTTTGCAAATCTTGTTCTCAAAAGACACTATAAGAAAGAATTCTTGTTGAAATGTAAACAACGTTATTATATATATATATATATATATATATATATATATATATATATATATATATATATATATATATATATATATATATATATATATATATATATATATATATATATATATATATATATATATATATATATATATATATATATATATATATATATATATATATATATATATATATATATATATATATATATATATATATATATATATATATATATATATATATATATATATATATATATATATATATATATATATATATATATATATATATATATATATATATATATATATATATATATATATATATATATATATATATATATATATATATATATATATATATATATATATATATATATATATATATATATATATATATATATATATATATATATATATATATATATATATATATATTTTTTTTTTTTGGTTATGCTATTCTTTGACCTATGACTTTAATATATTTCTGGTTTTATTTTTCTTGGTTTAAGGTCAGCGTGCTAAGTAAGTAAGACAAAAAAAATTCGATTGCACCAGTCAAAAGATAAAGTGTTTATTTGAATTTGATACATCTGAGAGGTGAATTTTTGCCACCTTAGATACCTTTTCTTTCGGAAGGTCACATACATTTATAAATAAATCTAAGTTATGTACGTGCATTTAAAAATAGTCTGTGTTGTACGTGTTTTATGTAAATGTTTATGTTAGTTTTTTAAAATTTGGATTATTTTGACATTACGTTCTAAGGTAAGATATATTTTTTCAAAAAAAAATTCTGTTATCATACCTACATGTTCATATCAAATTGTAGATTTGAAAAAGACTAGAAGCATGGTTGAAACGTTATCTTTCCGACTACAATATATGTATGTTTTGAAGTAATTTTGCCTAGTTTTAACTTAGCACGCTGATATATATATATATATATATATATATATATATAACCAATATATAAATATATATATATATATATATATATATATATATATATATATATATATATATATATATATATATATATATATATATATATATATATATATATATATATATATATATATATATATATATATATATATATATATATATATATATATATATATATATATATATATATATATATATATATATATATATATATATATATATATATATATATATATATATATATATATATATATATATATATATATATATATATATATATATATATATATATATATATATATATATATATATATATATATATATATATATATATATATAAGAAAGCTATGAAGGCAAAAAACTTAATATGGCAAGCAGCTGAAAACAATCTTGTCCGCATCAATTCACAAGACCTCTCGAACTTTCACAGTTGATAATTGAAAAAGTAAGTAAGACAAAAAAAAATTCGATTGCACCAGTCAAAAGATAAAGTGTTTATTTGAATTTGATACATTTGAGAGATGAATTTTTGCCGCCTTAGATACCTTTTCTTTAGGAAGGTCACATACATATTTCATTACCAATTTTGTGAATCCATGTTTGTTTTTTTTTCAAGATAAATTTGCATTTTCCCAAACACATCATCATAAAAATAAACTGTATATTTGCTGCATTTCTGCGAACAGAATATATTTCTCATGTAAAGTAAGTTTCCTATTAAATTCTTTTCATTTATACTTACCTATACGTTGGCTTTGGGAAGTTGCTATTTTATATCAAGAATCAACGATATTCGCATTTTTAAGTACCTAAATAAGGGTGCCAATAACTAGACTTTTTGCAGTGCTAACAATGCCAATAACTAGGTAAATATGTTGTGAAAAAAATATATATAAAAAAATAGTTCCATTCAAACTGAGAACAAAACTTCACGAGAACGTACTATACAAAGACCATAAAATGTAGAAAAAATATTATAATGACCAATTTCGCTCCAAATGTTTTTGTCCAGTAATAAATAATTAACTCAGCTATATTAAAGTCCCAATAATTAGGCTTTTCTGGCTACATAACTCCTCCCTCCTTAAGCTCGGAAAATAGAGGTTGACGGTTTTCCGGATGTGCGAGCGTCTGGAGTTCGATATTCGTCCGGCTTGAAGGGCTGATATCCATTGATTCTGGTTCGTCAATGTCCATCGAAACTTGAGGGTTCAATCTAGATTGCGATTTTACGGATCTCGTTTGGTTGTGGTATTTTCGTATGACTTTCCAAAGGATCGTCGAGAGTCCGAATATAATTAGTGACAGCAAGATAGATATTGCTGAAGTCCAATGGTTGATGAGTTCCAGGTGTTTGCAGTTTGTGGAATTTTATTGTGGAAATCATCCTGTTTGCTTCTAGAATTTCTTGGTGATTAATTTCTTGTAGCTTTAGGTGAGGTAAATCTTTCTGGTTTTTGATCTCGATTTTTGGGATGTCCAAACTGTAGTATAATTTGCTGGAATTTTCGATAGCGTATTTTTGACCATTGATTTCTATTGGACACTTGTTCATTGTGATGAGTGTAGGTTTGTTTATTAAGGCGGATCGCTTCAACTCTTGACAATTGCTGATTATTGGCACTTGTTTAGCGGGGATAACCAAGATTTATTTATCGCTGATCTTCGTTACACTTGGAATCGTATAGTGTACCTTGACCATTGGGCATGTGTTCTGGTTATGCGTTAGTATTCTTAATACGCAGGAATTATCTTGGGAAAGAGCCTCTTGTGGACATACGAAGATGTTTTCTATCTTTGAGCATTCTAAGTCGGTGGAAAAATGCCTTTCTTCTGTGAGTAGTAAGTAGCGTTTGGATATGACTAATGTTTGGTTCTGGATAGGAATAGGAAGTATTTTATACAATGTAAACTGAGTTGGGGAGACCATTAATTGATTAAATTTGCGAGAGGTATAGTATTTTTTTCGGGAATGATTTTTAAAATGTCTTTTAGTTGAAATTCATTTAGGATACTATTATGAATTGTATTGAGCCTAGCAAAGCTGATAGCGGTTTCAACATTTAGTAATAATGTTTTTATTCTTAAAAGTTGGTTGTGTATGTTATCGGTTATTAATTATAGGTATATAGTATCAGAGAATGTTATTTGTTTTAATTCTAGAAGATTAAGTTTAGCATAAATCTTCTTTTGGTTTTCGTTGATTTTACTTAAATGTAAGTCGTATGTTTGTGTTATATTGGAAAGAATAGACACTGATGATTGTATTAGTTTCGTTTTGTATTAGTTATTGATTATTAGAAAGAACATTTAAGTATTTGTCGTATTTTTGTTTGTCATCGGAGTCGAGTGCACCGAATAACCATTTATTGAGTTTTCCTACTCCATCGAACAATCCGTGCTTTTGTTTATAGTTTTTGTCAAATAAGAATACATTTAATTTAAGGGCGTATAGAAATTCGTGCGTTTGATTCATTTTTTCTGATTTAGTATTATTTTTGCGGTAATTAGAGACCTTTCTAAATTGTTCAGACACATTTCTGTTTGTTCTATGTTAATGTGATAGTAAGCGGTATGATGTAAGTTTGTAACGTATGTGGTTCCTAGGACAATAGGGAGTATTGGATTAGTGATTTCTTTTTCTTCGTAAGGCCATACTGTGGGAAGAGCGAGGACTAAGATCAGGATTCTCATCATCTGAAACAAAACGTTGTAGTTTCAGGCGATTTATGTGGATTGCTCGTTTTTGGGCGATTATTTTAGTGGGGTACGATTTTATGGGGACATTCAGTTTTTTGTATTTGTTCGTTTGCTTAATTTTAGATTTGCTTGGGAAAGTTTTTTCGGAAAGGAGTTTTGCGGGGTCGATTTTAATTTCGAGTTGTCGGTTTTCGTTACGTTTTTCTAAAATTGTAGTTTGGTTTGTTTTGAGAGTGTCGAATATTTGGGAATTTAATATTTTAATGTTTTCGGCATGTTCTTGCATATCATGAGTTAGTTTTTCTTCTTCTGAAAGTTCAAGAGGGTTTTTGTAGTCGAGTTTAACTTTAATGATTTGAAATGGTGAATATTTCAAAGCATTATGGGTAGAGTTATTATAAGATAAGATGGCGTAATTCATAAGATTACAAATATTTTCTTTGGGCTTTTCATTTTGGAGGGCCAGTATCTTTTCATTGAGGGTCGAATGAAATCTTTCAACAGAGCTGTTGGAACCGGGGTTGTGTGGTGTGCAGTAATGTATTTCGATGTTATGAAGCAAGTAGAATTTTTGTACGTTTTCATTCTTAAAGGATGTTCCATTGTCAGTTGTTATTTTTCTAGGTAATCTGTAGTGATTGACGTAGTGTATAAGCTTTTCTACAATTTCGGGGCCATGGCAAGTTAAGAGGGGTATGCTTGACCTAGTTTTGAAAAGCTGTCTAAAATTGTTAAAAATGTGGTATTGTGAGTCTTGTAAGTGTCTAAATATATGTGATCAAATGGTTCATGGCCAAAAGGAGTTGCTTTAAACACTAATTTGTTGGGATGTCTTTCGTATTTTGTCTTTTGACATATTTCGCACATATTTAGGTAAGTTTTAACGTCGTTCTCGAGGTTCGGTCAGTAAAATCGTTTCCTTAGTGTGATTATATTTTCTTGAATGCCTCTATGTGTGGTTTTTGTTTCGTGGTAATATTTTATTTTTAATTGTTGTTCGTCAACGTCTGTTATGTGCTCTAAGAGTCATCTAGAAATATAAAGTATGAATGCATTATTCTTAAAATAGGTTTGAAAAAGGTTTATTATCAGTGGTTCTAATGTTTGATTTATAAAGACAGTACGTCTTTCCAAGTGCGACATTCTCTTTTAATATTTTGCAAAGAAGTTGTTCCGAGGGGTCGTTGGGTAAAAAGATAATTGTTCGTTGTTTATCAAAAATTTGGATACGTTCAATTTTATCTTTGTTGTCTCTCGAATATCTAAAAATGACCTGGTTTTTGTAAGTGTTAAGTGCTTTGTTGACATACGGGGCGCCAATGATTGGATTTTCGTGGCTAGAGTGGACCGTTTGTGTGTCCGTTTTATCTAAGGGTTCTTCTTGTTGGTTTGGTTCGATAGTGACATCGGATATAATATTTATTTTGGGTTTATCTTTTTCTACGTTTAATGTTTGCAAGATCTCGTCGAGATCTTGAGAATCGAGGTGTGGAATTTCTTCTGAAATTGTCGTCGTCTTCTATATTATTTATTTGATTGGGGATACGAGATAATGCGTCAGCGTTTGTGTTAGTTTACCTTGCTTGTAGATTATTTCGTAACCAAATTCCGCTAGTTTAAGTCTCCAGCAGACTAGTTTAGAATTTGGTTCTTTAATAGCGAATAGCCATTGAAGGGGTTTATGATCGGCTATTATTTTAAATTTCTTTCCGAACAGGTATAGGCGGAAATACTTAGTTGCCCAGACGATGGCAAGTAATTCTTTTGCAATTGTGGAATATTACACTCGGCTGGGTTGAGAGTGCGCGAAGCATATGCGATAGGAAAATCTTTTCCTATTGGGCCTTGGAACACGATAGCTCCGATTGCAAAGTTTGAGGCATCCGTGGTTAAATTGAACGGTTTTGAAAAGTCTGGGTGTTGTAATATCGGATCGTTGGTTAAAAGGGATTTGCATTTTTCAAAAGAATTTATAAATTCGGGAGTGTGTTCTACTTTGTGATTTTTCTTTAGACAATTAGTTAAAGGTTTAGCGACCTTGGCAAAGTTTCGAATGAATTTCCTGTAGTAGCCTATGAGTCCTAGAAATGACTTTATTTCTTTGGGATTTTTAGGAATTGGAAAGTTAAGAATAGCTTCGATTTTTCTCGGGTTTCGTTTTATACCTTCTGGGGTAACCACATGCCCTAAGAACTCAACTGTTTTACGTGGAAACTCTGATTTGTCTAGCTGTATTTTTAAATTATAATATCTTCCATATACATAAGACATATTTTTCCCTGTAAATCCCGCAGGACATTGTCGAAGACGCTTTGGAATGAATATGACGGGGGCATTTTTAAGGCCAAATGGCATACGAATATATTCGTAGTGGCCATTTTTGACGTTAAAAGCGGTTTTTGGTATAGACGAGGGGTCCATTTCGATTTGATGGAACCCTGATGCTAAGTCAAGGATTGTGAAATATTGACATCTGCCAAGTTTGTCTAGAATATCATTGATATGAGGTATTGGGTATCAATGATTTTTTTCGTTGATTTTACGATAATCTATGACAAGACCCGGGACTTGAGGATGGTCTAATTATTCCATGACTTAGCATTTGGCTGATTTGTCTTTGAATCTCTTCTTTGTGAATATAAGGATAGCGATAAAATTTGGTGTGGACTGGGATTTCATCAGGTGTCTTAATTTCGTGTTTAATTTGATTTGTGAAAGTTAATTTGTCGCATGGTTTATGAAATATGTTCGGAAATAGAGAGAGTAAATTTTGCAGTGATTTTCTTTTTTCGGGGTTTAAATGGTCTGATCTTATCAAGGAGAAATCGATGGGCGAGTTAGAATCTAAGGTTTCGTAAACTGTATTAATTTCGGACACAATTTGTTCTATATAAGATTTCGTTCTCTGTTGCGTTAAAAGGGGTACATTTTTGTTCTGTATCATGTGGGTTGAAATATATCAGAATACTGTGATTTTGTAAGTTTTTTATCTCAAGGGTAACATGGTTATTCTGAACTTTTAGAAGAGAGGATGAGATTTCGAAGTCTTTTGTTCTAATGTGCGGCACGTATCATTCTGAATTATTTGGCAGAGCAGTGTAAATACGTTTTAATACGTTTATCTTAGCTGGGATTTCGACCTTTTGAATATCGAAATTGTGTCTGTAAGATAAGCGGATATTTATTTCATTATATAGGCATTTATTTGTCAAGTCAATGTTTAGATTTAGTTTCCTTAGGTCTTTCACACCTAAGATACCATCGAAGTAATCGTGAAAGTTAAACAAGATAAATTCTAGTTCGTTATCAATGTTAAATGCACGGAGAAGTGCGATTTTTGCTTTATTATGGGAATCAGTTTTGCCTATACATGTAACTAAGGGGTGTTTGGAATTAAATATTTGGTTAGGAATGTTTTGTTCTGCAATTAAGGGCCTTAAAAGAGAAGTGTGGCTGCCGGTGTCAATAAGTAATTTTAAAGGTGGGTTTTGGATTTTTATGTATGGCAAAGAATTAATTTGAAAGGCATTGATGTCTAAGAAGGACTGTCCTCTACGGAAGCTTCGTTTGGAAAATTTTCGCTGGTCTCGGTATTGTTTTGTTGTTCAGGGTTGATAGCGTGATTAAACTATAGGTTATCAAAATTTTCGTCGTCTAAGTCTTGGGAATAATTCTCGTACATATTCTCGTATTCGAAGTTATTGTAATGTTTTTTTTTTTTGGTCAGAGTATTGTTCTTGATAACAAGTATTTTATGTTGGGTAATTATTTTCTAAGTGAGTAAGCTCTGTGAATGTGAAAGGGTGAGAGTTTTGTCTCCATTGATTTCGTTTATGGTTCAAGTTTTGGTTTTGATTTTGGCTAAAAGGTCTTTGTAAGTTTCTATTCGATTGGAAGCTCACGCCGGACATAGGTTTGGACGTATCTAAAGATCTATGAGGGTTGTGTTTAGGAAAAGCGTTGGCTGGTTTGCCAAAAACTTCTCGGTTAGTGGGGAATTTATGTTGAATATGTCGAGGTTGAATATTAATAGGTCCTCTGGGGAATGGTGAAATGAATGCAAAGGGTTAGGAAATGCATTGTTTGAAAAGGATGTTTGGTGTCTGTTAAAATTATTGTTGTTCGGGTTCGTCAAATAATTTTCGCGAGGATTAAATGAACTAGGTTTTGGTATGTTGGGTCTAGGATTTGGAGTTTGCATATTATTATGGTGTCTTAACATTTGGGCTCTATTATTAAGTTGTTGTTCTACAAGAGAATGATTTAAAATAAGTCCGTAAGTATCGTCGAGATCTCTGGGTTATTAATTAACAAAATAGTTCTTAATCCGCTATTTACGTTGGCTAGTAGAGCAGTAGTTGCAGTTTGTTCTGTTTGTTCAATTAAAGCGATTTTTGTAGCTTGAACTAAGTTTTCGGAATTAATTTTAAGAGTTATACTATTTTTTAGAATTTTGAGCCTATCTAAGAATTCTATTATAGATTCGTGTTTTTTCTTGTGAAAAAGTTGAGTTGTTGTAATAGTGTATGTATGTTAGCTTTGTCTTCAAATTTTTGTCTCAAATCGGATTTTATTAAAGGCCAAGTCGCTAGTTCGGAATGACAAAGTAAGTGATCGCCGGCTTCGTCAATTATTTTCGATTGAATAGTGGCGATTATGTATTCTTTGAGGGATTCGTCTTGGATAGTAATGTAGTATCTATTATAAAATTTGTCTATAGAGTTGATGAAGAATTCTAAGTGTTCAGATCGACCTGAAAAAGATTTTAGGGTGCGTGCAATTTCTTTTGCCACTGTTAAAGTCGCCATGTCGTCGAGTTTGATTTTGTTTATTAAAGTGGTTAGTTCGTTAATAGTCTTGTCTGTGTCACTATTATTGGTTATATGTTTGTTTCCATTCATCAAGATTTTAAAATAGAGAAACAATTTTAGAATAGAAATGAGAAGTTATTTATGTAGCAATATAACACTCAGGGAACACAACATATAAAATATGGAACATAAAAAATGTCGATACCTAATAAAAGTTAAAATCATATACCAATTTACAAAAATCAGAGGTTTGGACAGGAAATATCATTATCTTACTCTCGGTTCCTCCGAAGTAGCCGTAGCTTTCCTACCAATGAATTGGGGTGGATCTTCCTTGATTAATGGTTGAAACCAACGGCCAGGCAGCTTGTCTCAGGAAGTTTGCAGTATGCACCTTCTAAACTCACTTTTGCTGGCTTTCAAGGATCCCTTACGACTGCCTCAGTTAAATAACTTAATCTTTCAACTTTGTTTTTAAAAACAATTTTTATTAACAAATAAAGTTCTAAAATTATACAGTAAGGACTTAACTACATGAAATACGAAAATTAAGTGACGCTGTCAGGAACAGGGCACTATTTATATGCTAAAGTAAAGTAAACAACGTAGATAAGTATATATACAGATAAGAGCTTATCTGGCACCATAACTCCAGTCTTAATGGTGATCACCACTATTAATAGTGTTATCAAATACATCCTGTATTCGTCAGTACATTAACACCCCATTCCCAAAATTTGTTTATCTGTAATTTTTTTTAATAAGTATATACATCTACATGCATACGTTATATTTCACTTTACTTTATAGAAAAATATGAATTTTAAAGGAAAGTATAAAGATGATAGAAAACAGAAACTAAATTTGACGAATACATAGCATTTTATGTATATAATGAATAAGTCATATATAAGTTAATTTTGGGGAAGTAATAAATAAAAAAACACAAATCTTACAATAATTCCAACAGTTTGCATTGTTGTTTCGAAGATCCAATTTACTTGCTGAAAGTAAACACTAAATTTCAAAGTCTATCAAATCTGTGAAAAAAATATTTTATGCTCATTTCTGCCTCATTTTGATTTTCGGCGCAATTTTTTATTAGTTTCTAAATTTTATCAAGGGAGTTTTTTGAGCAGAGTTTAAATTCGATGGATTTGTATCATCGAACTTAAACCTTTAGATATATTGACCATCATCAACTAAGATAAAGAAATTTTATATTTCTACTACATATACTTACTATAAATATTCTATTATCTTAAACCACTTTAACAAAGAGTATTTTTCAAATAATCAGTTTTATTTAATCTATTATTCGTTTGGAATGTATATACAGACTTTTAAATCCTCTAGAGCAGGTTGCTCTGTTTAAAATACATATTATGTTAGGCCTAATAGGTATAATATCAAAAATTATTTAATTTGTAGTTTGTTATTGGCTTAATATGGGCAGTGCAAGTTTGTGTTTATATTCGTTTGCACTGCGTATTTTATATACATTTAAGAAAATTTTGTTTTTTTTTTAAATTACAATAGTATTGACATTATAATTCGTATTTTGTCTTTTATTACCAGATCATCTAATAAAACATTTTTTTTGTGAATTTGAACTCCCCTGTCTGTTATAATCAAAGCTAAAGCCATTAAGGTTGTGCTATATAAAAAAATGTTTGTAGAATTTCAAATTTGAAAATTAACTTTAAAAATATTAAAAAAGGTGACCAACTTAACGCTCCCCAAGAACATCATTTCTTTGTACCTTATTATATATCCGGTTTATTATAATTGTCCGAGGGTTGTGCTACATAAATTATAGTGTGTAAAATTTCAAATTTGAAAATTAAATTAACAAAAACTGACAAACATAACGGATCTATACCTTTGACTTGTTTTCTAAAAAGTGTTTTAGTTACTCACCCCAATAGTACGCAAGAGGTCTAAGAAGCGCGTCTGGCATAACAATATGTATAAGTACTGCGAAAAGAGCCTCTTTTACTACACTCAATTGCATATAACTAAGTGAAGTTTGACCATGGAATTTAGCCAACAATTGATTGCGGAAAAGTTAGTTTCCCCACATGTTAGAAACAAATGAGTTAACCTTGGTCTTTTTTTACATTGCCCATAATTCTGGCCGTTCAGGTGTATTAGACTATTTGTTAGAAGTAGGTTTAAAACTACCACTTCAACACGAATGTGAACAATTTCCTTACGTTTGTGTGATACAATTTTGTTTTAGGCAAAGGATATTTTATATTTATATTTTATACAATAAAATACATAAACAGAAATTTAAACAATGTAAATTTAAGAAAAGTAATAATTTGGAGGCATCAATAAATGAATAATACAAGCCAACATTTTATTTGATTTTTTGCTTGTTTTAGAACGTTGTTTTATATTGCTGTTTAGACAACCTTAAAATAAATATGGTGTTCTAAAATCTTGATTTTTTAACACTCTTTAATATTCTAATTAATACGTTGTTTTTACATTTTCTGTTAACCGGAAGTTGGTCTTAGAATAGGGTGACTATACGTTCTTGAATCCCAGGGTTCTTCGATTTAAAATGCAAAACTTTTAGCAAAATCATACTAAGCCTAAGGAGTTTTTGTTTGTAATTTCATCTTACTTCTTAGTTTTTTATAATTTTATTATGTTATAAATATTAAATATAAATATATGGTCTGCGAAAAAAGAATAAAAATTTTAAGTACGGGCCTTATAAATGGAACGATTAAATTTTACCGCTGGCTGAAACAGCAATAAAGGTGGTATCCAAGACCCAGGTATTCACTCTAATTTTCGCATTACGTATCTGATATCTACAAAAGCTTGGTCTATATTTACACACAATATATCTTTTAAATGTAATTCCAAACGGAACATAGCAAAGTTTATGATTAAAAAAAAACCAATATGTTTTACAAAAATTATTTTGTTTCATCATCAATTTACCTGCACTTACTCAGGCTGTCGAACAGAAAAACTCAGTCTGTTGCAGTTTGTGCAAGGGTCAATGTTAAGACTCTATTTGTTTCTATATTGAGTTATTAAAAAAATAAAAATAAAAAATATTAAAAGCATTTTTTCTTTGAAAGCTTAAAAGGTGATATTTACATAGTAAAAATCGTAAGTGAATTTTGACATTCAGTTTACATTGCTATAAGTCGGTATTTATTTAAACATTTAGATTAAGCAGAATTCGATGTTTAATCAACAAACAATTTAGCGTAAATACTTTTTGGAATAAAACAACGCAAAATAGCGCAATTTTTATATTTAAAGTATAAAATAAACAATATCACAAGTGAAAGTTATATATTTGAAAGATATATTACACTTATTACCCGAGATGGTGTTGTATGTACTTAATAAAATCTTTGGGTAAAAATTTATAAAAAGAAAACGTATAAAAATAATGTTTTGCTAACCTCGTAAATGGAAAGTTTAGGCTTTCACACAAAATGTGTCACACTTTATTTATATATATACAAATAGTATACTGCTAAACAATTGATCTTTCCAATGAAATTTTGAAGGCAATATTAAAGACCTGGATTTGCGAAACGAATTAATTTCAGCATATCGTTAACTACATGAAGCTGACAACACTCTATAATATAGGGTGTTTAGTTTATCGAGATTCTTGCAAAAATTCAAAATTTCATTCTTTTTTTTCATATTGTTATATCAGGACAATTATTGCAGAGAAAAATTTAAAAAATCATTCTATTTTTAATATAGACAAGATTTTTGGAATTATTACAATTGTATGTCATTGCCCCAATCTGGTATAATAAAAATTATATTTAAATCACTATAAAAAACTGCTGCAACAAATGACTTTTTTGTGTAAAGTAAATCCGTTATATGGATAAACCGTTAAAATTTTGGTACGAATCCAATGTGGATCAAGTCAATCTAATAAAAAATATTATAAAACAATACTTAACCAACTGACATCAAATGTTTACACAAAAAATGCGTGTGGGGATAGGCATGTACTTGTATGTATTAGTGCAAATTCAAAATACTGTTAGAAAAAAAAATCATAAAGGAATGAAAAAGTCACATTTAGAGAGACCCTGCTACGCATAACAATTAATATCCTATTTAAAAGTGTCGTTTAGTACTCTAAGATTCTGTCTGGTTTAATTCATTTATTAGTGGAACCTGGCTGCTGAGACAAATGCTAAAACTCATCGCCTAACTGAATATTATTTGTTTGTAACATGTAGAAAAGAAACAAATATGTTGTAATAATATTTACTTTGACAGCACACTTTTTTGTTTATATGAAATTTTATTGCTTCGAACATATTAATTTGGGAAAAAGGTGATCTCAATTGATTCCAAGTTTTTATTATTCTTCCGAACTATAAAAGAAATTATTTACTATTTTATGCAAAGATTTTAATTATATCTTAAAATTACAAAATTTGAGTTAACATATTATTTCACTAGAGGATCTATCTTCACATGTGCAACGAGGGAGAAAGTGTAACGAGAGAGAAAAAGAATCCATTAAAGACATGGCACCGGATATAGGGGATTCTCGGTTCAGTAGATTTGTTTACTTTCTGGTTTGTTGTTTAGATCCGTCAGTATTTTGTCTACTGGGTGTCTCAGAAAACTGATTTAAATTATCATGTAATAAAACCTAAACATACGTTTAAGTATACATTATTGTTCGCATTTAGGTCATACAAAGAGTACAGTATAAGTCTCCAATGTATTTGACTAAGACTTCCGACCAAAATCTTAGTTAGCTATCTTCACAATCTCGATCAAGTCTATTTAATAAGTCTAAGTGATAATCTCATAAGTCTAAGTAATAACCACGAAGATCACTTAAAATACCTCCACATAATCTTTGAAAGATCGCAAACGCATAACTTTGAGGTATTTGCAAAGTGTTAGGTGCCTTAAATTACCTTAGTCGTAGAATTACCTAAATTCCGAATTTTAAGAAACCATAAACATAACTTTAATTGGAAAATTTTCTCGGAATATGCAATTGGTTACGTGAATACGTACCAAACCCGTCCGTTATACTCGCATCATTTAAATAATTCTGGAGAAAAAACAAGCAAGTGGAAATGGGCACAAGTTCCTGACCAGGCCTTTGCAAATCCAACTTTTCTAAGGAGGGCGAAAAAGGTTCCAACAAAACAAAAACAGACATCAGTTCCAAATTTTCTCCTACTTCTACCAAGTTCCACATTATCGAGCAAGAATATTTCAGTATAATGTGGGCAGTTAAATATATTAGAAACTATCTTGAAGATAGACATTTCATCCTCAGAAAAGACTCATGAGTTATTATCTGTCTAAAAAAATTCTAAGATAACCCAAAAGCTCAAATTAACCATAGAACATGTCCCTGAAAATCAAAATGAGCTTCTAGATTTATTAAGTAGAGACCTGGATGAGGGTGTTGATTTTGACCCCAACTTGGAGGGGTTGTTTTCCAGTGCCTCAATCTCCACCCTCAGAACATGATATCCCTTCAAATCCTCTTGCTCTCTGATATTCCCGAGCACACTGAAATCTACGAAATAGATCTCAGGACTCTACACAAAAAATTTGTACTTGCACAACATTTTAGTAATTTCTGCAGGCGCAGAATCTCAAGATTAACTTTCTCAAAATAACGATATTCAAAGCCCTGACTATAGAGAACTGCTAAGGAACTTTTGCACTTATGACCAACTTTTGTAGCTTAAGCATGCCTCAAGTGATCGTTTAGTAGTCCCTAAAAATCAGATACCTAAGGTTATCTACACCTTCAATGACACCCTGGATCCGCACACCCCGGAGTAGAAAAAAGTCGTATTACTGGAAACTGCATACAAAAACTCCTATATACCTTCTCCAAAGGATTTCGATCGATATGTTTAGCCCATACATGGAAATATCCGGTAAAGATCAATATATCCTCAAAATAGAGAATGTCTTTAGCAAAAGGGTTGAAATCTATTCCTGAAATTTTAGCAGGAGACGTGGTTAGGTATCTAGAGGACGAAATATTCACAAGATACGGATGTTCTGGTATCCTGGTAAGTGACAATAGCCGAGCCTTAATCTCAAACGCTATCGAAAAACTCTGCGTACGTAATAAAATTACATACCTCTTTTCTGCTATATATCACCAGTAGGTAAACACTGTTGAACGTCTAGTTCAGGAGTTTCAAAAAGTTATACGCTTCTTATAATGCTTGCGACACAAATATCTAAAAAAACCTTAAAATTTTACTTTTTACTGCCCGTAAAAATTACTGGAGAAACACCCTTATCTACTATTCTAGGTTACAAATTACCCGGACCTGGGGTGCGATTTTGCACATATCATTTCGTTAGTTAACGAATCGCTAAATCACGTGATTTAGCGAAACAACTGACAAAGGTTGGAAGTAGCATCATTTCTCAAATGGAAAATTGCATGTATTTTTTGACGTCAAGTAGGCCAGTTTCTCATTACGATTTGACAGTTACTCTTAACCTTAAAATTATTTTGTTGACGTTGAGCAAAACACGACGAGTTTGTTTGGCCTAATTCAGCATACTTTATTATTTTGAGAATAATTAAAAGGTGATGAAGAATTAAAAATCTGAAGCTTCTAAGGTCTGCCTGGAGATCCTTAATACTTTGTTTGTTACACTTCTAAAAGGGAAGATACAGCAGCATTGCTGGCATCAATTGGTGATCGAATAATTATTGTACCTAATACCTACTAATATTCTAATAAAACAGAAGTTAACAAATAAGTGGTGATTTCAAGAGACCTAAATTTGACTTTAATTAATCGCTACATGTGAGTGCAGTGAAAAAAGGTAAACATTTTAATGGATATTATATTGTGCTTTTCCAGAACAGATTTTAATGTTATTATACCTTATTATAAAAGCGTAATATAATATGTTTGCACTTATAGGAGGTATTTCCAGATATTTTAGAGACATTAGAGAATATGATATTCTTAAAGGCAATGTCAGGTATTTCTAGGTAGGAAATAACTATTTTAAGATACATAACACCTTTTTAAATAAATAGGACACTAAGCAAACCCTTGTTAAAGAATCAACATTAAATTAAAATCTAATAAATTTAACAGACAATTGTTGAATACTTTAGTAAGCCATATCTTGAGATAGAGTTTAAGTTTTTTTTGTTTAATGTCTACAAATTCAATGTACTGTAGTGATAAATGCATAAATATCTTTATTAGAGTGGACTAGTTTTAGATGTACTAGTCAAAATTTTGTTTTATTTATTCTGAATTAAATTTTTTTCCAAAATGAAACTTCCTACTTTAATTTCTAATACATTTGTTTTCTATATTTATCTAATGAATTGCTAATAAAAATATGTTTTTATAATAACTTTCCAATATGTATTGTTTAAGACGATTTTTAATAAAATGGTAATATGGTCTAAATAAAATGAGTTACACGCTTATTCTGTGTTAAAATTATTAAAATGCCTAATAGGATTTATTAAATCATTAGAAAAATAAACAAATAAAATTTAATACTTTACCATTTAATTATAAAGTTTAAAATAAATACAAGCCCTTATTGAAGAAGGGCAACCACCAGCATTTAGACCAGTTTACAAGAGTAAAAAATGAAAAATTAACCCTTTGACATTTTTGCAGAACTTCGCATTTTAGGGTGCTTGGGCCCCATGTTTTCTCACTTCCATCAGTCTGTCTGTACGCAGCATAGCATAAAAACTACTTATCCAGTTGAATTTAAGTTTTCAACGGAATGGAAACATTTTGGTAAAAATCGAATATGGCGAAACAAAATGGCAGCCTAATGAAATAAAACTGTATAAAACAAAAGTGTATCATTAGAAAAATAAACAAATAAAATTTAATACTTTACCATCTAATTATAAAGTTTAAAATAAATACAAGCCCTTATTGAAGAAGGGCAACCACCAACATTTAGACCAGTTTACAAGAGTAAAAAATGAAAAATTATCCCTTTGACATTTTTGTAGAACTTTGCAGTTTAGGGTGCTTGGGCTTGGGCCCCATGTGTTTCCACTTCCGTCAGTCTATCTGTACGCAGCATAGCATAAAAACTACTTATCCAGTTGAATTTAAGTTTTCAACGGAATGGAAACATTTTGGTAAAAATCGAATATGGCGAAACAAAATAGCGGCCTAATGAATTAAAACTGTATAAAACTCAAGTGAGAAACAGAGACGGTAAAATTTTAGTCCGAATCTTGTATAACAAAACTAAATGACGGCCTAATAAATTATTTGAATATGCAGTAAATTGTAGTAACAATCTGTACAAGGGAAATTGATTGCCATTTAAAGTGATCCCTCTCTAATATTTTTATTATTTCTCGTACTAAAAAATATTACATACAGTGTAATTTTTTACATGGAATGCTCTGTATAAAGAAGCCCTTTTAAGAAATACTCTATTTGTAACTGTTACGACTGAAATTTATATATTCAAAAATAATATGGCCATTTGTAGGCAGGTATTAGTTTTAGTTTCTTAAGTATCATAGGTAGGTACATCAGAAAATTTGACACGAAGTTTTTTGGGAAGATATTTTATAGCTTTTCATAGGTGTAAAAAATAGACAGGGTATTCATTTAATAAAAATATATATTTTGTCACTCTCTATATATTTCAAAGATACTGAGAATTACCATATGATTGGGAAGGAGAAAATTTACTTTGCATTTTTTTTTCATTGCATTAAAAATAATAAAATTCCTGCAAGTTGATGCTATACCTAACAGAGTAATTTTATCGTCTAAAAACTAAAAATCGCCGTTTGGAGAGTTTACATAACTACCAAAAGAAACAGTTGGAACTGAAAAATAAATATTTCCACTTTCATACCTTAACTTTTGGAAATATGTTTAAAGATTCATTTATAATACTACCCGTAACTAATTTCATAGTGGTATCAATCTCTAACTCTCTATATCCCTGTAAATATGTATCTATAAAATGCCTAAATATAATTATTTTTCTAGATTTAAGTGTAGTCATAAATCTGTAGTAAAAAATCAATTTTATATTTGTCACTAAATAAAAAAACATTAGAATTGGACATTTTTTTATTGTTCAAGTTGTTACAAGCTGAAATTAGTTTCAATTGCTGCTGCATTCTGGTGATACGTAAGTCCACATCATTTTCTTTTACGAAAGGTCCAAATGACTCACACTGTGACTTGAAATACTTAAAAAGAAGAAAAAGTACTGTAAAAAAATTGTTTTTCGAAAAATCAGCTGCAAAAGAAGGATATTTTAAATGAAATAATATGCTATTAAAAAACTTATTGATAAAATAGGTATATTTCCAATTTTAGTTAAAAATTAAATGCAATACTCATATTCTTCTTAAGAAAATAAGAATATCCCTATAAATATGGCTTTTTAAACTTTTTTTTCTAACCAACAGCATGTATAGTACCTCCACCCAATTTTTTTTTATTAAATATAACCATAACCCCTACATTAATTAATTAATTTTAGGTACTGATGTCCTATAGTAAACTACTGGACAGATGCGCAGTTATACATGCAAATTTGTGGACAAAATTCAAGTTTACTAATTTTCAACCAGAATTTATATATTGAGTTGTGGTTTTCTATAATGCCTAGCACTATATCTTAAATTTATCACTTCGAAAATGCAAAAGGCCACAAGAAATCTGTTACACAGAGTATTATCTAAGCCCTTATCATTTTCTCAAAATGTTTATACACCACAATGACTATTACAAAACGAAATATTATATTGTTCTTTTCTACCCAGGATAATCCACATCCGAATACCAAAAAACTTTCTTCATATAAAGGGTGTTTTCACCAAAATGCCTCCCCTGGAAAATGTAAATATTGTATATTACATATATAAATTACATTTATATACCAAATGGACTATGCATGACCTCTTTTGTGTTTTTTCTCATTAGTTATGGTTCTGCGGGCGCCCATGCAATATCCCATAAATAAGACATGGCCTTCCCTATGCCCCCTTAGTTACGCCCCTGCTAGACAGTTGAAACCTGAATATTGTCCAAAAATTTCCATGTTTAAGTTCGTCATTTATATGTCACAATCTAGTGGTATTCTAAAAATTATACTGAACAAAGCCTGTAAGAATGGGAGAATTGCGACGTGGCTACTAGGACTACACATAAATCTTATAAAACTAGCTTGAGGGAAATTCCCTAAATTTTATATATCTTGTAGTTCTTGACTTTCTGAACAATAGATACCATGAACACCTCCAAATCTTAAAAAATAGAGACAGAATTGAATTTATAAAAAAAAGTTATTCTGAAGAAAAAATCGAGAAAAAAATGTTTCTTGTTACAAAATACAGTTTTCACTTTGAGTAATCTTAATTTTCCTAGACTTTGGTCAGTTATACTTTATTTGATATGATTAAAACAGGGAACATACAGATGTTTCAAGTAAATTGAAGTTTAAAAAATAAAATTTTAAACAAAACAAATTACAAATTCCTTTTTTATTTCTGTTTATGATCTTTTTTAAGGTATTAAACTTCAGTTTACCAAATTACATATAAACCAGATGTCTTATTCTTTAATAAAACAAAATAGTCCATAATAAAAAAACAGCAGCTGTACCTTATACCATATTTTTGGGACATCCTGCATAAATATTTAATATATCTTTACAAAATGTACTTTTAGCACCAGAATATCTTCCAGTACCTAACAAACTATCCCAGAATTACATAATACTGGATTGGTTAAAAATGGTAAACACAGTAAACTTAACTTACAAAAAATAAAATTTCTTCATGATATAGGTATAATGTATAATTTTTTCTCTAAAATTAAGTTTGGTTTACTTTTGTTCCTTTATGTATATCTATATAGTTTTTTTTAAATTTTTAACACATCTGATATTTTATACAGATTTTATGTACAGGATGTCTGGTTATATTTTAAACGGTACCCTACAGACTTTATTATAAGTTATCAAAAAACTTTAAATATAAAAATGTTTAGGTTTGGGCAAGAAAAACAAACAAAAGGTAATCAGAAATTTAGCAAATGGGCATCGACTTCTTATTTTAAAACGCACACCCTGTATAATAGATACATCTCAAACATTCTCTAGGTTTAAGACCTTTATATCTAAAGACAATCAAGAAATTTAAGAAAAACCCTATCATAAGAAGCAATGTATTCCCACTGACTCCGCTATATTGGAGCTTTCTCCATCTCTCTCTTACACATTTCCTCTTATGGCAGGGTTTTTCTAAAATTTCTCTGTTATCTTTAGAGATTAAAGTTTAAACCTAGTATATTTATAATCAGCAAGAATGATGATTCCGTTCAAACCCAAAAACATTTGCATTTAAAGTTTTTTGATAACCCATAGAATAAGGCCTCCAGGCTACCGTTTAAAATATAACCAGGCACCCTGTACAATTTTACATAAGAATAAACAAATAAATTCCATTAAACATAATGCACTTATTAAGACATATAATAGTTATTTTTTTAAATAGAATATTTTTATTGTGATGTGAAACTTCAAAAGCGATTCATAGATTTGCACAAAAGACTAATTTAAAAATACACATTAAAAATGGCAATTACCAAAACCCAAGGAAAAACACACACTTCTAACTTATTTAAGTCACACTGTATAAAATTAGAAAAACATAACGAGGTGTCTAGCACAAAGTTTAATGAATGACATAATTTCCGACAGAATATCAGTGCAAAAACCATTAGTCAAATTAAACAAGGTTTCAAGTGTTAAATTCTGATTGATACTGGGAACTGATGATTTGCTATAACAAAAACATAGGTATGTTTTGCAGTAGACTTTGCTAAACATAAGCTTATGAATTATAGTAGCCTAACCTGTCTAAGTCTAATATTATAGTAAGTTTCTTTATAAAAAAAAACAAAATAATCACAATTAATACTTACACAGGTATATATCTTCTACAATCAAAATGGTCGAGTTCAAATTTGAATCAACAAAACAGTTTATCGAGGAATTTGTAATTGTGCTTCGGTGATTGTTCTTCCTTATATTGATTAAGTATGTGAAAGTTAAGTGAAAATACTGTATCAAATACTGGACATCATTTCTTGTATCATTCCCTTCTTTTTAGTGTCATATTCTGCAAAGTTGTAAAAATATTGCTATAATCAATAAATGTGCCATACACCACATACTGTGTAATATAACTAATTATTTCCCTTCTCTAATTATTATAACATTATATAATTCCGACTGTAGTTCTTTTAAAGAAAAACAAAGATTATTTCATTTCGCCCTCAACAGTGAAAATATATAATACCTAAGAAAATAATAGGTTACGCTATAAATTTTCTTTGATAATACCTGTTAAGGAATACTTTTGTTTACAAGTTATACATATACCTCGACATAGACAAATATAATTTAAGCAAGTACATTCTATTTGTTAAAATATAGAAATACATGCCTACCTGTAACAGTCTCAGGTATCACCATTATGATAATCTAGATTCAACTGCCCTTATTGCTTCTTTAGTCTTTCCATATATAAAAAATATTATTCTTAAATTGGTTCCTAGTTACTGGAATTTATGTTCAATTTTGCAATACTTAAATACACCATTATTAAACCACTGTTATGTTTCCGCAAGTGATCCATCAGCTGTTCCACTTTCTTGTTTACTGTGTCCTAAAAAGTTAGGTTAGGTTACGAGAGACCAAAATTAAATAAAATACTGCCGTATTCCTCAAATAGGGAGGGCCATTCCCCAGTAACAACGGGCATTTACAACCGAGAATAAGATTTTTATTCTTACTCTAAGTTTAAAACGCTTTGTTCTCCCGATGAACGCATTTCGCCTATATTACTATATTATTTTTCTGTGGAAGGCGCACCCCGTTTCAAAGGCAGATAGATGTTTGATGTTTATGTGGTTGCATAACAGCCGCTGTGCTGGATTAGAATAGATATTAACATTGGTCCCTCTTTTCTTTTAAAAATAAAATACGTAATATAGAATTTTGCACCATATAGTAAATAATATAATTATTTAAACAAAATATTCACAACTTTGTTAAATATTTCTTCAAAATAAGTAGATTTTGAGGATAGCGTTCTATGCTTTCCCGTACTTCTAACAAAATGATCAAATCAGGAAAGAATTCAGGGAATTAAAAATAATGATTCATTAATAACTAAAATATACAGGTTTAGTAATAATATGACATAGATAATATTTTTTAAACAGATTAGCTTACCTTGTTTTATTTGAAGGATTTTCTTACGAGTTTCGTATTTTCGCTGCCTATTTGGAGATTCCATGTGTTCATGATTTTCTTGAATATTTTAGCATCTGTTTATTACTTACGGTATGATGATGTATATGCTAATATCTCACGGCTTAGCTTTCAAGTAATCAAAACTATTTTTTATCTTACGAAATTAGACTCCACGGCAGTAAATTCAGATATTATCAAAAACTCAAGAACTGACAGATTCAGAAAATGGCGGCTTTAGTAATAGGTTGGTTTTTAATGAACCACGATCGGAAAATCCGATTGTCATGCCGAACAGCTCTCCGAATGGAGAAAATTTTTGGTTAACTAACGAAATGATAAGTGCAAAATCGCACCCCGGGTAGATAGTTTATGCCTGAACTACAATGTAGACGTAATTTAACTAAACCTCAGCGTTAAGCGAACAACAAAGAAAATTTTCAACGTCAATTAGACTTCCAAATTAAGACATGATAAAAAAGATAAACCATCTCATGTAAAATTTTAACTTGGAAATAAGGTAAACTTTGCTACGGCATTGACAGATCCTCATGAAATCGTCAAATCCATAGGTAAAACGTCCTCGATAGTGCTGATTAATGGTCGCGAATAGATCGCCCATCTCGACGATTTACTCAAATACCCTGATGGTAATTAGTTGGCTGATAATAACGACAATTTATTTAGTGACTCCGAAGAGACACTTATTCATTTCCTGATAGCGACAGAGAATCGCTTTCTGGGGAATTATTCCAAGAATTAAATATAAATAATCAAAATACGCTTAATTAGACTTTAATTTTTTTTCAACAAGAGACACAACCCGATCTAGATAATCAATCCGAAAATTTCGAATCGAATAACACTTAAATTAAAACTCTTAAATAAATAATCAAGCAGACTCGCAAACGTTATTACCAAAACTCCGTTATGTAAGCCACTCCGCGTGTGACCTTTACCAATATCCTACGATCAATCCGATGAAGATTATTTAAACTAGTTTTTTTGTGCAAAATTTTATAGTCCTTAAGAGAGAAAAATTTAGTCTCTCCCGGGGGTGTCATAAAATCAAACGTGTAACTTCAAAACAACACTATAACTTCGCTCGAAGTTAATATTCAATTTAATTTACTTTACAACACACCGTAAAAAAAGTGATAGTTACGTCCATACGCCCCCTAATTCCCCAGTTACCGTTTCTCCAAACCTTGCCAACAAAGATTTGTCTCTGAATCCAAAAGAAGTATCTGTTAAAGGCAATACTGTTAGCGATCACCAACGTACTCTTAATGGTAAGTTCTTATAATTAGTAAGTGTTATGTGTCAATCATGTCCCAAAATATATGAAATCAATTGTTTTCATTTATTAATTATCCTTTATTTTTAGATACAAGGTTTATTGACAATAAATTCTTGATGCCTGTAAATCAACCAAAAAGGGCAAGGGCATTAAAGAGCCAACTAATGCGCTTGAAGAAATATGTATATCAAACACTATAGAAGAAACCAATTTAAAAACTCCCGAAGCTCTTGTACCTTCCAGCACAATTCAGGACAGGAGTTTCGTATTTTCGCTGCCTATTTGGAGATTCCATGTGTTCATGATTTTCTTGAATATTTTAGCATCTGTTTATTACTTACGGTATGATGATGTATATGCTAATATCTCACGGCTTAGCTTTCAAGTAATCAAAACTATTTTTTATCTTACGAAATTAGACTCCACGGCAGTAAATTCAGATATTATCAAAAACTCAAGAACTGACAGATTCAGAAAATGGCGGCTTTAGTAATAGGTTGGTTTTTAATGAACCACGATCGGAAAATCCGATTGTCATGCCGAACAGCTCTCCGAATGGAGAAAATTTTTGGTTAACTAACGAAATGATAAGTGCAAAATCGCACCCCGGGTAGATAGTTTATGCCTGAACTACAATGTAGACGTAATTTAACTAAACCTCAGCGTTAAGCGAACAACAAAGAAAATTTTCAACGTCAATTAGACTTCCAAATTAAGACATGATAAAAAAGATAAACCATCTCATGTAAAATTTTAACTTGGAAATAAGGTAAACTTTGCTACGGCATTGACAGATCCTCATGAAATCGTCAAATCCATAGGTAAAACGTCCTCGATAGTGCTGATTAATGGTCGCGAATAGATCGCCCATCTCGACGATTTACTCAAATACCCTGATGGTAATTAGTTGGCTGATAATAACGACAATTTATTTAGTGACTCCGAAGAGACACTTATTCATTTCCTGATAGCGACAGAGAATCGCTTTCTGGGGAATTATTCCAAGAATTAAATATAAATAATCAAAATACGCTTAATTAGACTTTAATTTTTTTTCAACAAGAGACACAACCCGATCTAGATAATCAATCCGAAAATTTCGAATCGAATAACACTTAAATTAAAACTCTTAAATAAATAATCAAGCAGACTCGCAAACGTTATTACCAAAACTCCGTTATGTAAGCCACTCCGCGTGTGACCTTTACCAATATCCTACGATCAATCCGATGAAGATTATTTAAACTAGTTTTTTTGTGCAAAATTTTATAGTCCTTAAGAGAGAAAAATTTAGTCTCTCCCGGGGGTGTCATAAAATCAAACGTGTAACTTCAAAACAACACTATAACTTCGCTCGAAGTTAATATTCAATTTAATTTACTTTACAACACACCGTAAAAAAAGTGATAGTTACGTCCATACGCCCCCTAATTCCCCAGTTACCGTTTCTCCAAACCTTGCCAACAAAGATTTGTCTCTGAATCCAAAAGAAGTATCTGTTAAAGGCAATACTGTTAGCGATCACCAACGTACTCTTAATGGTAAGTTCTTATAATTAGTAAGTGTTATGTGTCAATCATGTCCCAAAATATATGAAATCAATTGTTTTCATTTATTAATTATCCTTTATTTTTAGATACAAGGTTTATTGACAATAAATTCTTGATGCCTGTAAATCAACCAAAAAGGGCAAGGGCATTAAAGAGCCAACTAATGCGCTTGAAGAAATATGTATATCAAACACTATAGAAGAAACCAATTTAAAAACTCCCGAAGCTCTTGTACCTTCCAGCACAATTCAGGACTTACCTCTAAACCCGTTTGACAACTTTAGTGATTTTGAACAAAATAACACCTACAGTTGCTATATCGGAAGAATATATAGAATACCAAAAAAACAATAGATGCGGAGAAATAAAAGAAAGAAGAAGAAAAATCAGAGAGGGCAAAAAAAAAAAGAAAAAGAACAGCCAAAGAAACAAAGAAAAATATGAAAAAAGCTGACAATTCTAAACCAAATATGACGGTAAATAATAATGGCACAATAATAAGACAAATGAGGCTGATAATGAGACTGATGGTAATGCATGTCATTGTAAGACTGATAGCGAGGTAAAGCATGTCATTGTAAAATATGAAGAAGAATATTTTCCTGGTTTGATTCAAGTTCGAATGGTATATTTATAAAAACAATGGCAAGGAGTAGTGTGAATTGGAAGTGGCCCGTGAAGGATAATATACTTACACACAGTTCAAATGAAATTGTACGCAAAATAAATCCACCAAAGTTAATTAACCGCCAAGGCATTTAATATGTACCTGAAATTGAAGAGCTTATGAGGGATTAAGAAAACAATTTGTTCCCAAAGGAATATAGTTATAAATGTTTATATTATTTTACTTAGATTCGACTTATGTTAAATCCTTTTTTATGTTTTGTTTTTTTTGATAAAATGATTTGTTATAATATCTTTTATTATACTAACACAAACTACAAAAACTAAAACAACTAAAAAATCAAGGTAAGTATGGGTGATATTCTGCATAAAAAATTGCAGTCTGTAAATGGCCGGTAATAAGAACATCAGACAGGAATGGTCGGTAAAGTGTACATATCAGAAGTGCCAGATAATTTTTTTTCAATAAAAAGATCAATTTTTCCGTTATTTTAAATTTTAAAAATTAAATTTAAACATTTTAAACTTTAAGCTAAAAATATTAGAAAATTGAGTTTTTACTTATAAACTTTTTTCTCAGGAAAAAGCTTAGCTTAGCTTAGCTTAGCTTAGAAAACGCTCTTCCCACGGTCCAGAACTATCCGCTGAGAGAAGAAGTCGGCAAATCTAGGATGCCTCTTCTAGGATCTTCCGAGGATACGCACCAGGTCGTAGGTGGTGCCCCCGTCACTTTGAGGACTGTGACGCTGTTATCAGTTCGAGTACCCGACGTCGTCTGATGGTTTTCCAAACTTTGTGCGCTGCTTGTAGCCAGGGGGGTGCCGTACCAAGAGGAATATAAATATGAAAGTCGTTAGCTAATCGCGTCGCTCCCTTTCTTCTCTGACTTTAAGCAGCGCGTCCAATGGTAAAAATAGTAGCAATACCAAACAGGTATCATAAGCTCATAAGTCCAACAAGGCAAATAATAAATGATAAAAATTCGTCGAAAAAGAAATTTGCTACAATCTTTCAGATCCAGGCAAATTTAGCAGTCATTTTTCGTCTTTTTTTAACCTTCTGGAGAAACTTGCTTCAGGATATCGTCAAGTAACTTAAAATAAACATTCCCTCTGAATAAGAGCTAAATCCCTTCTTAACCTTAGCCTAGCCTTTCGACAAAGGTGTCATAGAAAAGAGCTTGCCTAGCGAACTGGTCAGCCGACGTCACTGTTCTTTCCGTCAAATCTACTGCGATAGCATATTAAATTTTAATAAAAAATGTATTAGTAATCAAAATCCTAGATCATTGTGAACAGTATCGCTTCTGTCAACGGATTTAACACATTTGGTTAAAATTATAGTTATCAGCACAAAATACACTCTGAGTCCTTAGAGGTGAATAACTTAATTGATTTGGACGACTGCAGGTCGATCCATTTCGACTTGCTGTGTTCCACAATAATAATTTAGTTGAAAATTTCCACCAGAACCAAACCAATGAGAACAAGGGCTGCCGGACCAAACCTAGTAGGTTGTGGCTAGGAGCCACGCTCTACTTCTGCAGCTGTTGCATAACTATCTACGTTTTCTGAACCGTCATCATAGGTCATATTTAGGAGGTGTCTCGTTATAGTAATATTTTCAAGTACTGAGGCTAATTTGTCTATCCCGAGAATATTACGCGGGTCTTCATCTGTCTTGGAATCTTCCGTGGTCTAATTTAATTCTCTCCGGGATTTTGTCTATTATATAACAGTATCGCTTCTGTCCATGGATTTAACACACCTGGTTAAAATTATAGCTGTTAGCACTAAGTACACTCTGAGTCCTTAGAGGTGAATAATGTAATTGATTTGGACGAGTGCAGGTCGATGCATTTCGACTTGCTGTGTCCCATACCAAACCTAGTAGGTTGTGGCCATGAGCCACGCCCTTTTTTGAGTCTATACCTATACTAAGGTTGTTCTATTTCTACTCTCTTCTGCTATACATGTAACAGGCTGGTAATTGCCAACGGTGGGTTTGGAACTTGTTCCATTGATTAGATTGGTGCTCTTTAGTGTGCTCTTTTTCCATTTTCACGGTGGAATTCGTGATTATCTGTTTGTTGTCACCAGCAGATAATTGGTTACAATCGCTAGGAATAAAGAGCAAGCCCGCTGTATTCTTGACTGTCAGTAAATGTAGTTTTCGATATCCCGCATCTTTGCTTCCGGTAGACGCCAGGATCTCATCAGGGCCTCCATGTCTTTGAGGAAGAGATTGACGTAGTCTGGGCAGTCTGTGTTTTCTTTTTTAAACCTTGATGGATTGGGGCAGAACTATTTAGGGTTGAACTTTCGTAGCCATCACCTTGGTTAGTGTTTCAGATTAGGAATCATTGCTTTTGGCAAATTAAATAAAAATTTTCATTACCAACTCCCTTTAACAACTTGCTACTGCACACACTGATAAAAGATTTGGAATATACCATTTCAGCACAAGATTGGAATAAGGAATAAAATGCCGATGTTTGATCAAAAACAGTAAAC
Organism: Kuschelorhynchus macadamiae; assembly: GCA_030620095.1. NCBI lineage: Eukaryota > Metazoa > Arthropoda > Insecta > Coleoptera > Curculionidae > Kuschelorhynchus > Kuschelorhynchus macadamiae. Next base: position 353,443 of record JAUTXW010002837.1, on the reverse strand, counting down.
ATTAGTAATAATGAGAGGCATCTAGCTTATATAATAATATTCTAAAATAATACAAACAAAAGGTTTTTTAAAAAATTATTCAGATCGAGCAGATAAAGGTAATAGTACAGTGTTGATATATGTACAAGAATATGTGGATGTAATCAATGAAATGTTGAATGAATTTTAAACAAATACGTTATGAGCCAACATCGAGATGAAACCCGGCGTAATTCTCTAATTAATGACATTAAAGAAGTAGGAGAGTTAGAGTTTTAAGATTTAATTTGATTAAAAAAATAGTTATCTGCCCCTCCTAAATTATATGGATTTAATTAATTTAAGGAAAACATATAAACAAGAAATAAACATAAGACCCGTGATGAGTTATATTAAGTCGCCAACCTACAAAATAACTTCTCTCTTACATGAAAATGTATGTGTCCCAAAAACAACAGCTTGTCAATATAATATCAAAAACCCATTTGATTTCATGAAATCGATAAGGAATATTGTTTTGTCTCCAGACTAAATTTTGGTGCCTCGTCGGGTCTTTATTCAGGAATATACCAAAAATATTGGTAATCCAAATTATTAATAAATACAAACGTCATATTGCTGCATACACTAGCTACCCTCACGTAATAATAATAAAATTAGTTACTCTTTATTTTGATACTAGTTATTTCATATTTAAAAATCAATTCTAATAGCGACTCGAATGCAGTGCGATGGTAATCCATCTAGCCCTGTACTGGCTAATTTTATAATGAATTATGTATTAGCAGAGGTGTGTCATAAATTTAGCTTTAATATACCAATTGTAAGTGTACGTGGGTAATTCAATTAAGGCAATATCAAGGCATAAAGATAAAGAAATCCTGGACATATTTATCAACATCACTGAGAAAATTTAGTTTGCAATAGAAGTGGAATACGACAAACAAATATAATTTTTGGATGTTTTGCTGATCAGGCATGATTACGGTCAAATATATACAAACTGGTATATGAAAGCTACCAACTCAGGTAGAATTCTTAATTATTATTATTCTTATCATTCGAGTCAACATAAATTATTATTAATAATCTGATTTATCCAGTTCAAAATTTAAATCCTCAAGATTTTTGTGCAGTTAACATAATTTGTGAACATTTGTTTAAATAGATTTAAATCTAAACAAAATAAAACTATCAACATCGAATTACCCATAGTTCAAAATCAGTTAAATAAACCTAAATATTTTCGATTTTCTTTTATACATGGTTTATTACATAAAATAAAAAGTGTTTGATGATGAAGAAATTAAAATTGTATTTTACAATCTAAACGCAACAGCTAAGTTATTTAGTAAACTTAAGAATTTCATCTCATTAATGAAACAATATGAGTTGATCTATGGCATTTTTTGTTCAAGTGATAAATTATATATAGGGTCGACGAAAAAGTACTTGAAAAACCGTATTAGACAGCACAAATATGATTGTCAAGAAAACTATAAAAATAAAACTGAAAAAACGGCTCTCGCACAACACCATTTTGATACTGGTCATAAGTTCATGTTTGACAATATACAGGTACTAGATCATGAAATTAAGTTTTATAAACGAACCATTTTACAAATTATTTTTATATATAAATAAACCAAAATAAGTAAATTTTCTTTACCCGGAACTTCCCTCGTTATAAATCTTTCCTTTTATTAAGAATAGTGAAGTGTGGCCCAATTTAGTGTATTTAGAGTATATATATAAATATATATATATATATATATATATATATATATATATATATATATATATATATATATATATATATATATATATATATATATATATATATATATATATATATATGTAAAATAGCAGAAATATGTAATTTCTGCAGGTTCAAAACGGCCTACAAGAAGAATTGCTTTCAATTATGTCACAGGATATCCTCCTGCGATCATGATTTTGGGGGAGGAGGGTACCGTCTGACATAATCGAAAGCAATTGTTCTTGTAGACCGTTTTGCACCTGCAGAAATTATATATCCATATATATATATATATATATATATATATATATATATATATATATATATATAAAGTGCGGGACCCGAAAGAAAACCGGGCAGTCCTTAAAATAAAGGTTCATAGTCTTAAGCAAACGGAAAAATAATATTTGTATATAATACAATGTTTGTAAAATTTTATGTTTTTTTATTTGTTGTAATAGTTTGCCGCTTCACCTATAAATTGCGCCAGCTAAGCGGTACGGAAAATTAATCGAGGATTTAGTAAATTTCGCACTGGTCCACTTGTAATTGGGATGTGCCTAGAGTCTCCATGCACTTGCCGCTAGAAGGTTCTAGCTATTTCAAGTGGCGCCTATACATTTCGAGCATTTGTTTTCATTTCTAAAAATAAATGCGTTGCGTTGAATTTGAATTATTATTTCGAAGTAACGATGGCGAGCAAAAGAGGAAAAACAATTCGAAGCGGTGCACGTGAAGTTATTGCGAGCATTATAGAGGCCTGTATTAGAGAAGCTGAAAATAATAGTTTGACTATTCCAATTCGAAATCGAACAGAACGCGCTGCATTTTACACTGGTGTTTCGGAAAGTAGTGTGAGAAAAATTCAAAGAGAACATAATGATCGCTCATGTTCTACTTCACCTTTAAAATATCCTGGTAAAAAAAGACCTCGATTATCATACAAAGATAAAATTGACGTGATTTTCAAGTAATTCGACGTACAATAGAATATTTTTATATAAACTTGAAGAAGGTTCCGACCTGCAAACACCTACTTCGTGCTGTAAAGAACAAAATAAATTTTGCGTACGGGTATAAAACCTTATATCGGCTTTTACGATCAAATGTTTTTGTTTGGCGCAAGTGCCAAAATAAACGAAAATTGCTCATTAAGAGACCAAATATTTTTCACTGGCGGCTGAAATATCTATCAACTGTAAGGCAATAAGGATGCAATATTGTGTATCTAGACGAAACCTGGGTAGATAATGATATGACAGTGAACAAATGCTGGCAAAGTGAAAGTATTACAGGTGCTGTTCAGGGAATCCGCTCTAGTAGACGCTTTATTATAGTCCATGCTGGTTCAGAAGCCGGATTTGTTCCAGGTGCTGCTTTAGATTTCCGCTTGGGACTAACAACTGGAGACTATCATGGACAGATGAATAGAGATAATTTCGAAAAGTGGTTGCTCGAGAAGCTTCTACCTAACATTTCTCCCAAATCAGTCGTGGTAATGAGTAATGCGTCTTAACATTCTCACGTAGAAGATAAAGTGCTAACTAAATGCTCTACAAAAGCTCATATGATATCGTGGTTTAAATCGAACAATCTTGTATGTGATTCAACATGGAGAAAATATCAATTATATGAAGTAATATCAGCCAACAAGCTTAGAGAAAAAAAGTATTAAATTGACGGTCTTTTACGTAACCTCGCTCATACACCTTTAAGGCTGCCTCCATACATGTGCGACCTCAACCCTATTGAACTTGCAGGGGCAGGAGTAAAAAAATATATTCGAGAGCGCAACACCCGTGAACTTTCAATTAAGGATTTAAATAAAATAACATTAGAAGCGATTCACTCAATATCGGCTGAAAATTGGAAATCGTATGTTAAACATGTTCGTTCTATTGAAGATAAATACTGGGAAATAGATGGCAAAATTGAAACGGTTATTGATGATTTATTTATCACACTGGGATCTTCAAGTAGTGACGACGAAACCTCATTATTTTCAGAGAAAGACAACGATTTAGAAGGAATCGAACTATTAGAATCACATCCGTCAACCTCAAAAATGGCTTAGTTATTTTTCATATATTTTGTAAAATTGTTCATAAAGTAGCTGCTAATAAACTGCTTCAAAATAATTAATTTTCTGTTCAAAACCGGGTGTCAAAAAGTATCTAATATTGCAATTAATATTTGAAAAACTACAGAACCCATGTTTTTCCAAAATTAACACATCAATGTAGTTATAGTAGGAGAGCCAGCACCGATTCCAGTGAACAGGTTTTATCAAAATTTTAACTTATGCAGTTCGACTTTGGACTATTCGGGTATGCAAAAAGTGACCGTTTGTCTCCGTCTGTCATATTACTTTGTACATGGGGCGTCATTGTAAAGTACTATACAGGGCGTTTCCTAAATGCGTGCTAATGTTAAAGGGGGTGATTCTTGGACCTTTTTAAGAAAAAACTTTAATATGAACCTAAAAGTCTTAACTTTGGAGATGCAGGGTTTTAAAAAAACATTTTTTATAAATCCTAATTCTGATGCTATTATAGATAAATAACTGTGTGAAATTTGATACATGTCTCTTATGCATAAAAGGGCATTTTTTATTAACAATCAATTTTTGAAATTTCTACCAGTCACGTGCATATGTAATTAACCTGGGTAAATCTGTATGCTCCTTAACGCATAGAAGACGTGTATCAAATTTCAGAATTGGGATGAAAAAAATTTTTTCTTTTTAAACTTTACCATCCTGTTTCTCAAAAGTTAAGACTTTTAGGACATAATACACAATACCCCCTTTAACATCAGCACGCAATTAGGAAACGCTCTGTATATTACTTCACAATGACGGCTCCGGAGATAGACGGCCACATTTGGCATACCCGAGTAGCCCAAAGTCGAACTGCATAAATTAAAATTTTGATAAATCTCGTTCACTGGATCTGATGCTGGTTGCCCTTGTAAAATCTGGAATTGTAAATCGTGTATCACTATGCTGGGTGATCCCATGATAGTGGACGTAGGCAGTATCCCGGGAACCGTTAATGACAGAACTCAAGAAAAAATATATTTATAGGTAAATCGATCAAGAAAAATCAAAATTAAATCATTTTAAAATTCGAATGTTGCCGTTTTTGCAACACAAAAGAGATATAGAAGTTCGGTACACGAAAAAAAAACAGACAAATATAGATAAAGGTTCATCAAGCATAGTTACATTTTTTAATTATCTGAAGTGCGTATAAAAAGGAGTGCCATATTATTTAAAGAACGACGGGACACCACTGGTTTAAGGAGCTTTCTTGGCCGACCTTCCTAAACTGATTGACTCCGACCGGTTTTCTTTCGTGTCCCGCACTTTATATATATATATATATATATATATATATATATATATATATATATATATATATATATATATATATATATATATATATATATATATATATATATATATATATATATATATATATATATATATATATATATATATATATATATATATATATATATATATATATATATATATATAAATATAAATATATATATATTATATAGTGCTTGCAAACTAATTGGAAACGATACCTTAACGAAAATCTGAACCTTTCTATTAAGAAATTGGTTTAAGATATTTCGTATATCTATTATTATCGCATTAAAAAAACCTTATTAAGTTTAAAAAATAATTTATTCATTACAAAATTTGAACAACACTTTCTCCTGTATTCACTAAAAAGGTTTAAGAGTTAGACCAGGTCTAATTGCCATGGCACTTAAACTCTTAGTTGGCCATTTATGTTTTGCTTATGTCACTGTCATTTTGTAATTGTGACATTTAGAAAAATTGTTTGTTCAATTGTTAAAAATGTCACCTTAAATCTATAAGTGTCAAGTTAGACCTGGTCCAAATTTAAACCTCTTTAGTGAATACGTGTGTACATGTTTAAGCGCCAAACTAATTGGAAGCGTATTTCTGAATCAATATTTTCTAACAATTATAAGTTTTTGTTTCAATCGTGTACCTAGGATTTAGTTAGATATGCATTGGCTTCAATTACTTTTAAACACCTCCTAGGCATGGACTGTATTAGATGTATACAAGTCTCTAGTGGAATACTGGTCCAAGCAGTGTTGTCGGACGTATCTGTTCTAAATGTCCACGGATTATCTGTAAAATATCCGATATTATCCACCAGTGTCACCAACCATTCAAATGACATTTGACGTCGAATAATCGAATATATTCGAAAATCGAAACGTGAATCAACTTGGCTAACCTCGGATCATAAAGCGAAATATTAGAGTTATTAGATTTAAGTTGATTTAAAAAAAATCCGAAAAATGTCCGAAATGTAAAAGAACTCCGAAATCGGACTTTTGTCCACCGATTAACAACACTGGGTCCAAGCTTCTCTCATACCAAAGTTTAGGGAATAAATATAAGTTGGCTCAATCTGAGTCGGCACTTTACAAAACGTCCAACACAAGTCTGCCGACTGGGTACAAAGCCCATACCGAATCTAACAAAAAACTTCGGGGGAGACTAGAGTAATAAAATATAAATGAATTGGTGTTCTCGTTTTAGTTGCATGTTTCGGGGAAGGCGGTGTTCGCTTGTTAAATAATCCAAGGGTTTAACATTTATTATTAGTATCGGGCAGTGATTATTTGAAAAAAAAATCGGGGGAATTAATTTGCTTGTTAAAAAGAAAAGAAAACAGTAAAATGACTGTTTAATTGTGTACCAATTGTTTCTTTATGTGCAAAGTTATTAAATTGTGCAATAAAAATACTTTCCAGTTTTAAGATGTAGTCGATAATATCTCTGGAAGGTACAGTCAGACCACCAAATGGAAAATTTTCACTCTCATATGCTTTTAACTTAGTGAAAACTCCAAGTGGTGTATATGAGAGTGTCATATGTAATAATACTTCAGTGGCGTCATTTATGCAGTTAGCGCTCTTAGCACTGTCAATATATCTTAACGCAAAAATATTTTTAAATGAATGGCAGAATTGTGTAAAAGTAGGATTCTTTGAATTGCCACTGCAATTCCTAACTTGTCCAAAGAAGTTTTCAAGACAATCTTGATTAAGATTTCTTGTAAATAAATATTTATAACCTTTAGTTTGCAACATTTCCCAAATAATTAAAATTGATTTAATTGTTATCCTCCATCCAGAAACAAATTTTAACTTATTTGTTACATCTTACAAAAGTTTTCAAAGATATTATCCATTTTCTGTAATAAGGTTTTTTGTGTGTCAGTTGCCATAAAAGCTTGAAAATTTTGTAGGATAGTAGAGTTCAATAAATCAAATAAATTATTCATTTTGACCTTCATTTTTTGAAAATTATTTGAATAAATATGGTCGTTTTGTTAGTCTAGGTGCAAGTTTAAACAGTTTAGTCTTATCTAAATTATATAGCATTTCCAAGTATTTCTTTTTGGTTTCTCCGTCCCTTAAACAAAATATATATGAAAAAAAAATGTTGATTTTAGCAAATGAGGAATATCAAATAAATATACAAGTTTTAAATCATCAACAAAAAATGTAGGATTATCTTCTGTTGTTTTTAAAACGCCTTTAACTAATTTTTGAAAATAAGAATCCTGATCCGATACTACTCCAAGTATATTTAAACCGGTTTTATGTAACCTTCGTACAACTTCGAATAGAATACTTTTTAAGTTCGTCAGCAGGTGCGGATGATTTATGAAAAAAGTAAGCAACTGGTTTCTTCCAACTGTTTGCGATACCTCTTGCCATTATTGTTAATGCACTTCCTGCAATTTCTAAAGAGTCTGTATTAGTAGTTTGAAAACCTGTTCTTTCCTGTTGTTTCTTTCAATAAAACCTTCCTCGGCGTATCTGCTGAAAGTTTCACTGACGTTTGGGTCTGTGCATCTAAAAAATATTACATCTATATACTTACTATTTAAAACTTACTGAATTGTCAATAAAATGACCTAATAGCGCTATTCCAATACACTACAAATAAAACGTGATAGGGCGTTGGGAATAGTAGATTACCTAACAAACGTTACTTTTCTGCACGCGATTGCGGTTGGCTGGCCGAACGATGTGTAGCAATGTTCGACTAGCAATCAAGGGCGGAAAAGGCACTTTCCGCATGTCTTAGGTAACACTTTCTTTCACTTTAATTCTACTCGCGTGCGAAAAGAACTCATCGGAAAAATAGATTTTAAAAATTATCAAAATTTATTTTTTTATGGTTATCAATATTATTTGAAAAATTGGTTTTCTTTTTTATGTAGGCCCAGATTCGTGATAAAACCTCCAAAGAAAACGTAAATTGTTTATTTTCTCAAAAAATCTAATGTTTGTTTCTTTCCCCATAATTTTACTTTCCGCACCTTTGTGTAGAAAATGAAAACAGTGGGAAAATAAATAGTGTGAAAAAGTTACACATTTTCGCTCTAAAAACATCTAAAAATAGAAAAAGTTAAATTTTTAACTCACTTTTAAGCAGCGGTTACATTTTCTCTGTTATTTCAAGGGGTTCTGTTTGTACAAATGTCCTTGACTAGTACCAAACATGTTTCATTACCTAAAATTTGGAAAAGACAATATAGAAAATTGTCTTTATTAGAAATATAAAATGGCTCCTTTGTATTTGCCTTTGTAGTGCGCAGCTAAGAGCCCATTCACTCCTCCCATTTTTGGCGTTTAGGCCGTGTCACTTCCTGTCCAAAGCTATCGACTTCGATTGACATGATATTAAAAGACAAGGGAATTTTGATATTTTAAAAAAGAAAAGCAAAAGTAAAATTCATCAAAAAAAATCGTATATTTACGAATTATTTTTTAAAATGTAGAGGCCTAAATTATCCCTTACAAGAGAGACCTTGACTAAAGGTTTGTCTTTTAATATTATTTCAGCTGGAGTCGATAGCTTTAACTGCTTTCGCAGAATGTTTCACGGCCTGAGGCTTTTTGCAAAATTGAAATACAATCACCTTGCTTATGTGCGGTACCTGAGAAACGTCCAATGAGTATTAAAAGTTTTATCTTGTCGATGCTATTTGCTGTAATTGTATTAAAAACCAAAAGCTTTATTTGTTTATCATAAAATCGTAAAAACCGTTTTTCGAAATAATCGAGGTGATGGACCCTTAAGAAATAATCAAGTAAAAAAAGCCACCGGGCGCACAGTGCGTTGATATGTGAAAAAAAATAAAAATTTTATATACAATGTGAAGTAAACACTTTAACGTTAAATTTAACAGATACAACCGGATACAGAATTTGGGAAAATTCTCGTCCAGAATCTATTTATTTTTGGCAGGCCTATTAGCTTTACATTTTCTAAAGAAAATATGGATTTAGTACAAAACGAATTAGTTGAAATTCAGGGTCAAATTAGCGAACTTATCCTTATACCCTACGTATTGATGACCATGAGATTAAAATAGAGTATATGTTTTCTGCAGCAAGATGTTATATATGCTGTGCGACCTCAAAAGAAATGAACAAAGAAACAGTTGTTCAAAAGGTACCAAAACAGGAATATTATAGGTACGGCTTATCCACTTTGCATTTATCGAAATGATGCTTCGAGTGTTTACTTCACATTGCATATAAATTACCTTTTAAGACCTGGCAAGTAAGAAACAACAACAAAAAAGCTCTTTAAACAAGAAAAAAGGAAATGCAAACACACTTTAAAATTAGAATGGTAGTCGGAATTTCCCAACTTTTTCAAGGACCTATTATTCCATATTAAATTGCGAAACTTAATCCTAATTTAACCAGCCTCTCATCACCTACGAATTTTGAGATACCAATTTTATCTCTTCGAAGTGATAACATATTTAGGCATCCACAGGTTAATGGATATTGATATTATCGTTGTTTGAATAAGTTGGTAAGAAGGTAGCAAACAGTCGCAAACCTGTAGGGGTGGGTTTTGTAGAGGGGAATACAATGAAGCAAAATATGTGTGTTTCCAATCTGTAATACCTCCTAATTAAAAAAAGGCCATTCGGAAATATCGTGTTATTGAATAAAATTTACCTGGATGGAAACCAATATTTATTTCCTTTATTAAATAAGTTAAAACAGTTAAATTTTGTCCACTTAAATATTCTAATTATACTACTGTGGCGTCCTGTGAAATATTTTATTTTTTTTTAATCAAAAAGAAATTTCCTTGAATACCTACCCCACTGGCCATATTTTGTAACAAAATACCTACAATCTATAAAACAAATCCTCATTTTCTCCTTCCCATAAAGCCCAATACAGGTAGAATTTTTACGTTACATAGGACGTGCGTCGGTGGTTTTAGTTAAATTATTCTTTCTTTACATTGCAGGTACAAAATCTAATTAAAATTTACCTTTTCTAGTTAGTAACCCTATTGATGGAATTGCATACGAATGGATACGACTCTAGAAGAATTTGCAAAACTATCTTCCTTAAAATGCAAAGCACAAATTCTGATACGGCTATGACATTGCACTGATGTATTACTAGAATATATGTGGGATCCTATAAACCCTAACGCACTTTTCCAAGCTGCAATTTTTTTGCTTTTTAGTTTCAGATTCCAGAGCGAATCGTTTAGGATTCTGTACATCCAAATAATTTGTTTTTGTTGAACTATTTCTAGTAGGATAGATAAATAAGTATATAAACAGTTAAATACCTATTAAACATTTCGATTTCTAAAAACTAAAGACGTATTAGACCTTAATATGAGTTCGAAGAATAACTTAAGTTTTGGTACGGAATTAATATGTCAGCTATGTTGCGTGAATTTGGGATTCTAGGCGGAAAAAATTATTCTTCATTAAAAGTTTTGCCTGGAAAGACTGATTTATATAAGAGGTACGAAATCAAAACAATAATAAAATTTTATTTGAAATTTGTTATTCGAACTTTTTGAGACAGTTAAATTAGAGAATATGCAAACACAAGTAAAAAAGTGTCTTATTTTTTTTGACAATGTCTTGATTTTTAGAAATGGTGATTAATTGTAAAAAAGTATTTCAAATATTTGACATATAATGACTATTTAATTATCTAATTGATTTTCCAACTTTTTGTTTTATGCCCAATTGTTTATTATGTGGCAATATTTTCGCAGCCGAAATTATTTTTTTATAAGCAAATCTCTTTATATAAAATACGTTTCTTAAATAAAGTCAATATTAAAAAGCTTTATCCTAAGTTACCCAAACCCATGCACACGCTATAAACAAGCTTAGACCATAAGCTAGCTGTTATGTTATTGTATGGTTTACATACATTTATAACTTGCTCAAACTTGGCTATTTTTAACAATAGGTATTCTACTCTTATTTAATCAAAGTATCAAATCACAAAACAATATTTTAATTTTATTTGAAACCAACGAAAATCGTAGGTAATAAACTGAGTCTGATAAATAAAAATATCAGGTTAGGATTAGAAAAAAATTATTCGGATACTTTTTTGTTATGATTTGGCAGAATTCGTCCTAGCTCTGACAGTCAGTTGTATTTAATATAAGCGACATATAAATCTTTATCAACACCATGGCATATAAAATATGTATTATTATTATTAATATTGTAGCAGCAGTAAACGCGAGTCGAGTTTTATTGGAAATGTTTAGTAACAGGTATTCTCTAAATTGAATTAACTTTTTAAATAATTGAGTATACACCTTGCTTCATCCTTTGGACATCTAAAAAACTATATATTGTCTGTCATTCGATTTTCACAACCATCCACCGAACAAATATTTTGATTAGGCATTTTATTAATTTACACAAAATACAACTTCTTTTAGCTCATCCTATACGTTTGACTATAAATAAATTTAAACTCAACTCGGGCGACAGCAAGCGACACTGTGTACACGTCGAGCAAAGAATTTAGATTGGTGCCAGTCACATAACACTTACAATATAATGGAAACTGCCGTGCTTCGAGTTGTTGTAAAGTTTGCAGCGCCATACCTCGGGTCGTTGCAAAAGTTACGAGATGCCTAACTTTTTTTCTACAGTTAACTGTACAAACCGGAGGCAGCGATGGCGCCATCTATCGCGAATTTTTAACACTAAATGCGCGCGCCCAATTCAAACAATTTTTAGATTTAATGGACCTAAAGAAAAAATGGCCTTCATTTATGTATCACCCTCTTACTTTGTAGTGTATTAATTCATTAGCACTCTTTTGACAATACATGGCAAATAAAAAGGACCAAACCTGGGAAATATATAGATATTTTTTTAAATTGAAAGTTTTCTGTTTTCAAATGCAACTAACAAAATGAAATCTATTTTTAAAAAATCTGATAATTCTTTAAAAATATGGTTTAAACACCGGTTCTTTAATTTTCGAGATAAGGCACAAAATTCCTAGGGAAAAAGAAATAGTCATATATAGTATTTTCGTCTCAACTTGATGATGTATCCTGACTTATCCCTAAATTCAAAAAACTAATTTCGGTTTAAACCATATAATCAAAAAATTATAGCATAATTTTTAAAATTTGTTTTTATTTTAAGAAGCGCATCTGTAAAGAGAAAACATTCGAATTAAAAATATCTAGTTATATCTTTCCTAAGTTTCGTTCTTTTTACTGACCCTGTATTAATTAGCATTTGGTAATAAGATAATACACTACAAAGATACAGGGTGATACATAATAGAAGGCCGTTTTTCCTTTAGGTCCACCAAATGTCTCACTGCAAATAAAAAAAAATCTCCTACTCCATAAGAAAATAAATACTCATTTTCCTTGAAATCTTGACCGTTTTATTTCAAAATTACAATTTGATCTCACAATAAAAAATTAGAAGTCTTTTAAAATGTATATAAGTAGTGGTCACGTACTTCATTAATAAAGATGTTATCTGATACAATAAATGCTCTAAGGATTATCAATTTTTAACTTTAAATATAAGTTGATACATTATAAAAAAATACCTTGTTGTGCACCATTTGTTTGTGTTTTATTTACCATTGTATATTAACATATCTATCACTATTATTATTATTTCTACACCTAGATCTTGTAAAATTTTCACTTCAGATAGATAAAACTGTTGAACAAAACTAAAATTTATTTATTTGCAAATACGTTCTTATAGAATAACTGAACTACAAATGGTACAAGATACAAACTATAAAATCCAATATAAGCACAAAAAAAAGAACAAAAGAAAGACATGTTATAAATAAATGACATTAACATGTCTCAGCTTTGTTTTGTTTTAACTCCAAAATTAATTATAATGCGCAAATACATAATGGTTAATTTTGAGAAATGTAAAGTAATTAAGAACAAAATTGCGTAACTTTTCTCTGAATTAATCCTTGCTAAAACTCTTATGGTTATGAGCTCCCTTAGAGTACATTCCCATATATACTATCATACACAATATAACTACAGATGTAATTTTAAATAAACGAGAAAATATAACAATATTTATTTATAATAATACACCCTACTGGATGGATTTCAGATTTTTTACAAGGAAGACGCTTCCAAATCCGATTCAATAGATGTCTGTCGGAGAGCTATGATGTATTGAATAGAGTACCCCAAGGCTCGGTTTTGGGACTACTGCTGTTCATAATATATATCTTGGACATATCTGAAAACATACAACACATAAACATATAATAACATATATATGCTAACACATTATTTTTAATATTTTCAGGAAATGCAAAAAGCAACTTTTTCACATAAATTTATCTGACATACCCAAAAAAGGATTGTTTAAAAAAATTCTGTTGCATTAAATATAGTATTTTGATCTAGAAAAGACCAGGACAGACTTATTGTTAACCGAACCAACTCAATACACAGTCAAAAAATTCTTAAGTTACTTTTGATAGCATCCATATGAATCATTCTCTAGAGTTTTTGGCTTTATATTCCACTTTAAAAAAACCTTTGTATTATATAAAAATAAATTTACTTTCTTTTGTGATGTCCAATAATCCCAAAAAAAATCTTTATTACAGCTCTAGCAGACTTCACGATCCCGTGTATTATGTGTGATGTACTATTAGAAAAAAAGTTTCTTACATTCTTTAGGGGTAAACGGGTCTCTAGAAGTTCCCAGTTTTGGGCTAGTTGGTGTATCTAAATGAATATTAGTGTCCAGTCTTAGTAAAATTATTTAGTTGTATACAGTTTTATGCACGTCACTCACGTACCGGTTTTTTGTTACTAACTATTAGGTAATACCTACCTCCTACAACAACTATTATTTTCTCGGGTAACACTACATTCTAGTTGTGGTTCTTCCCACTTCTACTGGGTTTGTTGCTTGTTGGACTAGGTACATCAGTTTCTAAAAATAATTTACATGTATTGTTATTGTTTGATTTGATATGTTCCCTAAGGCAAGCCTATAAACATGAGTTCATATCGAAAACCTCAAGCCCTCTAAATTAGTACAATTGAATAAAAGCATTAAGTTTGGATATCCTATATAAATGACAAAACTAATTCTTGAAAACTTTCTATCTTATGTATGAAAAACAAGACTAGAAGCATGAAAATTCTGTTCTTGGCTTCTTTGATTTTCAAAGTACCTTTTTGTTTTAATACCGCGTTTCGTCCCAATACGAAATAAATGAGGTAAACTTTCTGTTGGAAAAGAGGTTGTTCTTAAACCTCTTCATTCCTGGCATGCGATTATATTCAGAAAAATGAAGATCACATACCCTGTGAGATTTGTAGATTTCTTTCACATTACCAAAATTTGTGTTAACAAAATAACAATCACATACACCCAACTTAAATTCAAAAACTACTGTTGGCACAAAATTTTTTGGTAATCTATGGTTGGCACTGTTTACGTTTACGATCAACACTGGCCGTTTGGCGTCAAACGGCAACTCGTCCAAAGGCGTAACTAGCGGCGACTGTGGATCGTTGCAGAACTAGCAAAAATACGATAAACTGGTTGCATACACAAAACCTTTTCAAGGGTTCCATTTGAAGTTTCTTATATATTTTTATTTATATATGGTGCCAGTCACTCGAGTAGCCGAACGCGCCCGAGAATCGAATGGCAACGGCTGTTTTATTTGAATGTAGCGCGAGACATCAAATAATCTGAACCTTTTAAGCTATGCATATCGGTAAAGTATTCAAGTTTTCGCCAGTTTGCTTGCAAGTATATGTGGGCACCTACAAAATGTATTTTCTATTTCTGTCAACATGTTTGTGTTTCTCATAAAGTTTTATGTCAAAGTGATAGAATAAGCAACAATTTTTCGCTGTTTATTGATATAAACTTTTAATAATTATAATTTATTATAATATAATAATAATAATAACTTTAAATAAAAACGCTCGGACACGTGAATATTTATTTTTACTTCCGTATTTGTAGCTAAAAATAGAATATACAGGATCATCAACGTTACATTTTTGTAAATGAAACGCTCTGTATATTATTGAATTTTCGGATTCTAAGGAAAATTCTAGACGTTTCATGTATATATATCATTTGACAATAACTTAAAATTTAACTCGAGGTTATAATACGTGTCTGAAATTTAACCTCGGGTTAAACTCAAAGTTGATGTCGATCGATAGCTTATGAAAAATACAGATAGGATTATATTAATAATATACAGGGTGTTACATTAAAAAAAGTGACTTTGACGTGACAACTCACTTATTGTTCACCATTTTTTTTTAAAGTTAACCTGTTCACAAATATTCCTGTTAATCCAATCTTTATCAGCACCTTCTATAATAACACTGAACAAGCAAATAGGTACCTATTATTAAATGGTTTTATTTTAACGCAGGAAACAAATGGCAGCACTCTGCATTCCACCTTCGTCTGGCTTAATTATATCTTGTTTTTCTTCTTTGTGGACCACAGCGGCCGCTGAACTTTAATTTTTGCGTTGTGGGGAAAGTGTGAACTCATACTAGGAAAATTTAATAAATAGACATTGCACCCACTGATTTTGGTTGATTAGCAACTCTCGCGGCGACAACTAAACTCCACGAAGTTTGTTAATTTGCGTTCGTATAAATTCGGCCAAACGGGATCAGTTGTTGCCTCCGCGAGTGTGCCAGTAGTCTAACGCTAAAATATTTATTCCGTAAACTTTGCTCATACTATGGAATACTGGTCCAAGCTTCTCTCATACCCTCGAATAGTTGTATTCGTCTAATACATATATGCCTAGGAGGTGTTTAAAAGTAATTGAAGCCAATAGATATCTAACTAAATACTAGGTGCTCGATTGAGACAAAAACTTATAATTGTTAGAAAATGCTGACTGAGAAATTCGTTTCCAATTAGTTTGCCACTTAAACATGTACCCCCGTATTCACTAAAAAGGTTTAAGAGTTAAACCAGGTTTAGTTGCCTTTTACTTAAAACTCTTAGTTCGCCAATTATATTTCGCTTAGGTCTTTGTCATTTTGTAATGTGGCATTTAGGAAAACTATTTGTTCAATTGTTGAAAATGTCATCTTAAAATCTGTCAAGTTAGACCCGGTTTTTAGTGAATACGGGTGGTAGTGTCTTCAAATTTTGTAATAAATAAATTATTTTTTAAACTTAATAAGGTTATTTAATCCGATAATAATAGATGTACGAAATATCTTAAACCAATTTCTTACTAGCAACGGTTCAGATTTTAATAAGATATCGTTTCCAATTAGTTTGCCGACACTGTATATATACATATATATATATATATATATATATATATATATATATATATATATATATATATATATATATATATATATATATATATATATATATATATATATATATATATATATATATATATATATATATATACGTTGCATTTCCCTAGCAGTAAAAAAATGTCTACAATGATCATTTAAAGTTTATCGTTTGTTAAAGCATACTACTTATTGGTTTTGTTTTGGTTTGTACTTGTGGCAGAGATGTAAGGTTACTTCTCAACAGTGTTGCCTTTTCTATAAATTCATGTGAAATTTGTTTATATAGATATAATTGTTAGAAATAAAGATCTCCATATAGCATAAGAGAAAAAATAAAATATGGCTGAATACAGTTTCCACATCAAGTATTAGTTCACAAATATGTATACACGTTTTCCATTTTTTACATTGCATTTTTAGTGTTTGTTATAAATCTATATTGAGTTGTCTTATTGTATTTTTCTGCCCTTATACATAATTATTTTTAACCTGAAGAAGATGCAAGTAAGCATCGAAACGTAGCTTGTATATTAAAAGAGATTGAACGCATTCGTTTGTTTCTTCCGCTCTACTTTCACGCAAAGCTTAAAAATAAGACGCAGTACTAGTTATTATCCTAGCAAGTGCCGAAAGAGTCACTTTTCTGTATGCGTTTGCCGTTATCCGAACGACGCGATGCGGATATTTCTAAACTGTAGCTGGAAATTTATGGAATAGCGTTTGAAACATTGAAATTGACAATTTTTTTAAACATGTATTTTTTCAGATTGACGGATTCCTTTAAATATCCCTCTGCAGATATTACGGCCTGAAGCTGTGGTCTGTGTATAACTGATCTGGCGGAATGGTTTTTCGAGTCCTGGATTGTAATGATTATGAAGTTTCCCTTATCATCAATATCATCAACGGTAAGTTTGGTTAATTCCTCACGTCTCGCGTCGGCAAGCACCAGCTAGCCCAAAAATGATTACTAACTTAAACAGAAGATAAAACCGTAGGGTACTTCTGTTATAATTTTCGTGATGTATTTTTGAGTAAAGATTTTCGCTTTTTTGGGCGAAAACCTAAATTTTGTTATTACTGATATCTAAATCTTTCTTCATCTTAAGTACACTTTTTACCATGAAATATCGATACCATAGGGTATTTGGCTTCCAAAACTTAGTCATTTCCGAAAAATACGCTCAGGGTTTTCACTTTTTCTGCATCGCATCAATTAATTAAAATGTTCGTACTGCTTTTTATATCGATCTTTTGATTGTGCCAGTAGTAGTTCTAAATTTGCCTTACTTGCAGCTTCCAAATTTCTTCTGACAGGTATTCACCTGATGAGTTCATGGTATTAATGGTAACTAGAGTTTAGACGGACAGGAAAATCAAATAATAAAAGGTTCAAAGTTTGTATTTTGGTTGGCACGCCAACATCCAAGTATATTACGTTATGTGCGCGTCAACAATTATACTACCTGTTATAACTATTTAAACCAATTTTAAATTAACTGCATTGAAATCAACATTTTGCCTTTTCTTAGTTTTAACACAGTAAATATTTAAAAAATATTTAAATAAAATAATTCTCCTTTAAATGAAATTGATTTACAAATTTTTGTTTTGTTGTGAAAGTTTGTATTTTACTGTAAAAATACAAAACATGTTTTTCCAGCACTGTGCAATGTGTATGCGAAAATCGTGAATCGCGCACGCTTGTAGGAAAATGTTATTAAAACACATTTTTTTTGTACGTGTTAGAAACATATTATATTCAGTAAGGCGATGAGTCTTAGCATTGGTGTCACACCCAGGTTCCATTGGGTCTTGTGCATTCTCTCTGGCAACATGGTTTTTATTACACTAGTAATTTAAAAGAAAATAGAATTATGAATCCTTTATTTTTTTTAATCAATGTGTTTTTCTGATCCAAACAATGGTCTGTTCTTCTACATTATCCGAAAAGTATCGGTATTTTATAATTACAAATTATACAATCTAAATTGAGATCTCTAAATGTTACTGTTTCATTTTTGTTTTTGATTTTTTTCTAACACTATTTTGAATTCACACCAACATTTTACAAGTTCATGCCTACCCCACACTTGTTTTTTTTTGTGGAGACATTTGAAGTTAATTGGTTAAGTAATTTTTCCTATTGGTTTATTACATTTTTTATTAGGATGATATTTTATTCTACCAGGTTGGATTTGTGCCAAAATTTTAACAGTATGTCCATATATCGGACTTTTTTATATGAAAAATTTGGAAGTCATCCAGCTCAACAGTTTTTTGTATAATTTGTTTTACGGCTGATTGGCTTCTTATACGATTTTTGATTTTTAGACAAAATTTAAAGTTGGGGTAAGTAGATACTGAGATCTGTCATGAACATACAAAATGGCTGAAATTGGTCAATATCATTGTGTTTTTCAGCATTTAGGACAATGACACGGAGAAGATCTGTAAAAGTCACGAAATATGGTTTTTGACGACTACAATACTTTTTTTATGAGGGCAATGAAATACAATTGTTATAGTTCCAAAAATCTTATCCACTATCTTATCACTAATTATCTATATATAGCGATATAGAAAAAAGAAAGGGTCTCGCTAAACATTAAAAACCATAAATTATATTATTTAGTACTGTCGGTTTCGTGTAGTACTGTTGATAAAACAAAACATTAACGTTCTTTAACGTTTTACTGAAAGGAGCTCATGGATAACTTAATTCGTTTCGCCTTGCCTTACAAAATTGCATTGGAAAGATTCATTGTTAAGCAGTGTAATATATGTGTATCCATAAATATAATGTGACAAATTTTGTTTGAAAACATAAACTTAGCTTTTACGAGGTTAGCAAAAACATTATTTTTACACGCTTTTTTTAAATAAATTTTTACCCCGAGATTTTATGAAGCATCTCGATTAATAAGTGGGTATCTCTCAAATATTTATTTTTTACTTGTGTTACTGATATTGTACATTCTACACTTTAGACATAAATATTGCGCTATAAAAGTAATAAATAATTATTTGCCTTAAAAAATCATACCAGTAATTTTTTTATTCCAAAAATTATTTATGCTTAATTTTTTGTGGATTAAACATTCAATTGTTTAACCTAAATGTTTAAATAAATATCAACTTATAGCATTGTAAAGTAAGTCACTTACGATTTTTATTGTATACATATCACCTATCAGCATTCAAAGAAAAAAGGCTTTTTCGCATCTAGACATATAGATTTTATATCCTGCATGAAACCCATATTGTCAATCTTTACCTATTCCGTTGGTCTTCAAATATTTCCTAACCCCAAATAATACCCCACTCTAACAACAAGAAGATCGTTAACGAAAACAATTTACGAACTTATTATCTGGGAAATATCTACGAACTAACGGAGTAGGTAAAGACTGATAATATAGGTTTCAAGCAGGATATAAAATCTATATATGTGTCCTGAGAATGCAACAATAAAGTTGCGAAACGTCGACAATTTAAAACAATACTTTCGTCTTTTTTTACTGCGACTTAACCCCAAATAACACACTACTCTAACATAAAAGCAAGAGGATCGTTAACGAAAACCATTTAAAAACTTAATATCTGGGACATATTTACGAACCAACCTAGTAAGTAAAGACTGATAATATGGGTTTCATGCAGGAAATAGAATCTATATGTCCTGGGGATGCAACTATAAAGTTGCGAAACGTCGACAATTTAAAAAAAGTCTTTTGTTTTTTTACTGAATCCTACCCCAAATTATGCACCACTCTAACATAAAAACAAGAGGATCGTTAACGAAAACCATTTAGAAATATAATATCTGCAGACCAACCTAGTAATAATACGTAAAAGTAATGGAGAATGATTTTTTTTCCACTTTTAGGAGCGAAGTAATACCATTATTTAATAACGATCTTGGTCATTTCAACGTAGCAAATACTATGTTAATGTAGGCTGTCAACGTTTTCTTGGTCTTGGACAAATAAACTCACCAGAAGATCGAATCTTGTATGTCACCTTTTGTCCAGACAGCGCAGCGTGTAAATTGAATCGTTCCATTTATAAGGTCGATACTTAGAATTTGTATTTTTTTGCGCAGACCTGTGTTTATTTATTGTGTATCCACTTTCTTAGTTGAGAGGGGAATTTTTTAATACCTTCGTTTGTCTAAATTTAACTTTTTTCGAGAAGATGTTGAATGGGAAGCAGCAGTTTTGACATTTTAAAGCACTGTACATGTTAAATGGTTAAACGAAGAAAATTCCTACCTTAACGTCTGCTGTCTAAGATAGGGTGATCAGAAGGCTGAAGCTAGCAGAATAATATAAATTTTATATTTAAAATTTATAGCGTAATACAAGTATAAACAACTAAGATGTAAAATGAAATTATAAATAAAACTACTTAGTCTTGTTTTTCTAAATCTATTTATTCCAGACTTCTGCTAAAAGTTTCTCTTGTTAAATCGAAGAACCCGGAGACTTTTCGGGTCGGGGATCCCTAGTAATCGGGAACGTCTAATCACCCTATTTTAAGACCAACTTTCAGTTAACAAAATATTTATTATTTTGTCGCCTCAAAATACTTTCCCGATTGGTGGTATTCGTTCGCCAATGATCAACATTCAATTTTACTATAAATCAGGAAAACCCCCTGAAGTTCCGGGGTATTTTTTTTTCTAAAAGCCCATCGATGCCTCAAGGCTTAAAAACTCGTGCTCTAAAACCCTCGAAAACCAGATTATATAGGATGTTTTTATAATACCACCTTTTTCCTGGCCCGCGCCACCGTCATACACTATCCTTATTGACCAAGAAATTTTTTGAGAAAAATAAATATACTTCATATGTTCAACATTCAATAATTTTAATACCTGACGATAATAGACTTCCCCTAAGTGGGTATATACTTCACATATTTATTTTTTAACTAGATTTGATAAACAAACTTGCCAAGCATTATATTATAGAATCTCAAATTTACCACGAAAACTTTGAAAAATATTCAAAATTCCGATATTTTTAAGGCATATGTTCGCTGTGAAAGCACTTTGATAATACCCTAAATATGTACTCTCTAAAAAATTCATCCAAATTGGTCAAACGATTCCGCCCTGCCACTGGCAATCGGTGTACATACACAAAACAAAACCAACTTAAAAAATAAAAAGTAAAAAATAATATCTTATTCCATCTTGATAATTTGACAAGTCGGTACCAAACTTATTTTTAATTATTTAATCACAATAAGTCATTTATGTATTGAGTGTTTCTATGTCTTATATCACAAGTATATGTGTTTACTGTCTTTATTTGTTTGTCGCCGCTTCACAGGGTCAAATTTTCAAGATGAAATAAAATATTATTTTTCACTTTTTAATGCGAATTTATTTTTTATAATTTTTTTTATTTCACTCTTTTCAGTTTTTTGTAAAGCTCAGTTCCAACGTTTCCAGGGACTAGGCCTAGGTTAAAATTGTGAACGTCAACTACTGGGTTTGCTTATAAAATTTGTACCTGGTTTTTATTACTGTGCATGCGCCCTGTAACTGTTTTTTGAACTAAAGTCACCTTGAAATATTATTACATAGAGGTCGGAACCAAAACCTCTTTTTTTTAAGTCTGTTAATAAAATATAATTATTTTTATTACAAGAAGTGTCTCATTACGGATAAGAGCTAAAACTAATTTTTTAACCAGTCTAATAAGCTGCTAACTTGTTCCACTATATTGAATTCGACAACCATTTTACCAGTTCATCTGTATATCGCACTTGATTAATTTAAATTTAAATCAAATCACTAACTAATTTATTTTAAATCATTTTGTTCCTCCATACCGTATTCTAACCAAGGATTTATCAGTTCATCCAAATGTCATACTTAATTGTATTTCACAATTTCAAATCAATTTGAATAAGTAGTTTTTATACTGATTTTTTTAAACGATTCAAAACGATAGAAATAGAGAAACGCTGCCATAAGACGCAATGCTTTCATATTGACACCACTGTGTAGTAAAACATTCTCAGGCTCTAATTTAATATGGCAGAATTATTTTTTTGTTATTTTAAATTTACCTTATATACACAGTATGTAATAATGAAGAATATATGGTTTAATTTATCATACTTACTAAATCATAATTATTAACATTTTTTTAGATTCTTTTTGTTTTTTGACAAATTTACAAAGAAATAGGTGTGCAAGTAGTAGTTTTCGCAAGTACAGGAAGTTAATTTTCAATAACCAGTGTAGCGCCTATGAAATGATGTAAAGCGAGGCTGAGTGATCGCACAAGTGTAGTAAAAACTAGTCTCCACTGTTTGGCAATAATCTTTTTTTACTACACTTATTGTTAAAAACTGCTTCTTTTCGCATCCAAATTACTCCATCAGTGCTTCGAATTGTGTACTTAACGAATCACTAATTAACTATTACTATCTAAAGTTAAACTTATTTAATGCGCATAAAAGATTCAATTTAATCATAAGCTTGCTTATGACCGTGTACCACGCATTTAAATAATAAATGGGTTTTAAACCACTCGTCCTCCTCGAGTGTCCGGTTGAATATACAAAAATGCGTACATGATTTTTCTCTCTGAAGTACCGACAAGCCAGCGAACCTGTCAAACGCATGCCTCCATGGCTCATATAGGTACTTTACGTATAAATATATGTAAGAAACTCCAAATGAAACCCTTGAAAAGGTTTTGTGTATGCAACCAATTTATCTTTTTTTAGATAGTGCTTCAACGATTCATACGCGGGGCTGGTGTCGCTTTTATGCGAGTTGGCGTTTGACTCCAAACGGTCAGTTTTGACAGCAACCGGCAAACACTGGCAAACAGTAGTTTTTGAATTTGAATTGTGTGTTAAGTGATTATTATTTTGTTGAAAAAATGTCGATAATCTGTAATATTGAAAAGAATGGAGATGGACGGTTATCGTAAATGTTTCAGTAAATGTATCGTTCCAAGGTGTGAGGAACAAAATACATAATTTTTCGAAAAACAATAGTCTTATTTAACATTTTATAAAGCAAGTACAAAATCCTAAACTAGAAAATAAGATAGTGGAAGAAATTTATATAATCGAACGCCAGGAACGAAAAAATGTTTAAGAACATCCGCTTTTCTAACAGAAAGTTGACCTCATTTGTTTTGTACTGTAAATGCATTTATTTATATAAAATATCTATATCTTTATATAAAGTAAAAATGCCTAAGTACTAATTACAATTTGTTTAAACAAGGTATTAAAACAAAAATATATTTTGAAAATGAAAGATGCCAAGAACATAATGTTCATGGATCTTGTCTGTTTTTCACACAGAAGATAGAACGTTTTTAAGAATTAATTTTGTCATTTATATAAGATATCCAAACTTAATACTTTTATTGTGTTGTACTGATTTAGATGGCTTGAGGTGTCCGATATGAACTGAAAATTATTTTTAGAAACTGATGTAGTCTAACAAACCCAGTAGTGCATTATAATTCATTTTAAAAGTAGCTTTAAAACAAAATAGGGCTAAGATATATTAATGTCATTTATTTATAACATTTCTCTCTTTTATTTTTTTATGTTTATATTGGATATTGTTGTTTGTATTTTGTACTATTTGGTGTTCCTTGTTTATTCTGTAAGTATGTTAGTTTTTTACTGTGAGATCAAATTATAGTTTGAAAATAAAACAATCAACTTCTTGTCAAGATTTCAAGAAAAATTAATATTTATTTTGAATACGAAATAGGTGATTTTCTACTGTTTACAATGAAAAATTTGGTGGACCTAAAGGAAAAACTGCCTTCATTTATATATCACCCTGTACCTTTTTTGTGTATTATTTTATTGGCAATTGACAATTAATAGGAAAAAGTATAAATATATATCTTTTAATTTGAACGTTTTTTGTTTATATATGCGCATTTTAAAGTAAAAACAATTTTTTTAAATTATGGGATAATTTTTTGATTATATGTTTTAAACCTAAATCGGTGTTTTGCTTTAGCGATAAGTGAGTTGAATACAGCGTCCAGTTGAGGTAAAGATACTTATAGTATATGACTATTTCTTTTTCCCTAGGAATTCTGCGCCTTATTGACTTATTCCGAAAATTAAAAGACCCTTTTAGATTTTTGAAATATAATTCTATTTAATTTTATAGGATGCATCTAAAAACAGAAACTTTTTAATTTAAAAAATATATGTATACGTTTCCCGTGTCAGATTCTTTTTATTTCACCTGTTTTGTCAAAAAAGTGCTAAAAAATAACACACTACAAAGTTACACGGTGATACATAAATGAAGGCCGTTTTTTTCTTTAGGTCCATTAAATCTAAGAATTGTCTGAATTGGCCGCATTTAACTTTAACCGATTCGAAATAGACGGCGCTATCGCTCTCCTCGGTTTAATTAGGCCTCTCGTAACTTTTGCAACGGCTCGAGGTATGGTGCTGCGAACTTTGCAACAAACCGAGACATGGCAGATTCCATTATATTGTGAATGTTACGTATTTTCTTCATCATGCAGTCGTATCCATTTGCTAAGTAAATACGCGGCGTAAGAACCAACAAGCGATCGAACCTGTTCGCACCCGAAGGCGCATGTTGACCTAAAAAATGAGTTTTCATAAAATCATATCTACATTTTATAATTGAATACTGGGATTTCCATGACGAAAGAAAAACAGAAAAAACTGACTCTTTGAGGAGATACCATCACATTGCAAAAGTTTGTAAATAAAAGGAAACGAGTTTTAAACTTATTGTGATATCGTGAATATCACGTTGACAGCACGACAGCTTTTAGAAGCCTACAACTTAAAAAATTACACAATTTTTTAAAAAACAACGAAAACAACTTCTTGATATAAAATTTTATAAAATACCATACAACTTCCAGAGTTTGATGTCGGGTCCAGACCAAGCAGACAAAAAAACAAGACAAAGATATTCATGTTTCGTGACAAAGTGGCGAAAAATCCAATACATTTCTGGGACATTTTTGTCTTATTTATGTTTCCAAGTCCGGAGACTTATGCAAGTTCAGTCTCAAGTCCCGTTTCGAGTCGGTAAAGATCCAAGAGTTACTATTTTGTCTCTATATTTTACGACCAGTTCTCGGCGCAGTGTGGACTGTGTGTGTTGACAAAAGTATGAGACCAGTAAATCAGCGAAAAACTGGAAAAACACACAAATTTAGTTCTGTTGTTGTGTAATGGAGTACTAGTGTCTTTGCAAAAAAATGTCGGGGGAAAAAAGTGGATTACAGAAAATACTTGCAAATTAATAGAACTGTACAGAGCCCATCTATTATTATAGGACCCTAAAAATAAGGACTACAAAAATCGTTACGAGAAAGCTGATTCATTAAAGATTGGTTTAGCATTAAATATGCACTCAGTAGATGATTTAGAAGAGAAAATAAGTAATATTAGTAGCCAGCATACGAGAGAAAGAAGAAACTATAGAAAATGAAAAAATCGGGGACAGGTAAACATTTCACTTTCAAATGATTTAGATACGAATTGCTAAGTTTTTGCGAGACAGAAATAAGTCAAGTGAAATACAAGTCAACACAAAGTCGATTATTTATTATTTTTATTTTTGTGGGTACAGTATGTCTACTAAAATCGTAGCTATGATATGGAAAACTTTTTTATTATCAATTTTAAGGAAAACATGTTGTTCTTCATAAAAAGTTTTGCATCTGAAATGCAACTATCAGGTATCGAAAATTTCCAGTCATATACAAGGTTTGTCAAAAAATATTAATTTTGCTCGATCGTAATGTAAGTAACTTTATTTTTTTACACAAAATTGTTATACAAAGTTGATCAAAATTAAAAACTACATTCAAACATGCAATTACATGAATAAAATCATAAAAAATCAACAATTTCATTTTTTGATAAACTGAAAAAAAAATCCGTATCTGATGGTTACACTAACTTTACTGTCGTGAGAATTTTCAAATTTAGGTTGGTATGACTCTGTGAACATAACCAAAAAGTGAAGTTGGCCATAAAATAAAATTTAGTAGGCAAGTTTGTTTTATGTAGCAATGTTAATAATAAATTTTCTGGTTATTTGGATACCCGCAAGTCATAGAATTCACTACCGCTATGTATGGGTACTACATGCCTTGCCATCCATAGCACCAAGGCAGTGAGGAAAATTTCAAATCTTCTCATAATCGTCACTAATTTTTTTTCATTCGGCTTCATTTGTGGGAGTCTGAAAATAAAAAATAAATTTAAACGTTTGGATACAATCTAACTAGAAAATTTAATTTAATTTTTTTTTAGGAATCTGACTCTTCACAGTCTTTATTAGATGAATCTGAACCAGATAACACTGATAATATACCTAGTGAGAGTCAACAGACAACCATATACTGTGGTGATTGACGTCAAACTTACGCCTTCTATGGCAGCAAAAGAAAAATCTAATGTAAAGGACATTAAAGAAACTTCTAAAAAGGCTAAAATAAACAAGGCTGATAAACGGAAGGATATATCACAAAATATAGAGTTTAGGTAGGAATGAAAATTCTACAATATAGTGACATTGTTACTTAAAGATCGTCAAGAAACACATAACATTTATACTCAAATTCACCCAGAGTCAACACACAACGTTCTCAATATATATCGGACCAAGAAAAAGAAGGAAATTGAACTTTTGAATGGGAAAACAAGTAGACAATTTTTTTTTGTTTGCGTTAATGATTTCTTTTGTATTAAAATTTAGTTTCATGCAGTAGATATGGCGTTTATTTTAGAGCGTATTAACACAAAAACATAATTGCAAAATAAAGATTATACATACCTTTACATAACCACTAAGACTGTTAATTAAAGCTTCAGATACTTCAGGTATTATTACAAATATTAACTGCTTTGATACTTTTGAATTTACATTAGGCTGTGGTAGGAATCGTCTGTTAATAGAATTGTTTAAGTTACTGCTAACCTTTCTGTTAAACTTATAGCATTTCTATAGTTAGTAAGTCTTTTGGCAACTGTAGGACCACCAAGTAATATGTCAGGTTTTCCCTGTGGATTCTGGGTGCGTGTATTAGTCGTGTGCATGACCCTAGGTGTCTAGTCATACATACTTATTTTCGATCCAATTTTACTAGTATCATAACCTTGACGGCTGTTTTTGATTAACAAACGTCCGCTAGTTCGATACATCCGGTTACGGATATATATGCTATACATTTATCTGTAAAAATCTCATTTAAAAAAAATTAGCTATTTAAAAGTTTGGACAGCTGCAAAAATATTTTTCTAAAATAAATTACGAAATTAAAAGTTACAAGAAACTGTGAAACCTGTATCTAAAAATTTTAAGCAGTTCAGAGGTTATGGGAAAACTATTTTTTTTGACATGTCAGTTTTTTTTTTCAATTACCTCAATAAAACGTACCTAACGCATTTAAAAATGAAATTACGGGGAAATTTTTTTTTGATAAATGTCAAATAAATGATGCCCCTAAAAGTTATATCGAACTTTGAAAAGCGTATTTAAAAAATTTAAGCAGTTTAAACAAACTATGAAAAATCACATCTAAAAATTTTAAAAAGTTCAGAAGTGAAAAAGTTACAAGGAATAATAAAAACTGTATTTAAAAATTTTGAGCAGTTGAAAAAGTAAAAGAAAAAACAGGCTCTTTGACAGATCTCAAAATATTTTTAAAAGCTACATGGAACTGGAAAAACCGTATTTAAAAATTTTAAGCAATTCAAAAGATAAGGAAAATAATAAGGAAAAAGGAAAAAGGAAAAAAACTGTCAAAGTATTTTATTTTAATAAATTGCGCCTCAGAAAGCTCCATGGAACTATGAAAAACGTTTTTAATTATTTTAAGTAGTTTAGCTGTCAAAATATTTTTTCAAAACAATTGCGCCTTTAAATGTTACATGGAATCGTAGTATCCACATAAAATTTTTTTATTAAGTTTAAAATTTACGACAAATGTCGGATTTTCTTTTTATTAAATTACATTATAAAAAATTAGAGAAAACTGTGAAAACCGTTTTTAAAAAGTTTAAAAGTCCCGGGGAATTTGTTTTTAAGAACTGTCAAAATATGTTTAAAAATTACACCACTAAAAGTTACATGGATCTGGGAAAACGATATTTAAAAATTTTAAGCAGTTCAAAAGCCACAAGAAGAATATCGATTTTTTTAAAGCTCTGAATAACAAAAAAAAACACCTCTAATAGTTACTTAAATCTGTGCAAACCGTATATAAAAATTTTAAGCCGTCACTAGGTAAACCCATTTTTTAATAGCTATTAAAATATTTTATGTAATAAATTACACCCGTAAAAGTTAGAAGAAATATCCTATCTATTATCGAAAACTCCAATTAAATTCTTTAAAAGTTTAGGTAAAGAAAAAAACGGAAAAATTCATGGCTGCAAAACTAAATTTTCCAAATTTATTATCCAAGCCTCTTCAATCCATATTCCATACCGAAATAATTCACTAGGAAACAAATTACAGCTTTTAAACTAGAATTTCTAAATAAAAAAAAGTCCTACTGCCTCTGTATAATAATACACTAAACAACAAACATACAAAACAAAACTATAATTCTCTACTGAAAACTTGGGACAAAAATTTAATCAATCAATCAAACCCTACCTATTATCATTACATTTCCTATTCTTAACTTTTGCCAGCATAAAAAAATTAGAAACTCTATGCCCGTATCCTAAAAAACCTCACAAAATATATAAACATACCGGACTATATACTAAAAAATGCATCTCTTCCGTATCAAATTAGATGCAAGTATTTTACTGCTCTAACTGATCCTTAAACCATAATCGAATAGCACGTTTATTAAACGAATATCGATGTAATGCATGCAATCGAAAATGACAGCTAATTTTCTAAGAGATATTTTATAAAATTGGGAAAAGTATTATCCTTCAAATTGTAGCTACTTACTTAAAAACATTCAAATTTTATGCTGCCAATTTTAAAAATACCCAAGAAATCCTTTTTGAGTCTCCAAAATTAAATAATTTTTACTTAAATATTTTGAAATTTTTGATCATCTCAGGGAAACCTAGAAATTGTGCCCAGAATAGTGCACTTTTTCCTTTAAATCGAATTTTCAACTTTGAAAAATCGCAGTAATTTAACCGTCTATGCCAAAATTTTAAAATTTGATCACAATCTACCTACGAGTATCTAGTTTCATAAAAAAAATCCCCCTTGCCCTAGGTGTATGTCATACAGGGTAATGTGGAAAAATGTACCCATTTTTGGGAAACTACAAATTTTATCTAGTAATTGCACCATCTGTGCATACTCAGGATCCATCACAGATATTCCATTTTGTGTATATTTTTGAGCACTTTTTGATGCCGTAATCTGTTTTCCGACAGGACTCCTGCTTTTTGCTATAAAAAACAAAATGTATCAAAAAAATTTTTTTTTTCGAAAAATTTCAGTTTTTCTTAAAAATTTCTACTTTCCGGTCATTAGTCCGACAGGGATGCATTTAGGTTTTTAGTCTCTATTATATTTCCAATGAAAAATGTCTCTTGCAAAATTTCGCTAGGACGCACCCAGTTCGAGCTATAAGCGTCTTAAAACACCTTTTTTTCGAACGAAAAAAAAAATGCTAAAATAACGAAACGGGTTTGAAGTTGAACCAAAAACAATAGGGTTCTGTAGGACCCGAAGAACCATCGTTCCAGAAAGTTTCGAGAAAAAAAAATCAAAAATTGCGACCTGAAGCGTGTTACCACGAAGTTGACTTTTTTGGTCGACTTTGCGGTATCACATCTATGGTACCAAATGTGGTACAGAAAAAACGAATCGTGTAGATCTACGTCTCCTCTAAAGACACATGTCAAATTCATCGCCCTATCTCTAATAGTTTTCGAAATATACCCAACGAAAGGTCGAAAAACGCGGTTTTCTGAAATGACACGACTTACACCAGGTTTTCGTCCCCGAGTGTGAGAGCCGTAATAACAAACGGACTTCGTGGCCGTTTGTTGACAAGGCATATCAGATTATCCAAATCTTCGGTGGACGTTCTTAGAAAATTCTTAAAGCTTGAATCTCACCATTTAGTTCAATATCATTCTCACGCAATTGAACTAATAATTTATTCGTGGAATAACTCTCTCGCTTTCTACTTCCCTCGTAAAAGGGACTTATTGTAATCATGAAAAAATCATCCTCCTCAATTTTTCAGATCTTTACGTTTCAGGGTCCTTATATGACGAAAAACATGTTTCCTCGATTCTGTCGGTCTCTCTCTGTCTGTCGGTATGTCTGTTCGCGGCATTGCGGTAACATTTTGATAAAACTCCAATATGGCAAAACAAAATGGCGCACAAACATCAAGTATTATGTAGGAATCAACTGGCAAAATTTTGGTACGAATCCAAGAGGGCGGAACAAAATGGCGGCTTAACAAAAAATTATATATATATATATATATATATATATATATATATATATATATATTACTAATTGTAGTATAGAAATGAATTAGTTAAAGTCCGGTACTACTTCAAGATGGCGGAACGAAATGGCGGCCAAATAAAATTTTTGTAATCTGAAATAATTACCCTCTCAAGTAGTACATGTCTTCGCGTTTTGGCGACCCTAGATGCCAAAAATATGTTTTATCAAGTCCGTCGGTCCATCTGTTGGTGAGTCTGTCCGTCTGTCATTTCGCGGCATAGCTTAAAAACTACTCATCAGATTGACTTCAAATTTTAGTCAAAAATTATTCCCATATGGGAATAACCCGGTAATATTTTAGTAAAAATCCAATATGCCAGAACGAGATGGCGGCCTAGTGAAATTTAAAAAAAATTTATTACTTAAAAACTAATTATCCAGTTTGTACAAAAATCAGGTATTATGTGGAAATCAACTGGTAAAATTTTGGTATGAATACAAGATGGCGGAACAAAATGGCGGCTTAATAATATATATATAAATTCAGCCCGAAAAAACTCATCTAAGCTTCCTATAACAGTGAGCGCCTTTTCTGTTGTTTCCAGTGTTTTAAACAAATTAAACAACCATATAGGTATCATTATATATCCATTTTTTTATTTATATATCATATAGATATATTTTTGCGTATATTTTTTATAGAAAATATTTTAAAATCATGAGAAAAATTAATTATGCACATAGAGTAAATAACAGAAAATAAGTTAGGAAAACATTCTAAAATATTTTAAACTTTTATCATGTTATTTCGCGTATTATATAGATATTCGGAACACTATTGAAAAGAAACCTATTAGATAAGAATTGGGGCAAGATTTTAAAATGTATATTTTAACTGGTTGACAGCTAAAGTTTATGAATAAATATTGTCCACGTAATTTTTAAATTTCTATAACCGTAACTGTCCAAAAAATATGTGTCATTCGATAGAAGAAAACTTTTACCTTGTTACATATCAACTTTGTACCATTTTTACAAAGGCGCAATGAGATCCACACCTATACACAGGTGCTGCTGTGCTTGCCGCGTCTTGATGTATTTCTGAAAGGAGAGGCAGAGAGAACGGCAGTCAGTCTGCATATCGTTGTCCTGTGGTGGGAAAAAAACTGGGGTCCGGGACCTGCCCCAGTGTTTCTGGAGGCTGTCGCAGGACAACCTCTTGTGGAACACCGAACGGAAGCCCTGATCCCCCGCTTCATTTTCAATAAAAACTTTTAAATTGACATCAGCGGCTTAATAGAATCAGGAAAAGAGGCAGACATACACATCTACACTGTACCAGAACTTGACCTGGAAATTAGTATTGCCCTAGGAATATGGGTGACTGAAGATAAACGAACAGTCAACAAAGGTTCTAAAA
The DNA here is from genome assembly GCA_030620095.1 of Kuschelorhynchus macadamiae. Taxonomy (NCBI): domain Eukaryota; kingdom Metazoa; phylum Arthropoda; class Insecta; order Coleoptera; family Curculionidae; genus Kuschelorhynchus; species Kuschelorhynchus macadamiae. The sequence goes on along the minus strand of JAUTXW010002837.1, from coordinate 321,117 downwards.
GAGAGATGGGAGAGACAGGGCTTTAGACACTCAGGTGCCGCAATTCGTAGCTCTGAAGCCGCTCGGACAGAGTATCTCTTCGGTCTCTCTCGAGGAAATCTTAGAAAACTGGTAGGAATGCTAACTGTAAACTAAACAAACACCTTCACAACTTGGGCGTCCTCCCGGATCCAAGTTGTAGAGGGTGCAACGAGAACGACGAGACTGCTGAACTTGTTCTTTGTTACTACACATCTCTTGTAAATACCAGAGAATCCATTATGGGAGAAAGATGGCCAGAAATGGCCACAATCGGAGGATGATCGGCCGCTACGGTGCTGAACTACATCAATACTGTTGGCTGGCTCGACGAGTAAAACTCCGGAGGTTACAATGGGCCCACCTGAGAGGCCTATGTAATAGGCTGGCGGAAGTCACCTCTCCATACTATCTGTTGTATTCTAGTGACCTACACAATTAATACATTAAACAATAATATATATCAAATATTGGCATAATATGCTTTTATTAAATAAAATAGTATTTTTTAGCTTAATTATTAAGTAATTATCCGAATTAACTTGTAAAAAGAACAACCAAAACCCAAAATGGCAATCTTCTCTCGAACTCCGGTAAATTTTTATTATCACTTTACCATCACGGATTTGGATGATTTCTAGCATAGTGGTAGATTTTTTGGAGCTGATAACAAACCTCGTGTAAGATTTATTCAGTAACGTTTCGTTTTTGAGTTATGTCTCAGTAAAACTTCATATCTTCAAATTTTTACTTTAAATTCGTAACTTGAATAATATACAATTATAAACACCTATTATTCAGATTCAAAAAACAAAATTAAAAATATTTTTTTTAATGTCAGGTTTTTTCAAAAAAACGAATATTTTCCTACTTGCCAAAGTGATTTCTCATATAAGGATCTTGGAGAAAAAAATGTAACGTCCTTCTAAACATTTTTTTTTATATTGGTATTTTCATAATGGTAAATTGCATTTTTAAATTATCGTCTATTATGCAAATTATTTTATTTAAATATTAAAAAAAATTTGCAATTTTAAGAGTGAAGTAAGAGACAAGAAATATTTCTGAGGAATAACATATAAACCAAATGCCGCCGAAAAGTCTGACTTCAAATTCGTTATCTCTAATCGTATTCTCTATTCTCTAAATCCGCGATAGTAGAATAATACCCAAACGCCTTTATTTGGAGAAGGTCACGGACATATCTACAGGTAAAATAACAGTGTAACACTACATTAAAGACTAACATTATGGCTGTCGAGATTCATTGGTTGTGTTGATTTTTTTTCACAGTGCTGTAAAAAATGTCAAATGAAAATTAGTTTCGCAGTTGCAAAAAGTAACTACAAAGCAAATTTACCGAAAATTGTTAAGATTACTTATCAAGCAAAAGCTACTACAGCAACAAACTACCACAACCGAGAGGACAATCCATGTGTAGTTGATTTTTATTAATGCACATTTATTTTTTTATTAATGATAAATGTTTGTAAAAATATATATGATACATTTACTGATTTTTAATTTTTTGACCTTTATTTTATTAAAAATTCTACACCAGTAACAAAATTTAAAAAAATTTGTTGCTACTAATGAGAAATTAGATATAATTTGTGCTGGAAATAACGGTAACTATCGCTCTATCTTGTTTAACCACTTTATTTTTTATTTTAGAAGCAACGAACTTTTGACTTTTATAATTATTAAAACCTTTGTGAAATTCCCTCATAAAACGTACAACCACGACTTCAAAGAAGGTACTACCAGCACATCTTTCAACATTCCCCGTAATTTTTTATTATTTTTATTTGCGTTAAGAGGTTATTTAAATTGGGCATCTAAACCTTCTTCACAGTTTAATAAAACTAAAACAAATTCAGCTGTATCGGACCCTTCCTTTTTGACAATTAATTTTTTTTTAAGTTTTAATTGCTGCTGTTATTGTTTTGGAAAATACCTGTAATGCAAGTTTGCAAGACATTTTTTCGAAACAGTTCGGATTAATATCCCGTTTATTAATCTTTGATTTTACCTTCGCAGTTTTTGAATTTTTATCTATATAAAAGGTTTTCTTTTCTAATTTAAAAGTTAGTTATGTTTACACCCGAGAGACCAAATAATTAAGAATACTCTTATTAATGAGGAACATCCAAAATTGCAAATAGTTTTCGATTTCCGACGCAGAAAAAAAATTGTTGAGTTGTTACTGCTAATGATTTCATAGCACCCTTACTAATACTTCCGTGGTAGAATACATTATTATTTGGGGTAGAACATATTTTTTTAGTTTATTCAATCATGTAAATTATTTCATTTTCCAATTAGTATAAAGTCTTATACAAAACTAGTGCATGAGTAGCTTCCTTTGCCAACCTTCCCAATGGTCCAAAATCCTCAAAAGCCTCAATCATTTGCCATAGAAGCACATTTCATTCTTAAGTATTTGTTCACGTTTTCATTCAACCCAGTTTGAAATTTATTTGTGGAAATACATCTGCGAATTGTTGAAGGTGCAGGTAATATAATACCTTTTTGCCTTAAAATGAATATGTTGTTGGGGATTTATAAAATAATGAGATGGCAAATCGTTGTTCCTGTTGTTGACTCCAGTATTTACACTTATTTTCTCTAAATTGCGCTAACACAAATATTTGGGCAATACGAGATAAAATGCTATAATTAACATGATGTTAAATAGCAAATTTTTGGATCTGTTTAACTTTTGTTTTATTAAACGTAATTTACGATTATTCAGTTTTAATTTTTTGGTTTGATAACAAACTTGTTGAATTTTGCGGGCGTTAAAGATGTACTTGGTAACTCAGATAAATCATTTATATATTTTGTATTATTGGTTTTGGGCAAATTATTATATCCTAGCCTCCTACGGGATCTAATTGGCTGACTGTGCAGTGGTAAAACTTTTGGTGAATAGGTTCGTTTAGGCCTTGTCACTTTTAATTCCTTCCCTGATAAATTATCATTATTGCTGTTGCAATTTTTGACTTTTTTTGGAACAGTATTATTTTTAAATATTGCTTCTTCTCTGTTTTAAAATCATCTTCCGAAAAGTGGACTTAGCAAAGATATTTATTTTTAATTTCTTCTGGTGCTAATCCAGCTAGAAAAGGGATTTCCTTTAAAATATATGATTTTACTAAGATGAAGTTATGTATATTTTAAAATAAAGAATGCAGAGATTTACGTCACAGTATACTTCGAAGTACAGCTGTGTCACAAAAATTGTAATATTTCAAAATTTTTTGTAAAGAAACATAGATATGGGCACTTTATTGTCTTTAATTGATATTTGCAATTCTAATCTGTATTATATACAAATTTTCCATCTTTTCCAGTATTTTTTCATTACTATCAAAGTTTTTCACATTAAAATTATTAAGGTATTATAAGGCTAATAACGCTTGAGGTCGACACATATAACTTATCTAAGATCTTTTATTCCTCATATTTTGCTTGAAATTAAAAACATTTTCCTATTAATCTAATATTTTTCCGTAAAAAATAAAAACTTACCACAATTAATTATCCATTTATTACAAATTGTTTCATTCCTATGGGGGAAAAAATCTCCAATTCAATATCTACCTGCTGATTCTACAGTCAAAATACTGACAAATAATACTATACATTTTCACCTTAATAAACTTTTCAAAAAGCAAAATGATCATAGCGATCGCGATGTATGGAAATTACAGTTAAAAATATAAAGGTAATAACAAAAAAAAATTAAAGAAGGTTATAAAGTAATAATTTTTCAAATAATCTTAGAACTGCTGAACAATAATTCTTTAGAAGTTACATACATACAATGAAACAAAAATTACTAAAAAATGTAAAATATAATGTGATAACTCTTATATTGGTGTTTCAGTACTGACTCTTCTAAATTATTATAGCAAGTAGTTTGTCTTTATTAACCAAAGGGCATAAACTTAAAATGACTGTTTTAAGGCCTGCTTGTATATTTTTTTAAGTTTCCCATTTTATCATTTTATTTCGGAGTCATCTTATGCATTTTAGCTCTAAAGATTAATTTTAGAGCAGTCCTAAGTAAATTTTGAAAGTAATTTTTAATACAATCTGTAATTGTGGGGGTGAATGTAAGGGTGAAGTAATTTAATTTAAACTTTTTGTTTTTACATTTAAATTTTAAACAGTGGTCCTGAGGAATTAACAACTTACGGATTCTAATATTTCCTTGTGCAAAATATATTCATATAAGCCGGTCTACCTTTTTTCCTTCCCTCGTAAAAGAGCATTGAGACCGTGAAAAAAATCACTCTCTGCGATTTTTTCAGATCTTCACAGAAAACATGCCTGTTTGTCTCTCGGTCAGTCTGTTTGCGGCATACATAAAAAACTACTTAAACGATTGACTTTAAATTTTGGTCAAAAATTAGGTGTCTTATGGGAATGACCTGGCAACATTTTGGAAAAAAAAATGACAGCCTAGTGGGCCAAAACAAATTCCTGCACGGTCGAGTGTAAGAGGCTTTTTTATCCGTATTGAAATAAAAGTATATCAGCGAGTCAGTCGAGTAATTTAGTTTCCACTAGTAAAAACGGCAAAATAATCAATAATTGGATAATAGCACGCTTCGAAATGTTTTCAGTACTGAAAATGTGTGTGAATGATAATAGATTATTAATTAAAATATTGTAAAAATACGAGAGTGTTCCCACTACTTAGACTGGTAATATTTTCATTAAATAGAAGAAATTATTGTGTTGTAAAACACACAATAAATGTGTAAAAAGCCGCGAAGTCCTCCAAAAAGCATTTAGTTTTGGTGCGTGTTCGGTCGTATATGAAACACAAAAATTTGTAATTTTCCGAAAAATATTTTCTCATTCTGCAGATGATTTAATGAATTAGGTAGAAATTATTGGGCGCTGGACAAATATAGTGAAACTTTTCGTAAAATTAAAACTTTGCCATGGATTTCATCCCAAATTGTATACTGTATTTAAATGTGTATAACAGGTTAGACCTTATTAGTGAAGCGTGAAAAATAACTAACTTTTCAATATAAAATGAAATAAAAAGTGTAAAGTTGCGTAGAAAATCAAACTACTTCTGATTTATCAGTAAACTAATCTATTTTTAACGCAAAATATTTGTATCGAATCGTCCGTTAAATAAGTCAACCACTTCAGTGATGAAACGGGTGACATTGTGGAGCCTATATACTTCTAAACATTTAATGTTCCCGAGATTTGTCGATGTGTATTTAATATAAGATAAGTACCTACTGATAACCATCCATTTTTTAAATTTGGATGTTATTCTTATTTATGACATACGTTCGATAACAGCTACCTATTTCACCTAAAATAAAATTATAAACTAAACCCGTTCAACCGAAAAAGTGTGTCTGTTTTTCATTAAAATTACAAAAAGCAAAATATCCTAAATAGGTAAGTCATATTTAGCGGTATATTATTTAAATATTTACTTAGTTTTGCATTAAAATATATTTTCCAAAGTTCTATAAAAAAACTGCAAATCAGTTTATTTTTTAATGTATGATAAATCCTATGGTTGACAAAAGCAACTATTTCCATTCACTTTGAATCATAAATTTTCGGTACAAAAAATGACGAACTCTTCAAAGAAAAACCAGCCCTGCACAAGAGCAATGAGCAGGTGATCGCGTGGCGCAAATTTTTATTCCTTTGCTTTGCTTACATTTCCTATACTTCTTTTTCTTTTCTTTATATTTTACTTGGCTTGAATTTTAATTAGTAGCCTCTTAAAGTGTCGGAAGGTGTAAATAATCCTTTTCGCTTTCATTGTTTGCAGCGGGAAATTTGGTGAGAGGGCATCCAACAAGAGTGCCAAAAGTACATGGGATTCATATGTAGCCAGTATGTAGCTTATACATACATAAATTAAAGGTACTAAATACTCGTCTTTACACTTAGTATAGGTGCGTGAGCGTGATATTTGATGGGGGGCAAAGATGATTTTGTTTTTGATGTTTTATTCAGTATTTGCATTGTTTTTTTCTACAAATAAAGCGTCAGATGCTTTCCAGCACAAATTATTTTTTTATTCGAGAAAAAATGTTTTTCATGAAATTACTTTTGCAAATAATGGCTTATTAATGAATATATATGAGTTTTTCCATTTTTTTCAAAAATTTGAGAAAAAACACTATGATGCCGAATGGCTTCGCGGGGCAATAATAAAATTTACATACACTAGACTCTTTAATAATATTGAACAAGGCAACTATCTAGTATGAAACATAAATAAACAATTTTTATCTTTTGTTAGGCACAAAGTTATCTTGCATTTCATACATGCTGTTCGTGAATAGGCCTTGATACAGTTTCTAGATCTTTTCTTGGGTTCAATATGTTCTTGCCAATGAGCAACATTATCATACCTGATATCTTCTATCGGATTCATTGTGACTTTCCTTTTTTCGGGAGGTTCTGGAGTTGAACAAGAGGAATGTTGCACTGAACTGGGTCTTCCTTTCTTTCAACGAATGGTTTGATTTTATCTTATCAATGCATAAGCAACTTCAGAACGGAAAGTTATGAGTCGTTTGCACTTTATGCCTTTCTCGTTGCAATGACGACGATATAACAACCAGGAATTCACTATACATACGTCGGTGAAATGATAGAAAATAAGTAGGTAATATCGCTATACTGCAATCCTTATTCGATACAACGCTACAAGCATATCACTGAAATCCATCCCACCCATGTTTAGATTGTATTCCTTGATAATTGAAAGATGTGAAATATCTATATATTTTTTTCAGCTGTTGACCATCTTTTTACTGACTCCACAGGCTCGATTCCTTCATATGAAGAGGCCACATGACCTGCCTTATTATCAAACCACTTACAAACAGTAATATTGCTTACTGACTCTGTAGAAAAGTCGTACGAACCACGGCCTAATTTTTTTAGTTTGCAACTGGGCATTCTAGCAATTCTGACAGTACACGTAGCTAATAAGCCAATTTCCTTGATGTGACCCAAAAGGTTGAACGATGTAACCCAATTATCTATGAATATTTTAAAATTTTTGTCCTTGGGAAGATTTTCGACCAACCTGATTACTATATCAACTCTAATGCCAAGTGACGTAGCATGCCTTATAGTGTCTTTTCCCACATAAACCTCAAAATCATAAATCATTCCGCTTACACCTGCTCTCGCAAATACTTTGATACCCCATTTATGAAGTTTATTTTGCACGTACTGTTTTAGGGAATTCTTTCCTTTGAACGGAATCATTAACTCATCAACAGAATTATATTCTTCAGGTTCGATTTTGCTGAAATTATCTTTTACTGCATCGATAAAAGGACGCACTTTAAAAAGTTTGTCGTAATTTTCATCCCCTCGTGGTTTTATTTTAGAATTATCATTTAGGCGTATATAACTTTTTAACTTTATTGATGATACTGTCGCGTCGTCGAAAAACGTCTTAAAATAGCTAAAAGGTGTCAATATTTTATCAACTGGATTAAATTCTGTGGTACACTTTTTTTCTATTTTTTTTTATATGTATTTTTGTCCACAACATTTTGCGCTTCCTAGGAACGTTGACTTTTGTTTTTATTCCAAAAAGTGTTGCTAAAGGAATATCATCGTCTTCAGAACTTTCTGAGTCATCGTCAAGTTCGTTTTCGTTCCTTAGTGTCTCTTCCTCTAGATGACTCGTCACATTCTGCTCATTTGGCTCAGGATCTAGCACATTTCGAAGCCGAAGCAATTCTGTTTCATCTTCATCATCGCTGCCTTCATCACGATCAATCTCTATTTCTGAATTATCTCCTTCAAGTAACAGAAGTAGATGATTTTGTTCTTTTTCTGTTATACCGGTTCTAGTCATCTGAAAATATTCAAAAAAATAAAATAAAAATGTAAAAAATATATAAAAAAGCTTATATTTAGAAACAAATGAACTAGTTAGTGAGTTAGCTTATAAATAAAAGTTTTTTTTAGTATCAATTTACATTTATTTTATACATTATAGCATTATTTTTTACGCACGCTCTATAAGATTCACTATTGAACATCATATGGTTATATTGTCATCGAGTTTATGTACGTGTATCAAATCTCAGTCAATTCCGATAACGGGGAGTGTTTTATATTGTTTAACTTTTTTTACTTACCCTGTATACGATATTTACGATTTGACATCGTAATATTGTATAGTCACCGGGTTTATATATGTATACCAAATTTCACTCAATTACGACAACGAGAACCGTTTTGTACTTTTTAGCTTTTTTTACGTACCCTATATAAGATATTCACGATTTAGCCCCATAATATTGTATTGTCAACCAAATTTATATATGTATACCAAATTCCATTCAGTTCTAATAGCGGGAACTGCCTCAAAAGTTATTTTCAAGATGTGACCCACACGTACATACTAACTAAGTAATAACTATAATAGCTAAGTTATCATACAAGTGAAGTTAAATCAAAGCTTTTAATGATTTATTTTCCCAAATAACGTGTAAATAAATAACTAAATAACAAACTGTTTTTTAAAAAATAATTTTACTTTCAATGTTTCTGATAAATAAACTACTCCAGTTTCCCAGTGACGCCAAATGGAGTTTATATTTGTAGATGCGAATCTAAAACAAATTAATTGACATACTTTATATTTTCTTTGAAAATATGAATGTTGGTAAGACAACAAACACCTCTATATTTTTTTAAACAATAAAAAAAGGTACTTACTTTCATATAAAAATCGATAAAAATCTAGGTAACTGTCACTTCAAATAAACAAGTGTACGAAACAACGATGTTTAACGCGCGGGATATATAACTAGCGTCCTCTATAAACCAGGTTCGCCATCTGAGAGTAAACCCATCTTAAATTAAGAAACAGAAAACTACTTTAGTAGTTTAGTAAGTTAAGGCCATTTTGAAACCTCAAATCGCGTGAAGCTGCAATGTAGGTACAGAAAAACTCAATAATTTCTCTAATTAGGCGTCTGTAATAAAAACATCTGAATAGTGCAAGATGAAAATCGGATACAAAAAAAGATGGGGCAACTTTGGATGCAAATTGCGGAGTTGAAACTTTCGTCAAGGTAAAAAGAGTAGTAAAAAATATCCAGGGGCTGAGACAGTTTATGAGACCTCATATTTTCCCCCAAGGTATTAAAAATCCACACCGGCAAAATTGCTCTCCGGTTTATACAGGGCGAGCCATTTAGAAACAAATTTGCAATGTTCTGTCTATATATTTCGCTATGGTTTTACGTTTGGACCTGTATCATATAAACGTTTGATCCTAGGCCCATCAAGTAAATACGTAAAGAAACGTCTTTATTTCTTTTGGAGAGTGTGAAAATTAGCTCAATCAGGGTTAGGGGTGAATTTTGAGAAATTTTTGAATTGTAGCGTGAACGAATTCTGTTTACCATTCTTTGATCCTTTGTAAAGTCCTATCGGTGCATGCATTATTTTTACATTTGCCATTTTAAACTGTCAAATCAAGAAGTAGTAGTAATAGTAGTAAGTGTGGGGGGCCGAAGCCCGCCGTATAGGCCTAAAAGACCCTTGTCTCATCCCCTGTCCACCCACTCTCACCCTAGATAACCTTCGGCCCAGATTCGAGTTGACCCTTACTCCTTATGAAGGGTTGCAGCTTATCCTAATCAAGGATTAGGATAGGAGTTAGGAACAACTCCTCTCTAGGTAGGACGGTTGATCGGAAATTGCTCCTAAGCCTGCCCCACCTATCACAGATCCCTATTAAAAGGTATAAGGTTTCCTCCCCTGTTCTACAATTAGAACAGAGTGACCTATTCTTTATTCATAATAAATGTAGGTGCCTATTTAGTCTGCAGTGATCGCTCAGTATCGACCACATCCGCGATGATCTGGCGGCTCCTCGACAGCAACCAGGCCCCCTCGGTCTATGACGTTCTGAAAGCATGTCCTTGGACTACCTGCAGTCTTCTGTATTTCTCCAATTAGCCTTTGTTTTATCCTAGATCCACTTGTTTAGGGTCTGGGAAGTTTGTTTTTGATCAAGTCCGAGATAGGGTTACGAACCCAAAAGGCGAAAAATCAGGTAAAATCTAATTTCGAGTAAATATGCATTATTTTTCGATTTGCCATTAAATTTACCACTTTTTCAAGATGGCCTGGCTATTATGCGTATACTGACTATAATCATCATCAGTGACCATTAAACAGTTACATAATTCATTTTTTTGCTTAAAAATAGTCTGGGTCAGTCACGTTGGATTTTGGGAGTACTGGATGTAAATCTTCGGGTATATAACGTGAAATGTTCATATTTTGAGAACCCATAAACCGATAACAAACAAATTCAAAACAGATATAGTTGAGGTAATTGTTTTGACATGGAAAAATTCAGTCATTGACGTAGTTTTTTTTTCGTTTACCTGTATTTAAAAAAAACACTAAATATTTCGAAAAACGGCGAAATTCTTTTTTTAGTATACAAGGTAGCCTTAGGAGGCTACCTGAAAATTAAAAAAAAATTATTCCAGAACATTAAACTTGCGAAAAAACGGTGAAACACGTGACATTTTTTTATCATTTTGTACATATAAAAATTTGTTTCCACTATGCAGGGTAGCTTAGAAGGCTGAAACTGCTTCCCGAAAAAAAAATATATATATATATATATATATATATATATATATATATATATATATATATATATATATATATATATATATATATATATATATATATATATATATATATATATATATATATATATATATATATATATATATATATATATATATATATATATATATATATATATATATATATATATATATATATATATATATATATATATATATATATATATATATATATATATGAAGGGCGTTTATCATTTTTCACAAACAGAAAAACCCGTTCAATTTCTTGTATTTTATTATCCATAATATTTGTTTCTACTATACAGTAATCGCCCTAAAGATTCGAAGCAGCCTACAAAAAACCAAAATAATTTTTATTATAAAGCTGTTAGTTGAAAAAAAAGGTGAAACATGTCAAATGTATTTTCTCTTTTGTACATTAAATACTTTCTACACTATACAGGGTGGCCCTTAGAATACAAAAATCCCCAAACATACAAATAATTTTTATATGAATAACGCCTAGCGTTTTTAAAAAACGCTAAAATAGTACTTATTTTCGTTTTTTTGCATACAAAGGCATTTTTTTTGTATTGGAGTCATCATTCTAAGGAGGTGAAGCAGCTCCCTAAAAACAAGTATAAAAATGTACGTCTTTCTTTTAAGAGGTGGAAAACGGCAAATCTGTTTTATATTTTGTGAATACTTTTGAAAAATAATAACACAAATATTTTATTGCTATATTTTTTACATATCAATTTGGGATTTTATTGTTAAGTGGGGTCTTTAATGAAAATTAAAGAAAAAAATATATAACAATGGTTGACAAAGTGGTTTTAGTCTAATTTTTAAAGGGCTTAAAATATTGATTTTGGGTTTTAGAATAGTAGATAGAATCTTTGTTGTTTCCGATAAAAATATTTGACAATTCTTTATCAAAGCTAGTTTTCAGTTCAACATTTAAACGGTATTTTAGGAAGTATCTAATCAGGATTTTGCGTACTACACAGTAATTTGGATAAACATACTTTAAAATTAAGAATTGACAGCTTTCAAATTGTCAAATCAATAAGTAGTAGTAGTAGTAGTAGTACGTGTGGGAGGCCGAAGCCCGCCAGATAGGCCTAAAAGATCCTTGTCACCATTCCCTGTCCACCCACTCTCACCTTAGATAAGCTTCGGCTCCAGATTTGAGATGGCCCGTCCTTCTTATGAAGGCTTGCAGCTTATCCTAATCAAGGGTTCCTAACTCCTACCTGGGTACGGCGGTTAATCCGAAAGTTTTCCTTCTAAGCCTGCCCCACCTATCATAGATCCCTATTAAATGGTATGAGGTTTCCTCCTATGTTCTACAATTAGAACAGAGTGGGCTATTCTTTATTCATAATAAATGTAGGTGCTGTTTAGTCTGCAGCGATCGGTCAGTATTCCAACCACATCTGCGATAATCTGGCTCCTCGACAGCACCAGGCCGCCTTGATCTGTGCCGTTCTGAAAGCATGTCCTTGAACTGCCTGCATTCTTCTGTATTGCTCCAATTAGCCTTTGTTTTATCCTAGATCCACTTGTTTAGGCTCTATTTAGTCCGAAATAGGGTTACGGACGCAAAAGAGAAAGAGCCTGGTCTTGCCAAATTGTCGGCCCGTTTATTCCCCTAGAGACCGCTGTATTCGGGCATCCAATGCAGTTTGACTTCTTTCCTTCTCGCTAATTCCTCCAAAGCAACTTTCCTGAATAAGCTTCGAACTTATTTTTGGTTTTTAAGGGCTGCTTGCCTATCGGAGCTGATGTAGACTCTTCCTACTATGACATCTTGCTTGGTAGCCACCTCACGAATAGCGAAGACCTCCGCCTGAAAAACTGTAGCATAACTTTTCAGCGAAAAATATTGCCCTAAATCCCTATCGATCCTGTACACATTTCAGCCCCGGTAAGCTCTGCCTGGAGCCGTCGATGTATCAGATCTGGGAATTTCCGGGTGGTACCATGGTTTCTGTGCCCACTGTTCCCTAGTTGGGATCATTACTTCAAAGGAATTCTGTAACCTTAAACGACCATCCGCCTTGTTTGCCCTAGAAGATAGGATAGGAATCTCCTCTGTCATGACCCTTGCTATGCACATACGACTTTATCTTTGCCGTTGCCTGTTCCGGGTTTCGCCTTTCATCATTCGCTTGCAGGACGCCATGGCCTCTCTCCTGATCCACAGTGAGAGCTCTGGCATCCCCAGGAGGGCATTCAGGTCGCCACTCGTGTTGTCCTCATTGCACTGGTTTTTCCCAGGCAGATCGGTTACTGTAGTCTAGCCAATTTCTGGGTATTGGTGGCCACATTATTGCAATTGTTTTGTAACTATGTTTATGATATTCCATGTCAATTTACTGTCTATTATCACCCCTAAGTACTTATATTCCTATTTGTACCTTATAATATACAGTACATATATTATTTTCTTCAAGAGAATCATAGTACTATTTTGACTCAATTCCATTTGTATTTAATATACTTGATCTTTCCAAAATTTTAATCTAAGAGTCTAGACGTTCGAAAAAGAAATATTACTATTTGAATATTGCAGCATAAATTAAAACTAAACATTTTCACTTGAATTGGAAATAATAAATTGGTAAAAATTCATCATATGAATTTTATATTTTGACCACAAAAACGGGTTTAAAAATAAAAAAAAATACTTTCCAAACCTCGATCCCGCCTATTTTCAGTAGGCCTCATGAGATCATAAAAAGGAAGGAACGATTTCTAAAAATTTCAAATCGATATTTCAATTTTTTCGACAATTATCGTGGATCAGGGGAAGTTCTAAAACACTCTTTAAAAAAAACATGTTTTTTTTTATTAATAGACGAAAAACCAAAACTCAAGTGTGCTTTAAAATCGTACTAAATTTTAAAAGTTTTTCTGAAAACGTTTCCAAAATATAGCGACCGAAAAGTAAAAATATACCAAAAGTACGTTCTGACACGCCGACGAACAGACTTTTTTGAGTTGAATAAACTCTAGTCACAAATTTTAAATTAAGTTACATATAATTCTAAAAATTTCATTTAAAAAAATTTAGATGTTCAAAATGTATGAAGACAAGACTTCTTTTGACAGCTGCCAAAACATTATTCTAAAATAAATTACGTAACTAAAAGTTTCATAAAACGGTGAGAACCGTATCTAAAAATTTTAAGCAGTTTAAAGTTTAAAAGTTACGTGGGAAGAATATTTGTTTGACAGTTGTTAAAGTATCTTTTCAAGTACATTACGCCATTAAAAGTTATATGAACCTGTGAAAACGATATTTAAAAAATTTAAGCAGTTCAAAATGTATGGAAAAAACATTTTTTGAAATAAATTACGCCACTAAAATACATGAAATTGTGAAAACCGTATTTAGAATTTTAACTAGTTTAGAGGTTACTGGAAAAATCAATTTGTTTTTGGACAGCGGACTGTCTATATGGTCCATAGAATATACTAGTTATAGAAATAGTTAGGTTTTATATACGAAGAGATCAAAAGAATTTTACATGTTTCAGTGTTTTTTTTACCTTTAGAAGAAAATATATATTCATTTTTTAGAGTCTGCTTCATATCTCTATCATAATAAAAAAAATTATTTATATAAAAACAAAATAAAATAAATTTGAGGCGTTTTACCATTTGTTAAAAAGCTAAACGCTCTTGAAATATATTTTTCATCTTTTGAGGTCCTGTTTCATCCTTCAACGGTGACCCCGTATAAAGAATTTTTTTTGGTTTTCAGAGTACTACCCAATATAGTGGAAAAAATATATATACAAAAAATAAAAGAAATATGCATTTCGCGGCTTCTGATATAATTTTTTTTTATTTTCAGGTGGCTGATTCATCCTCCTAGGCCTATCCTGTATAGTTGAAAAAAAAAATGTTTTAATGTGCAAAAAAATGGAAGAAGTTTGACATGTTTCACCGTTTTTTATTTTTTTTTTCAAGAGGTTCTCTCACTCTCTTTGGGCTACCCTGTTTACTGGATAAATATTATTTTGTATTCAAATAAGTAAAATACATTTGACGTGTTTCGCAATTTTTCCAAATATTACGTAATTTTTTTAAATATATATAATAAAAAAATCAAGTATCTACCCCAATGACTTCCACACAATTTCAATCTCAGAACATTTACCCCAACTGTATATGTTTTTAAATTGATTGTCATTGATTTGTGCATTCCGAAAATATTATTTCTTTTACATTTTCGTACTCCATACAAATACCGGAGATCTACACCCAAGATGCCCAAAATATAACCCCCGCGAGGCGCTGACCTACCTTGTAAAAATTATTTAATTCCCTATTATCTGTACTATTAAAAAACGTATTTAATGTAATTTGTATTAAAAATATCCACGCAAACTCTTTTCACCCAACTCATCTTTAAAAAATTGAAAACTTTATGTGAAACAAATCACACTAGATATTAAAAATCGGTAAATTTCCTTTACCCGGAACTTCCCTCGTTATGAATCTTTCCTTTTCTTACGAATAGTGAAGTGTGGTCCAATTTAGTTCAGTAAATAGATATTAATGTCTTTTGCAAACGTTTTTATTGGGTGACATTTTGTTTCATCATATTGGATTTCCATCAATATTTCACGAGTTTCTACCTACGCTGACGCATGACGGTCAGACAGACTGATAGTTGATATCATATTGTTTGGCATCTAGAGGCGCTTGAGAGGGTGATTTTATTACAAATATTTATTGGCCGTTATTTTGTTCCGTCATCTTTAATAAGTTTTTTCAGGCTGAATTTTTGAATATTTTACTAAGCCGCCATTTTGTTCCGCTATCTTCAGCTCCTAAAATTGTTCATTTCTGCTCATTTTAAATGACAAAAATAGTGTACAAATTCTCGGCAATGTCAAAAAATGCTTTAAAGTAGCTTCGTTCAACATATTTATAAATTCAAATGTGAAATTTCTTTAAATAAGGTTCTTGGTATTTGTTGAAATCCTATAAGTGGTCAATTTTCGATATTTTTAGCAAAACTGACACATCTACAAACCAGACTGTCTTATTCACAATCGCGCAATTATTTGTCCTAGGTTTAATTATCCCTTTCACAGTAGTAGCAAAAACTATTATGCAACATATTTCAATTTCAAAACTTGAGAAATTTTAACTGAATGAAATAAATTAACTAAAAGTATCCCTTATCTTGCTAAATTAAAAATTCCCAGGTATGTATTTTCAAATAAAAATTTTATTCATCTAGAACTTCATGAGCTTTCTGATGCCAGTACTAAAGAATATGGTGCTTGCATTTATTCTCGTGACATACATAAAGATCAATCAGCCTTTTTTAATTTGATATCCTCAAAAAAAAAACAGAATATCATTTTTAAAGCGCTTAGTCTTCCATGTTTGGAATTATGTGCTGCTTTATTGCTCTCACAACTACCTATTTAATATTTCTTCGATCAACTCTGAATTACTCTCTCCAGCTGATTTATTGTCTCGAGGTCTCACAGCTAATGAGTTGATAAATCCATAGAAGTAGTAGCATGGTCCAATTTTCCTTCCTAAAGAAAACTCAGATCTAAATAAATATAATAGAAAACTCACTTTAACGAAAATCCCCGAAGAAAATCAAATTGCTTTGGTTAATCGAGCTTTACTCTTGAATTTCGGTAAATATTTTTTTGCAAAATGTTCTTAATTTTCCACATTTTTGCAAAAGAACTCTAGCATTTGGTTGCGATTTATACACGGCTTTTAAATTTCGAGTTACGGTATCATTTGATCAGAAGTATCCCCTTTATTGCCATCAAAAGTAGAAGTAGTATATTTTATGTTAAAATCAGAACATCGACTTCTAGGGCACGCAGGAGCACAAACTGTTCTATCAAATAGTACATAACGTTATTGGTTTCTATGGCTTATGGCTAACTAAAAATAATATTACAGCCCTAAATCGCCCTAAAATATCCATTTTGATAGCGTTTGTATATTCAAATACTTCTCTAAAGTTGGAATCGACTTTGGATAACCATTCTTTATAAGGTCATCAAAGTTAAAAAAATCGCCAATTAAAAAGTTATATGCCAGTCTTTGTTCGTTTGCCTTACAACTATGGCGGTTTATTTTGTTTCTGAGTTATCAGCAGAAGCATTTATTCTTCCAATGAAAAGATTCATTTCACGTAGAGGAAATCCCATTGTAATATATAGTGGCAATGCAGCACATTTTTTGACGCCCGAAACCACTAAGTAAAGATCACCATCAAAAGCACAAAATTTCACATAAATCAAATTATTGGAAATGGTCATGTAACATATGAAGAATTAGCTACTGTTTTGTCACAAATAGAGTCCATTCTAAATTTAAGCCACTAACTCCCATTTCTACTGATCCCAAGATATGAATTTCCTTACTCCCGGTCATTTTTTACTTGATGAAAGCCCTACGTCATACCCGGAAAAAAGCATTATTAATATTTCGGAGAATTGACTATAGCAGCGGTTAAGTTAAATGCAACAGTATTTTTGGTATCGATGGTCAAAAAACTATCTTAAACTTAAAAACATTTGAAAATTATTAATTTTTTTTTGCTTAAAGATGAAAATTGTAAACCTCTTGAATGACCTTAGGCCTGTGTTGTTGATTATGCCTAGAAGTGATGATAAGATAAGGTAAAGGTAAAAACAAAACAGATAATAACAGTAAAGTGAAAGTTTGTTCCTTTTCCAGGAAAGACTGTCAATCCTTTGTTTCAACTAATTAATAAACCTTGGAAAAACATATTATTCTATTAACAATAGTATTGGTTTTAACAAATTGAGCCGTGCATCATTATGTCTTTGTGTATGCAGTGAAACACAATATGCTAATGACAAATATTGAACGCGCTTAAAAAAGAAACTTTGGTATTAATTTTTATAAAAACTTTTAGTTTATTTTATTAATACTATGTTATTAGTCTACATGTATTAGATGCGATTCATATAGGTTTTTGAAGCTTAGCGCTTCAAGATGTTTGAACAATATTCCAACATGTTTGTATTTTAAAATCACAATATTATAACATTTTTAAGTCTGGTACTTTTCACTTTGGACAAATATTGGAGTTTTGAGTAATAAACTTTTCATTTTGGACAAAAAACTAGAAATGCGACGTTATCCGATTAAAACGAAGCATTATTTCAACGACAAATGAGCGTTTAGGATTCTGCCGACACAGGTCATGTGGAATAAGGAAAAGGCACGAATCGGTTTTCAAAGAAGAGTTTTTTTTTCTTTATTTACTATGGTGCTATAGACGTCGGAAATAGAAATGGACAACTGACGCTCATGTACCATACAAAATCAAAAAAATTACTGAATCTTGTGCACCGCCATGTTGTGTTTACGCTATATATATAAATATATATATATATATATATATATATATATATATATATATATATATATATATATATATATATATATATATATATATATATATATATATATATATATATATATATATATATATATATATATATATATATATATATATATATATATATATATATATATATATATATATATATATATATATATATATATATATATATATATATATATATATATATATATATATATATATATATATATATATATATATATATATATATATATATATATATATATATTGGATTGTCTTGGTGTAACCAATTTTAAGACAAAGGAGCTTGTTTGTGCGTAACTCTAAAAGATGGGTTTGTTATTTGTCATTATTATTAATTGTATTTCATGTCTTAGTATCTTTTGCACTTTTTTGGTTGTTTTAATATGATTTAAGAGTATACACTTCCTTTATTTATCATATCTTCTAGATACTAAAGAGTTTACTCATCATCTAAAGCAAAAACGCAATGTTATAAGCATTAAAAACAAAGGTAGTACTTTAAATCATTCTAATGAAGAAATACATCCTTCCATGTGCATCTTTCAACGTAAAGCCCACTAATCACTATTCGTTGATTCGTCCGGATAGTGTGTGGGGTCCGGATCTTTCGATCGATTTGTTGCGCATCCATACCGTCTTTTAAGAGAAGAATCAAGTAGGCTTTTATCTCGGCGAACTATTTGTCCGAATCTAATCTTTTGTTTTTTTGTGTATTTTTAAACATTTAAACGCATGAAATCAATGCGAACATATTAAATAAAAATTGAAGAATAGTATGATTGAAATATTCGTCTCTTCGTTGATTCGCTCATTCGTTCCTTCGTATCAATGAACGAATCGAATGAATGAATTGAACTGAATAGTAAGTAGCAGGCTTAAACATTTGTCCGTCAATGTAAAAATGTATTGCACTTCGTACTTTAATATCCATTTTCGGATTTGGCGGAATTCCGATCAAAAGAAACCAAAAAGCATTTGACTTCGAACTTAAACCTGGGGACCGCCCCACATTAACACAATTATCTCCAGAGGCTCAACTTTTTAAGGACCAATGATTCCAGATATGGTTACTACTAAACATAATCCCAGAAATTCACAATTAGTTCACTTATCACATAATCGATTGCCTAGTAAACCTGATAGCACTTTTCAATAGAACCATCAGATCCCAATTATCTCATCAAATAACTTTTTTTCAAGAAATTAGGTTTTCAGTTTTGGTTTTTCAAAGATCGAAATCACAGAATTTATAAATAAAAAATAAGACTATTTTAATTGCTAATTGTAATTATCTGGGATGATATTAAATTGTTCATGCAGTTAACACCCACTCAGGTATGTATGAAACCAACAATCAATACTTCGATTCCACAGCAAATACAGTTTTAAGTGCTACCACTAATAATCACGGAGTTTTATTAGACAAAAGAATAGCGAAATTATTTACTGCTACGAATATTTATTTTTGCTAGGGCTCGTCTTGATTTATATAATACAACATTTCTTGTAACGAGCAGTTTGATTGAAAAACTGGGTCTCATCCCCAGAGATAAGATGGCATGTATATAACAGAACTGCACTCACTCAAATAAACTTGTTAACCTTTCAGTGGGATGACAATCTTCCTCAAGAAAGTTTAACTGAATGAAATAAATTAACTAAAAGTATCCCCAATTTTGTTAAAATAAAAATTCCCAGGTACTTGTTTTCAAATAAAGATTTTTTTCATTTAGAACTTCATTTATTTTCGTGCCATCTATAAAGATCAATCAGTCTCATGCAATTTGATATATTTTTTAAAAATTTCGCAATTCACTCTTTCAAGGACAAAATCTTAAATATTTTCATGTACCAGGTCATGTAGACATCTTTTTGTGCACTGATGTGTATTTTATATGGAACTCCTCATCGTATACGATGACTGAACTATTAACACTGTTTTTTTATCGGTGTTTAGACATTTGTATTTCTCTCAATGATATCATATTTAAAGATTATGTGGATGAACCAGAACTTAATGACATCTTGTGAAGATTTAAAAAATGTATCGCTAGATAAAAGTAAACCCAATCCAAAATTGTTTGCAAAATATTATCTAAGTGCATAGATTTACAAACAATTTCATATGAAACAAATGGCGTTCCTTTTTAGCTACCAGAACTTTATATTATTTAGCCGAATTTCACAAAAAAATACACACTTGCAGCAGGAGCTGTTGTCAAATAGTGTGACGTTGATCAAATTCTTTGTGGCACTGACTCATCAAAAAATCTCATTGAATCGTACTCTCTGCTCTTAAAATTTTTTAGTTTTGCTCGTTTTAAATTACACAAATAGTCAACAAATTTCTAGCAATCTCAAAAAAGGTAGGTAGGTGTAGCTTCCTTTCAAGATAGTTGAATTCAAATGTGAAAAAAAGTGCTAAAGATACTAAAACATGAAATACAATTAATAATAATAACAACTAACAAACCCATATTTTCGAATTAACCTGAAACAAGCTCCTTTGTCTTGAAATTGGTTAAAACCTAGACAATCTAAAAATATATGTAACTATATATATAGATATATATATATATATATATATATATATATATATATATATATATATATATATATATAAATAACTTTAAGTCTAATTTTACTGGCGTAAAACTGTAATACATATTATCTAAACGGCCTATCTGTTTAACTTTCATAGTGCACCTTAACACTAATTTGAAATATATTTAATGTAGGGCTGTTGTTCTTAAGCGCTGCCTTCCTTTTTTCGTTCTATTCTGCATAGAATATAAAATTCAGTTTAAAAATCTACGACAAATATTAATTTGCAACGAGGACTTTGTAGTTATTATTGAGGAGCACATCACTTAAAAAAATGCTAGTATTTTTGTATTGTGGCGGTGGGTCGTGGGCTGGCGAATGAAGGCGGAACGGGGGTGCATGTGTAGGTGTGTGCAATGAGAGACCAACGGACAATGGATGATTGTTTCTCAAACGAGTCATACGCTGATAATATTAGCAATATTCCAAATAAATTGATTGTATTTAATTATTTTATTATATTAATTAATTTTATTAAAATATTATTAAGACTTCCTTCGGGTGTGCAACGCAGAACATGCGGGAAAAGTCAAAAACATTCGATTTTTAGCAGTCAAACAGTCGACTTATCGCTACACGTGAAGGTCAACAAAATTTATTTTACATCCCTAGTAAAGTAATATGTGGCATAGAACATTAATTCAGACTATCCCGGGGCCATAAATCCCGGATGATCTGAAGACCCATGGAATAGAGAGCACAATTCAACGTCAGAATATTGGTGAGTGCGTCGACGTCTGCGGTTAAATGCTAATTTCTCTGAAGCTATCCTATGTCACATCCAGCGGACTTATTTGAAATTGTATGTTTTTTATTATAAAAACTTTTACATTCCCCCTTTGCCTACTCTGCCTTTGCGGATGAAGTTTTAACCATTTATACAAAAAATGCTGCTTTCGTAACTATATGTTAGCTATGTTTCTGATATACTTAAAACATTAGACTTACACTGACTAACACAATTGTCAAATTCATCAAACCCTGTGTTAAGAGACTGACTATTAAGATACAAAATAAATCAGTCAATTTTTTGATTTTGATTGATTATTTGGAATATTGCTAATATTACAGCGTTTGAGAAACGATCATCCATTGTCCATTGGTCTCTCGTCGCACACGCCTACACATGCACCCCCCCTCCACCATCCTTCGCCAATCCACAACCCTCCGCTATTATACAAAAATACTAGCATTTTTTTTAAGTGCTGGGCTTCTCATTAATAACTACAAAGTCCTTGTTGAAAATTAATATTTATTATTATTATTTATACTCTATTCAGAATAAAAGAAAAAAGGAAGGCAGCGTTTAAGAACAACAGCCCTACATTAAATATATTTCAAGTTCGGCATGTTAAAGTGCACTATGAAAGTTAATCAAAAAGGCCGTTTAGATAATACGTATTTCAGTTTTAGATCAGCAAGACTAGACTTAAAGTTAAATTACATAAGCAAATAGGCTGAGTAATCTTTAAGTTTTTACGATTTTGTTTGTTAAATTTTGAATCTAGATACGTACACTAGATACAAAACATTTTTTCTCACAACAAAAATACAAAATATGATCTTAATAAAGTACAGCTTTAAATAAAAAAAAATAATACTATGGTTATATCAAATTATTATGCGAAAAACAAAATATGTGCCATTATATTTAATACATTTAGAACAAAACATGACGAATATATACCAATTAAGGCTGATAATGCAAATAAACCTTTACGAAATAATAGTAAAAGAAATGTGATTCTAATATACAAACATTTGCCTTTAATATAGCCAAAACTTATTTCCTATGCTTGTAAGATTATGCTTTCATATATGTCAAAAGTTTATGTATGTATGTATGTATGTTCTAGTTAAATGAAGTAAGAGAACGTACCTGTAACTATCAAGTAGCATGATTATTTCGAATCACTCTTATTTTGATTTATATTTTTTTCAAATTATCCACCAATATTAAAAACACTTTTGAACTTTCACTCGAAACAACTACTTTACCCCTACTGTTCTGCACGGATTTTGAAACTGACTTTTAGCTTCCTTAAAGAGGGACAAATTGTTTGCCGCCAGTAGTTTCCTCAACAAGATGTATTTTTTAGCTGTTTTATTATAGAATAGCTCATCGCGTAGCCACCGGTGACAAAAATAAGCTGCAATGGGTCTCGGTTTTTTGCCGTTCGTTTTGTTCTCTCCTAACCGATGACAATAATTTATATCTGATTTTTTTTCAAGTTCATTACCAATTTTTGTTGTTATTATAGATGATACCGTTTTATACAAATCAGTTTGTTTATCTTCTATTTCTTGAATTAAAATTGTAATCTATTTGGACGTTACTGCAGATTTTGACGAGTCGATGTTGAGTTGTGCGCCGTTGTTCTTAAGGTGCAGTTAGTTCACAATCGCCGCGCCGGTGGATAGTTCCCCAACAGCTTTTTTAGTCTAATAATTCCTGAAAGTATTGAAGTCGGCTGTAAACATTGCCGCTATTTAAACCATGCGGTCTTGGATTTTCTGTAGGTCACTATTATGTTTTTAGATGAATCATCTCCTTTTGTCCCCATTCTTGTCATAACTGTGCACTAATAAATTCGTATACAGGGTTGTTTATAAATTTAAAACGAAAGATAACTTAACAGCCGCGCAATCGCACTTAACCTTCAATTGAATGTTTAAATGCATCTTTGGAAAAAAAGCTAATATTTCTGAGAGACAGTTTGACTAATTTAACAAACACGTGTGCAGTTCAAGTTAATTTTTTCAATAAAATAAAAAAACTGAAAATATTTATAAAAATCTGAAGAATGAAAGAATCGTAAAACGGTTAATTTGTGTTTTTTTTTTATCCCTACATAATCCTGGAATAAATAAAAATAATTTTAAATATTCTCCCGAGTTTCCGGAATAAGTAATAAGTAAAAGTATGAAAATAGCATACTTTTGTATAAACTTTATATAATTAAATTGCTGACCAACGTCAAAACTAGACTCAACATGTTAATTTTAGAGTTTAGTTTGTGCTAATAAAATGTTTCGTTATTTATAGCCGGCAGTGTATATTAAAAAATTCCCACTTAATATGCAATTATTTGTACTCATTTAAGTAAAATTCTTAAGATTTTTTTTAGCTATGCTTTTAGCAGTTTGGTATGTGGATATATAATAAACAACTCAAAATTAAAATATCTCTAGCATGACACATTTGAAAAAGTAAATAGATTCAGAACTACAATTTTATGAGAAAAAAGATTAAAATCTGTAAGTTGTATTTCTACATAACGTTTACATGTTGTAAATTTGATCAAACCAACAATAAAAAAAATTTGTATTAAAATTATCGACTATCAACAATTGTAGAAAAGAAATAATGAAATAAAATCATATTGTAATAAATATATAGCATATTAAGACAAACTTTGCTTTCTTATACAGGCTGATTTTTAAGTTGATACTTTTTTAAGAGACTATAGAATTCGAGAAAATAAGCAAATTTTTCAAATAAAATTATGTCCTAAAATGCTTTCTTTCCGATATACAATGTATTAAAACTGTAAGAAAAGAAATGCTTTTTTTATTATAACTTGCATACCACTGTAGATATTTCTATGAAATTTGATAGACTCTTTTCTACTATTAAATGACATTTTTTGATGTAAAAGATTTTATAAAAATTCTTTTATATAAGTGGCTTCGAAACGAGATTTGAAATGAATATTTTTGAAAAAAAAAATAATTCTTCACTGCTTCTTCTTAAAATGAACATTATTTTTGAAGTAGTCATTTACATTTGGTCTCTTGACCTTTTTTCGTACGGCGCTTTCTTTTCGCATAAAAAAATAAAAGCCGTTTTGATGCATGGCGAAATCGCTAAAGTCCGGTATGATGTTTTGTATGTAAAATTCCCTTTTGTCTAATTTTCGTTAAAGTAAAGTCAATCACTTGAAATATGCATTACTACAATTGAAATGTATATAATACAAAAAAAAATTTATTAGTATTATTTCTTGTAAAAAAAGCAACATTTTCAATTCGCTTATTTTAAGTAACTGAAAAAAGAAGGTAAGCTGATTCTCTTACATGTAATTACAAATTTATTATGTTTCTGGGAGCACCAATAAATAAATAAATGAAATAAAATAAATAATTCGAAAATTCAATCACCTGCAAAAAATAACCTGAACAATATCGCCGAAAAAATGACTAAAAATGTGTTGATGTCCATTGGCCGTCAGTTTCTTGTCGATCACTTGTGTGATACATTTTTGACGTGATTTTATCAGTTTGTTTCAATTGTGAAAATGGCTCATATTTGGGAAAAAATGAACTCGTGGATATACTGCTAATTTAAGGGGAGTGTCATCAAAGTGTGGCTGCAGCGTAGACTCCGCTGTTTTATAAATCTTTTTCAGAGAGCAAGAGAAAGGGGTGATTTAAGGTAACATCGTGAAAGACATGCAGAAAGACCCAGACGACCTGACGTTGTCCAGAAAAAACAAGAACTTTTAAATATTATTAATGAACAACCATCAAGATGTACCCGGAATATTGTAGATGAGGTCGAATTAAGTCAAACAAGTATGGATAACACTAAGGGAAAATGGGTTATATCCATTTCATGTTCAACGTTTGCAAGCGCTACTACCTGAAGATCATCCTCGCAGAGTCCAGGTTTGTGAAAGACTTCTACAAAACCACGACACTGATCAAAATTTACTCAAAGAATTATTTCTGTAAAAGAGGCATTATTTACTCGTAATGGGATCAATAATTACCGCAATGCTCATGTTTGGGCTATTGATAATCCCCATGCAATTCAAAGAACAAAATTTCATCACAGATTTTCCCTAAATGTCTAGGCAGGCATTATGAATTCTCACTCATTGGGCCCCATATCTTACCAGATCGTTTCGCGGGCGAAAACTATCTTCACTTTTTGCAAAGTCATCTGCCTAATCTCTTGGAAGAAGTACCATTAAATATCAGGCAAAACATATGGTTTTGGCAAGATGGGGCACCTCTTCATTTTAGGAAAGTGCTAGAATTCTTAGATGCTACTTTCCCCAACAGATAGATTCATCGAAATGGGCCAGTTGCGTGGCCACCTTTTATGGGATTATATTAAGAGTTTAGTCTCGCGTAGAAGAAAATGGTGCCAACTTCGAAAGTGAATGAGTATTTCAAAAATATTGTTAATTTTAAGAAAAAGCAGTGGTGTACTATTATTTTCTCCAAACATATTCATTCCAAATTTCGTTTGGACACCAATGGCAGAAATTTCAAAAAATCTTTTACATGAAAGAATGTCATTTGCTAGCAGAAAATAGTGCGCCATTTCATAGACATATCTACAGTGGTATGAAAGTTATAATAAAAAAACATTTATATCTTGCAATTTTAACACCTTGCATATTAAAAACGAAGCATTTTAGGAGATAATTTTATTTAAAAAATTTGCTTATTTTCTTGAATACAATGTCCTGTTAAGACTTAAAAATCATCCTGTGTATGATTTCTTCTAACCATTATGTACTTTTTCATCTTTATACAGTAATTTCAATTGATAATAGTGAGTTCAGTCAGGTTCAAGTTAAATAATTTCTGAATTACTGGTTAGTGGCTTATATTGTCCTTTAGAAGAGCTCTCAAATTTTTAAAGATTAGGGCCTATTATAACCCGCAGGACAATCCTAATTGATTGATTTTTAACTGCTTCTATCTTAACATTTGTTTTTTCTTTATATTGCTCTCCCACATGGGTATTTATGGGAGATTTATCGATTTTAATTTTAATGTTAAAATTATAGGATTTAGCTATATATAAATATATAAAATAGATATTTTATATTTCAGGAAAAATTATCCTGCTGTTTCCATGACTATTGAAGAGTCCCAAAATGGTTGTGTCACTGGTAAGAGACAGTTTTAACATGATAAGGTATTAGAGGAATAAATATATACATATAGCTTTATTTACCAACTATATTCTATTATCAATTTTTTGTATGGGTTAATAAATTTCAGTTTGGAATAACATCCGCAACCGATATTTTTCAATGAACTATGGATAATCTATTAAATGCTAATCTGATATTAAAGAAACAAGGACACCATATCCTAATAATTAAACAGGAAATTCTTTTACTTGCTTTCACAATGCCGATAGTCAGATAACCAGCTCCCATATACGAAGGTTGCTAAAGTATGAAGATTTCATTTTACCTTGAGGAGGAAGAAATGTTCTAATTATTACCTTCTAATAACTTTTACCTTATTTTGATATTTTTCTCTTGATGGCATTGATTTGTATTTCTAAAATGTTTGCATATTTGAATTTTTTTTTACATAATATGGATATTGTTAAGCAAAAGTCATCGATGCGTTTTTCTCCTTTTTCTTGTACTTAAACTCTACTCTAAATTCAGCTTTAAAATAGTTCCGGCAACTGGAAAAGATTCCTTCTGTAAAATGAGTTTCTCCTAAAGATTCTCCCTGTGAAAAATCATACTATTTAACGGTATCCCGAGATGTTATAAGTCGGTACACAGTATCATCACTACGTCGTTTCAATGCTCTAGAACGTCATGTTATACGTGATATATGAATCTTATTCAGAATGCATGCATGATTATCTTGATTCGGGACCAAAAAATCTATATCTAATATTAACTTTGGGTATTATATAACCCACCACTGTTTTTTAAAATACGACAGTACTATTACAAAGCTCAAAGTGATATTTGATGCATCGCCCAAGGATTCTAATGGCATATTACTAAATGACACTCTTCTCACTGGCTTCTCACAAGTTGCAGCAGAATATATTCAATATTTTCACGAATTTTCGAAACAATCTCTATGTTCATGGCTAATATATTTTAGATGTATGGAGGAACAATTTCAATTAATCCTGAGTAGATACATTACCAAAAGCTACCCTGGTAATTTACAGAAAATTATTATTTTTTAAGCAAATTATTTAAATAATGTAGCTTACAACGTTTCCTTAGTGCCTCTCTTGACATTCAGAACTATTGATCACCAAGCTGAAGATGAAGTAAAAAACATTCCTTAGCATCAAAAGTCTTAAGTATTATTTTTGTTCATGATTTAATATCAGATTTTTCTCATCTTTATAAAGCCAAACAAATATATTCTCTCAGTAAACTGGAATACTAAGGAGGTCGCACATATCTTTGACCGCTGACTTTCTCTTAAAAAAATATTCTAGTAAAAAAATATTCTAGCCTCTCAAAAGAATAATTGGTTGACCTGAGCACGGAGATTACATCACTGCCCCCAACAATTTTTTGACAAAGGCCATGAACATTTTCTTATCAGCCTGAAATATTGATCGGTACCTCCGTAATCGGCAGCGGCTCGGCATATTTTATTTGCTTATTTCTTACACGGCCAATTCTGACTCCAGTGACGCTCTCGGCACTGACTCACTGGAATTTTCTGTAGGGAAGAAACTTATGTCAGTCTCAGCTATTTCCTGACAAAATACTTCCTTCAGTTACGTATCAGATTGTACCGCGCGCAGGACACAGTCCAACTTTTATTAATATAAATTTTTTTTTTTTTTTTTTTTTGCACTTGAAAACCTCTGCCTCTCATCTGCTGCACCTTTCGCGAGATACAATCCGACCTCATAGCAAAGTAGTTAGTGGACCGTGCAGACCGCAGTCTAGCACTCGGCTGAGCCTCTAAAGGGACACAGACCGACCACAAGATTAGCAAAATTAGTAAATTGTGCAGACCGCATTCTAACACTCGGCTGTACCTCTAACGGGACACAGACCGATTACAAAATAAACACAATTAGTAAACTGTGCAGACCGTAGTCTAACACGCGGCTGTACCTCTAACGGGACACAGACCGATTACAAAATAAACACAATTAGTAAACTGTGCAGACCGCAGTCTAACACGCGGCTGTACCTCTAACGGGACACAGACCGATTACGAAATAAACACAATTAGTAAACTGTGCAGACCGCAGTCCAACACGCGGCTGTACCTCTAACGGGACACAGACCGATCACAAGACTTATCTTCACTCACCTGAACTTTCCTCGACTACATCGCTTTCTAGAAAATCCAGAATCTCCTTCATGTCACAAGATAAGGACCACTGCAAGGGCCATGGTCTGAGTTGTTCCTTGGGTGCCTTCGTTACAATGCTGGTACCAACTTTCTTGATTTCATAGCGGTCGTTTTCCAGACGTTTCAATATCTCGTACGGTCCCATGAACTCGTAGTCACCCTTACTGAGATGCATCTGTGAATCTCGAGGCATTAGAACAAAGTCCCCAGGAGCATACTGAACATTATTCCTTCGTTTTCGGTTTACCTCTTCTAAGTTGGTGGAAGTCGTAGCTAGTTTTTCAGCAACACGCTGTCTATCCAGTTGTCGGTTTCTAATTGGGTTCATATCTCTCGAAACATTCTTTAATAGAGCCTGAATAAGCGAGGTTGAGTTCTGAATTCCCAATAAAAGTTGCAGAGGGGTCGTACCAGTTGATTTTTGAACGGTGGAATTTAAGACAAGTTGAATTTTCCACAATCCGTTCGGCCATTCTGTCTTAATTTGTGTTTCAATCCTAAGTAGATTTCTGATAGTCCTCATATACCGCTCCACTTGACCATTTCCACGATGTACATCAGGCGTTACAAAGTGATATTCTATCTGCCATTCATCGAGATATTTGGGAAACGTTGTATTTTTGAATGAGGTTGCGGCGTCCATCACAATTTTCCTAGGCGTGCCAAATAAGGCCAAAACATTTTGAAGTTTCTCACGACTTTCTGCAGTAGTAACGGTCTTCATTGGAGCTAGAATGCAATATTTAGTGAAAGCATCCACTATCACAAGAATGTGTTTATATCCGTCTGTGGAAGTTTGCAGAGGTCCCAAGCAATCCATGTGCAATAATGAAAAAGGTTCCTTTGGCTTCTCCACTGAATGTATGAAACCTTGCAATGGACCTGTCCTTGTCTTCTTTATTGCACACAAAACACAATGTTTGATGTAGTTTTTGACGAAATTTCTCATTCGAGGAAACCAAAAATGTTCTTTAATAGATGCAAGTGTCTTATCTGGACCAATATGGCATTGTTCATCGTGGAAAATGCGTAGAATTCCTAAGCGACTTTGTTTTGGCACAAACCATTGTAAATTCTCCGTTCCATCTGTGTTTATTTCCTTATGATAAAGCATGCTATCTTTTTCAACATACTGTCGGCCGTCAAGTTGGCCATTTTTAAGTTGCTCTAGTAAATCGTGTACTTCATTGTTGTCTTTTTGTTCGATGTAGGCCCAGTTATCGTGTTTAATTCTTCGTACAGTTTCTACAGGATTTCTGCTTAGATAGTCTACGTGAGGAATGCTACTACCCTTGCGATAAGCAATGTCAAAATTAAAATCCTGAAGGTAAATCCACCATCTTGCAATGCGGGGTATTAAGTCCTTTTTTGTTGCAGAAGCCTTAACAGCATTACAATCCGTAATCAAGGTAAAGCGAATACCAAGCAAATATGGTCGAAAGTATTTTAAAGCTTGTACAACTGCAAGAGTTTCCAATTCATAAGAATGGTATTTGGCTTCATTTTCACTGGTTCTCTTGCTAAAATATGCGACTACCCTTGACATGCTGTCATATTTTTGCATAAGAATCGCTCCATAACCGATGCTACTCGCATCCGTGTGCAATTCAGTAGGTAATTCCGGATTATAAACTGCTAAGAGAGGTCTTGATGTTAAGTGATTAATGACGTATTGCCTTGCACTTTCTTGGTCGTCTCCCCATTTAAATATCACATTTTGCTTTGTAAGTTGTGTTATACAAGCGGTCTTGCTAGCAAATGCAGGAACGAACTTCCTAAAATAGCCTGCGAGCCCCATAAATTGTCTGACCTGCTTTACATTGCTCGGAACAGGGGAATCAAGGAGCGCTTGAATTTTTGCTCTGCCAGGTCTTATTCCTTCAGCAGATATTTCCCTGCCAAGATATTCCAAGGATGACTGGAGAAAACGACATTTTCCGATGTTCAAGGAAAAGCCGACAGAATTTAAAGCTTCGAGTACTTGGCGAAGGTAAATCAGACCATCTTGGTACGTCACACTTGGAATGAGGATGTCATCCAAATAGACTAAGGCGATAGTGTCTTTGAGGTTCCCCAATGCTAGATTCACCGACCTCTGAAATATAGCAGGGGCATTTGCTAGACCAAATGGCATCCTCAAATATTCGAAATGTCCATCTGGGGTCACAAATGCTGTCTTTTCAATTGACTCTTCATGGATGGGAATCTGATGAAATCCGGACGCCATGTCCAGAGACGTAAAAAATTGTCCTTTTCCCAGCGTGTCCAGCTGATCCTCAATTAACGGCAATGGGTATCTATCCTTAATGGTGTCTTTATTCAGCTCCCTAAAGTCGACGCATTTTCTAAAAGTTCCATTTTTCTTACGCACAAGAATCACCGGGCTCGCAAATGGTGACTCACTGGGACGAATTATTTTATTTTCTATTAAATCTGCGACGATTTCACGGACAGCCTCTCGTTCGTTCGTTGCTAGTCGGTAAGGGTGGCGATTGACGACGCTATCCTTAAGTCTTATTTTCAAGCTCACATTATTAACCGCCCGTACTTTATTACCAGTCGTAATCATATCACCAAAGTCTTTAAGGACATTTTCTAGCTCAACTCGGTATTCAGATGGGACAACTAATTCACACATTTTTATTTCATTGTATTCGACGGCACGGTATATTCCGGGTAATTCACGACGCAACACTCGCGAACCTTGATAATCAGTAATGGTCAACAATGTTTGATCGTTAAAAATATTACGTCCTATAAACACATCAAAATCGAGACAGTTGTCCGGCACAAAATGATACAAAATCATAGTGTCCACATCCGAAATCTTTGTTTGCCCGACAAACTTTTTTGAAGCAGTAATTGTCATATTAGCGATGCCTTTGAGTAAAACATCACAGGAACTCACTTTGTTTTCAAAAAGGTTTAAAAATTTTTCAGAAATCAAAGACAAGTCTGCCCCCGTGTCGACTAGTGCACAAAATGTGTGTCCATCTATGAGTATTTCAGTCGCACCGGCGGGTCTATTTTCTGTAGAGCAATAGTTTATACTTCGACGCTTTTCAATAGCAGCTTTGGTAAAACAGTTTGTAACATCGTGGCCTCGTTTGGCACAAAATGAACATGTCTCACTTTGGCGCGAACTACTTGGCACATCCTCTGACCTAGAATGTTGCATAACTGTACTTTAGGAGACTCTTTGTTTTTTATTAACATGACACGTTGCTTTTAGGTGTCCCATTTTGCCACAATTATGGCACTTCTTATTAGCTAAACCACTTTTTCCATCAAAATATTTTCTCTTGATACCCGAAGATTGTGTATCGCTGTTTTGATGCTCTCGATAACGTGAAGGTTTTGTAAAAGACGACAAAAATATTAGGAGCTCAGATATTGTTTTACAATTAGCGTTGGTCGCTGCATTTCGCACATCCGGCTCAAAAATACCAAAAACAATCAATTCAACTAAGTCATTCTCACTCCAATTTGCACGCAAGTTCCTTAACATGGCTGATTTCTCGTGAACGTAGGTCTCGTAAGTATTTGAGCAGGAGCTATTAAACTTCGAAGCGTCCTCTAATAGCCAAGATTTCTCTTTGGCGGAAACGACTCGGTAAAATCTTTGCAAAAATTTTCCCAATTTCTAATGTCAGGATCCCAGCGATCAAACCACCTTTTAGCATCGTTCAATAAAAATCTGCCAATTCTAGTCAAAATTTGCACATCCGTCCAGCCTAATTCCCTACTTATTTGTTCAATTTGACTCACCCATTTACTGGATTCATTTATATCCGGCCGAAAATAGGGCAAATCCACTTGGTGATCACTCGATCTTTGCGATAACACTTTAACCAATTCGGCAAGGAGACTATTTGCGCATCCCTCGCTACCTTCACTTTGTTCTTTGTCCATTTTTTTTTTTAATTTAATACACGCCACACAATCAAATACACGTCACGCAATCAAATACACGTCACGCAATCAAATACACGTCACGCAGTCCACTTAAGTGACTATAGGTCCCATCCCACTTCTGATGATAACAATAACACTATACTTTTACACTATTTTATTGAATAACAAAAATACGTAACGTAAAATTACAAATAATTTTCTCAAGATCGAACGGCTGGTTGACCCGAGCACGGAGATTACATCACTGCCCCCAACAATTTTTTGACAAAGGCCATGAACATTTTCTTATCAGCCTGAAATATTGATCGGTACCTCCGTAACCGGCAGCGGCTCGGCATATTTTATTTGCTTATTTCTTACAATATATATATATATATATATATATATATATATATATATATATATATATATTTATAATAATTATAAACGTTTAAGAAAAAATTAAGAAACTTAGCAAATAAAATATAAAATGAGACTAGTGACCTAATTGTAGTCAATATTTTTTTATACAATGATGTAAATATATACATGATGAACAACCTAAATTTAGATACCCGAAACATACTATATGTCAGAAATATGGTTACATTACTATGAAAATTTCACATCTAGATTCCTAACCAATCTGAAGCTTTTATTTTGAATAATTTCCATGGTAACCGAAAATATTTGCGGAAATATTTACCCTCCAGGGTACCCTGTGCAATATTCTTAATAAGTGGAAATATTTCTGTCACAATACTGGACAAATGAAATGTCTGAACTTGACATTTTATTTTTAAAATGAAAATTAATTATTTTTTAATAATACTTCTAGATTACTGAGTACTTAAATAATAATTAATGAATTAAAACTAAAGCATATATTTTAATTATTTCTTACTTACCGCATTATTAACCACAAAATCAAAGTTTTCTGAAAGTCTACTAAGAACTCTGCTTTTCTCAATGGCGAATATTACGGTGAAAAACTCTTATTATATAAATGTCTATGCTTTAGTATATAAATATAATATTTAGAATAAATGTGTTTTAAACAATTTTTTGTAGCTTCATAAAACTGAATGGGTGGAACGCTTTCTTTTACGTTTTATGTAAGTATTGACCTGTACTATACCACACTTATAACACTTCAGTATTAAAAAAACACGTTCCACCTATTTCAGTACACAAAACTTAATTTCAAGCAATAAAATACATTTATTTCTAACAATTTTTAGTAGCTTCATAAAACTAAAATAGGTAGAAAGTGTTTTTATAAATGATTTTTATACAAGGAAAAAAACAACTTTCGTTATATAGAATTATATTAGGTATTATTCCCTTTTATTAACACTAAATCTAATCAAAATTTCATAAAATTCTACTAAATATTTATAGTAATCTACTTATGGTAATTGTTATTAGTGATACTAATTACACAATTATTATAAACGATTGATGGGTGACTTGAACTTTCGATTCGTTGATAACAAAGGTTTGTCGAAAAATTGTTGGAGGTGTTGCTTCAATTATATCCTGAAATCTTTTGTGTTAAATTTCAATATCAATAAATTTTTTCTCGGTCACGAATTTTTTTAAGAAAATTTTGCCCCGTCTGCGGCTCGGGAAAGTTTTAAAAAAATTGGTGCACTCGAAAACATTTCCGGCAATAATTCAGGCACCAGGGAGATTATAAGTAAATATTACATACTTGAATATAGAATAGTTAAACGATATAAATGTTACTGACTGTATGTGTAAAACAGGCCGTATATAAAAGGACTAGTACATATGTAAATGGACTGAAAATGTTAGACCATATGTGTAAAAAGTAAAAAGCTTGTTGTTCAATAAATGGACTAGTCCACTTACAAAAGAGCTAATCTATTTACATACGGTCTATCAGCAAATAGATCATATGTTATTGTGATATTTAAACAAAAAGACAGAAGGTTTATTTTTTATTTATTGGTACAGCTCAAGCTATTATGACATTTGGAGTTGCATAATATATTTTTTTTTCTACAGGTACATTTATTTGATTGACATTTGGTCTTGCATCTTTGAAATCTTGCCCATGCCCAGTAGATTGGGCAGTAGCCCCCGATCTTAGCGGAACTTCTTTGTCTTTAGGGACCTCTTCAATTGTCAAAATGTTGGCGGGACATATGCTGAACTGTGAACAACTATAGTAACTTGCAATTACTCCTTGCTTTGTACCCAAGCGTTAAAAGCCATCTTCTGTAGACTCTAACACTACTGCGCATCTCCCCTGCCACGATCGACGTCTGGAAGGGGTACCCTGACAGTTGGTCCAATCTTTGGTTTTGGATGGGTGCTATCTGATATTACTTTCATTCGTTTGGCCTGTTTCTGTAATCCATCATAGACACCTTTATTATCATTTGCTACGTTTCTTTACCTATTGCAAACATTGCAAATGGTTTGTCCTCCCCATGCAAAGCATTAGGATTTGTGGGTTTAGCACAAATACGGCATATTTTATCTAACATTTCTGGACCATGATTACCATTTTTTTGAGGCACATCTTCATTCGTAACTGATTGCGGTTGCGATTGTTCGGTTTGTACGTTGTTAGTACGGATTAATTTAATCACACTCTCCATATCTGTTTCAGAAGTTACACTATTCGTCACTAGTTGCTGCGATCGCTCGGCTTGTGCCTTTTCAATAGGAGTAGAGTCAATCACTTGTTCTTCAGTTCTAACACCGTCAATCACTGGTTGCTGCGATTGCATTTGTTCGGTTCGCGCGTTTTCAATAAGAGTAGACTTAATCACATTTTCCACATCTTCTTCGGTTGTTACACTGGCCATGGCTTCTAACGGAAATTGGATTGAAGTTCTCAATCCAGTTTTTGGTTCGCCCCCGAACATAGCTTCATATGGAGACCTTTCTATTCCAGAATGCAAAAAAACTATTCTTCATAAATTGTATGAATCTTAGACCGTCTCGCTCCAATGCTCTGCCACGTAGTTAGTATGTTCTCCCCATCTTGGTTGGCGAGGTTGACACTGCCCTGACTCTGGCTATGGGCATGAGATTGATAATCTATCAAATTTACTTAACATCGGGAATTCAAATTGCAAATTATATGTTTTAATACAAGTCCTTTCTTTTCCCTATTATGTTTCATTTAACATGGTGCACACAAGTTAATGAACAATAAAAGCACGTACTATATTCTTGTATTTTTTTTTTCATTCTTTTCGTCATCCGACCCCTACCACCATGATCCACGAATAATAAACTCTGATATTATCATTTCTATAATGCGGTTGTAAATAGTCCTGACCCTGACTAATACATGTTTGCTACTTTCTAGCGTAAAAAGAAACACTCCCAATGAAATCATTACTTTCACATCACGTAAAACTAATAAAAATCTTATTTTGACGGGGTGTTCAACCCCTCCCGTTTTTACCCCTGACTTTGTACCAAAGTGTCAAATGAGCTTTAAAATTGAAATCTCTATATCCAAAAATCCGCAAAAGGACGTATTACTCGATTATCTATGAAAACATGCTATTGTTTACCAATTAACCCCCCATTTTACCTCCTTCCCCTAAACCAATTTTGCCCAAAAACAATCCGAACCGTTTTCCTATCGTTTTCCATCTATATACCAAATTTCAAGTCGACAGCTCAATTCTTTAGGTTTTAAGACTTTTTAAGACGATCTAGCCATTAAAATTAATACTTAAACCTGACCCTGACGAATACATTTTTGCTGCTTTCTAACGGAAAAAGAAGGCTCCCAATGAAACCATTGCTTCCACATCACGTAAAACTAATAAAATCTTATTTTGACGGGTAAAAACGGAAGGGGGACCCCTTCCGTTTTTACCCTTACCACTGATTTTCTACCAGTGTCATATTAAAGCACTAGTTTCATAAGACATGATTTCATAGAACCAGCCGAAGGTTAAAAAAAGGGTCGAGTGAGTTTAACTGTCTTATGAAACGGGTATTTTATACTGTTTTTTTTATTTTGTGCACTATATTTTAAAAAAGCATATCTCTAAAAAACATATTTACTGTTGAACATTTTCAAGTTGGAGACACCGCGTGGCAAACGTGGCAATTACATGTACACTATTTTAGTTTTTCAATTTTAAGACGTGACCGGTTTCAAATTCGAGGAGCCACTTTGCAGAGAAATAAAAAGTATTGTCGAAAAGAGGTGCAGTGCGACACTGCTTTGTGTAATGAAAAGACGGCATTATGATTGCAAAATAGAAAAGATATTTTGAGACTTATCCAGAGAGACGGTATTTTAAAAATGCAGAACAAAAATATGTTAATATGGTCAATTTAGAAAACCAATTCAAAAAACATGTTAGCCACGAACCATTTTAAATGGTTTTTAGGCAACGTTGCATGTTAAACGTGCAAAGAGATGCCGATCTGCTACTAATACAGAATATAGCGGCGAGATAGATGTCTGGAACTTTATATGAGAAATTATAGGTAATTTTGTCAGCCTTATACAAAACATTATTAGATAAATGATTCTTATCTTAGGATTTTTTTTTGAAAAATTCGATTCATACTTGCTTAATACCTATCTCCTCAAAACAAATAACCAGTATTTGTTGAATTTACAACGTTAACCAATTCCAGTATGTTTTCAGTTGGTCTATATGTTAGACATAGACAGGGGCGTGCAGTACATGGAAGCAAGGGAAGCAGTGCTTTTCCAAAAAAAATTAGAAAACATCTTTTAAAATGTAATTTTTGAAATAGGAAACCATTAATTTGGTTTATATTAAAAATGCTAAAATATTATCTTAATTATCAAGCTCATAATAAATGTGGCCTTGACTCCGACCGAGCCACAATAGAAATCGAATAGAACCTATGCGGGCCGCTAGCTTCTCTGCAGCCAAGTCCTGTATGCTTGATTTCATGTGAATCGAGTCAGAGGTTATTGAACTTTCCACAGGATGTTTGCAATTTTTGCATTTCAGTTGCGTGCTTTAAGTGGTGGGTGCGATATGGAAGAGAATAATACGGACATGGATATGCAAATACCGTCAACTTCGGCTGTCGGTAATAACGTTAAAAATGTTGGAGAATTTAGTAAGAAGAGTGTGTGTGAATGTGTGGTGTGTGTCTTAATAATAAAGGAATTTTCAACATTAAACTTCGCTGATAAGCTTCAAATAATTTCCAAAGGAAGGGCAAAACCGCCCATGAAAAATGTAACCACAAAAATGAAAAACTGTATTGGACATTTTTATCCGGAAAAACAATACGAACAATTTAAATGGCTAACAGGGTGTGAAAATATAAGTAAATTATTTTGTTGGCCATGTTTACTTTTTGAAAATGAAAAAGGTCTCTGGAATAAAACTGGTTTTTTTCGATTTAAACAATTTCCATAAAGCCGTAAAAAGACACATTATGTCCAAAGCGCATTTGCAGGCCGTCATAAAAGAAAAAGTCTTCGGCAAAACCAGAATTGAACACGCCCTTAATAAACAGTTGGAATTTAGTCACCGCCAACACAATGAACTAGTCGATAAAAATAGGCAAATATTAAAAAGAATTATCGATGTTGTTTGTTTTCTCGGACAGCATGAATTGGGATTTAGAGGTCATGACGAAAAAAGGGTTTCTTCAAATAGAGGAAATTTTCAAGATTTACTTAGTTTAATGGCTAAATATGATGATTGCTTAAAAAATCATTTAGAGCAGTCTAGCGTTTTTCGCGGAACGTCGAATCGAATCCAGAATTATTTAATTTCCGCTGTTGCAACCATTATTCCAAAAAGAATTAAGCAGGAGATTGGCGAGGCGCGGTTCATTGCTATTGTTCTGGACGAAACAACTGATATCACTAATTTTAGCCAATTATCTATAGTAATACGCTATGTTAAAACAGACGGAAGTATTCAAGAGCGAATTTTAGCAGATTCATTATATACCGTAGTTTATAACGTTACTAAAACAATTAATGGAGAGAAAAAATTAGTTGCTCAAAGCTATGTTGGAGCTGCAGTGATGGCACGACAATTAGGGGGTCTGCAAGCTAAAGTTCGAGAAACTTTCTGTGTTTGTCCATTGTTTTGCTCATAAATTAAATTTAGTTTTATCTCAATCCATCAATCACATTAAAGAGTGTAAAGTATTTTTCGTTACTTTAAGTGGCATGGCTGCTTTTTTTCCAAGTCAACAAAACATTCACAAGCTTTGGACTCCATTGCCCACAAACTAGCTCCTACTAGTTGGAACTATAATGGAAGACTTGTGTTAACAGTATCTGAAAATCGTGAATCACTGATTGAACTATTTGAGAATATAATAGAAAATAACGAAACGTGGGACTCAGAAACAATAAATAGTTCGAGGGGGTTTTTGACCTGTTTGAAACGAGATTTTAATTTTAATTATTTGTTGTACATATTTTCAGAAATATTTCCATTCTCGGACAATGTTTTTAATATATTACAAACTAAAACAAATGATATTGGTTTTTGCCTAAAAAAATTGGATGATTTTAAGTCCATGTTAAGCCGAAAAAGAGACGACTTTGACCTATTTTGGGAGAAAACGATGACGACAAATGTAGAGCTACAAGGCAAGCGTCTTCGAACAGACAACGTCGGAGATGTTCAAACCTCATACAGACGCCTCTTCTATGAAATAATCGATCAAATTCAGCAACAAATAAACTCTAGATTTAACGGTTTAAATGATTTTAAATTCCTCGAGCTCTGCAATTTTGATGCATGTAAAGAAAAAACTTTTCCAGAAGATGCGTTTAAATCTCTTCTTCTTCATTATGGCCAGTTCTTCGACCGAGTGTTACTGCGATCTGAACTAAAAGTGATTTACGATTACTGATGACATTAGCGCAAAAAATAACGCTAAGGAACTAATGCAATTTTTAAATACAAGGAGCTGGAAGATGCCTACACCGAAGTGTCGAAATTGTTTGAATTAGTATTGATAATACCTTCCACAAGTTTATCAGTAGAACGCAATTTTTCAACACTTAAACGTATAAAAAATTTCGTGAGAAATTCTCAACGGGGCAGGAGAGACTTTCGCATACATCGCTGTTGTCCATTGAAAATAAACTTCTCCAAAATATGTCTGAGCATCGACGTTTTTATGATGACGTCATTGACGAATTTGCAAAAAATAATCGAAGAATCGAATTACATTGCAAATATGTAAGTTTCTAAAAATTGCTTAAAATTTCACCGCACGCCCCTGGACATAAATAAAAACCTGCGTACCAAAATATGAGAACTTAACATGCAAACTGAATAAAATTATTGAAAATGTTTTAATAAGTTCGAAACGTTTTAATGCAATGAAACTAATATTGTAGTAGGATGCAGTAAGCATTAAAGTGTACAAACTGCAATATACTAATATGTCTGTATTCACAATATCGAGTATTGTCGCATACAAAACCTCGAAATTAAATTCTAAACTTACAGTTTTATAGAGGAAAAAATATTGCAACGACATTGTAAAACTTATTTTAATTTATTACTACAAAAAAAACCAGACAAAAAAACAAAAACGAAACTGTATTTTTCCTTTTTTTACGAATATCTTCGGAAGTTACTGAAAATCTCTAGACGGTATACCAGTGAGTTTTGATTATGCAACCTTGTTCCCATTTAACCGCATTTGTATTTCTTATTTCTAAAAAATATATATTATGACCTTTAAAAAATATATGCTGATTTTCTATAACAAACTTTAAAACTTGTACATTTCAACAGTTTCTCCTATCTCTTAAACTAATATTAGAGATGGAGAATTTTGAGGAAAGATCCTATACATTTTAAGGTAATATTAATTACTTAATGGCTTTCAACTTTGTGGAATCTGAATACAGCATTTTTTATCAAAAATCTCGGTAATTTAAAAAAAAACTTCGCGAAAAGGAAGCTAAGAAATGAACTCTTATTACTGTATAAATGAAACAAAACTTGTTTCTTCACCAAAAAACGGCAAAAATCATTTGTGCGGCACGCTATGCTAATTATCAAATAACCGCTTCTATTGTTCTGGTATACCTAGTTATGTCTAACCTACAAGTGTTAAATGCTGCTTAACTTGTGGCAAAATTATCTGACAGACTCTTAAAAAAATAAAAATATATATACGCACTATGTATTTATTGTTTATTTAATCGTTAAAATCCGTACATATCGCTTGATAAGATATTAATAATTACACATTTTTTTATCAGTGTTTTAAAAACGAATAATTATATGTGAACTTAAAAATCTAGAATAAAGTGACTTTAAATAAAGCCGTTGCATAATAGGCCGTTGCATAATAACTGTTAAAGGTAATAAGTATAAGTTGAGAATGTGAAAGGCAGCCCATTTCTACATTTTAGATGCATGATCCTTTTCTAGTGCGGATTTAAGTTTTTTTCCTAAAAGAGGCACTAAGATCCATGATTCTCGCGATGTTAGCAAAGCAGGTTTTATCAAGGAATTTTTTTGTATTAATCTCAAATACACTTTTTACGTAACACCAGCACTATTGTTCTAGCAGCTGCTTTAAGCTGACTGACGCGTCGAGCAAATTAACATAGCAATACGCCAGTGAATACAAACTGTCATTAAAGGCACGCATCAGTCAGCTGAAAGTGACTGCTATAGCGATAGCACTGGTGTTATGTAGAAAGCGGATAGAACTTTTTTTATTCAGAATTTTATGAGCTTTTATTTTATATACCGCCATATTTATCGTATGAAAAAGAGAAAACGAATTATTAAACAAATATCATCTTGCATATTTAAGGGCTTACGCTGTCATCAGAAGTGGTAGGATTTGTAGTAAGTTTTTTCGTGACCCCTAGGTTTAATTATTAAACTATTAATAATTAAACCTTACTTCGCCTGGAGTATTAACATTTAATTATGTTGCCATTTAAAAGATTTAAAGTGAGTAAATTAACAAAAGCAAATTACTTAATCAAATAAAACTTTTAAAATAGCAACCTAGTTGCCATCTTGTTTATATGATTTATAAAAAGCAGATAAACTGCACTTTACGGCTTGTTACTGCAAATCAAGTAAATAAACTAAAATTAACACGAACGCATAACAATAGCTTGTTATGTTTCTTTCTGATATCGAAAAACGGTAGAACGGGCAGTAATAAAAAGTTGGTAAAACTTTCCGAAGATAAAAAAGTGTCGAAGCAGATAAAGTCAAAGAGTGAGCACCATCAAAGCGTGAGTGTCAATAAAGCGTGAGAGCCGACTTTCTTACGCTGTTTCTGGGTCGAATTACACGTTGAAGTTGATCAGACTGATAAGTACTGAGATACTCTTTTGTAACTAAAGTTACTTTTTGTAACTAAAGTTACATTTTCTAACTAAAGATACTTTTCAAAAGTAACGGTTACAAGATACTTAACAAAAGTATCTAGTTACAAAATACTTTTTCCATAATTGAAATAATAACTAAGTTACAGTAACTGAGTTACTTTATTGTAACTTAGATATTAGATACTACCAGTCTGTAGCCCAATGGCGTACATTTGGAGGTTTTTGTAATTTAAACAATCCCTAGATAAAATAAATAATATCCTAATTGTTTTTAAAAATGTTCATATTATTTATAATAATCGACAAAATATATCGGTTTTTAATGTGTATTTTACAATATAACACTTTTGTTTATTTCTAGTAAAATTAGGCATGATACGATTATCAATAAAGTGTATACAATACATGTTTTTGTTACACTCTAAATCATAACCCCTCAGACACGCCGCTAACTGGGCTTCTACAAACAACGTTTAGTTTTGTTACATATAAATCTATAAAAATCGAAGAAACGAAGTTAAACAATTTATTTTCATTAATATGGGGTTACATCGAGCTTTAAATTAACTTAAGTACTACTGCTAGACATTTGTCCAAATGCAAGCTAAATTCAGTTCGTAGGCTCGTATTTACTTAAGTATATGAATAATAGTTAATATACAACATTTATTAATAAATAACATCTGCCAATAAAATTACTTACATACTTTTCTTGCTTTTATATTTTGAAATTTTGCTATTAAATGGTTTTTATCCAAACTATTTATTTCATGTTTTATTAAAACAATACGAGGGGTGGATAACTCTGCAGAAATCTGTACGATTTAAGCAGATTTAACAGATTTAACCTGATTTAAAAGAACATAATCGATTTATACTGATTAAGTTTGGGAAAAGAAGTTTGCTTAAAGTATTTCTACAAAAGTAATACAGTTTCATTACAAATATATATATATATATATATATATATATATATATATATATATATATATATATATATATATATATATATATATATATATATATATATATATATATATATATATATATATATATATATATATATATATATATATATATATATATATATATATATATATATATATATATATATATATATATATATATATATATATATATATATATATATATATATATATATATATATATATATATATATATATATATATATATATATATATATATATATATATATATATATATATATATATATATATATATATATATATATATATATATATATATATATATATATATATATATATATATATATATATATATATATATATATATATATATATATATATATATATATATATATATATATATATATATATATATATATATATATATATATATATATATATATATATATATATATATATATATATATATATATATATATATATATATATATATATATATATATATATATATATATATATATATATATATATATATATATATATATATATATATATATATATATATATATATATATATATATATATATATATATATATATATATATATATATATATATATATATATATATATATATATATATATATATATATATATATATATATATATATATATATATATATATATATATATATATATATATATATATATATATATATATATATATATATATATATATATATATATATATATATATATATATATATATATATATATATATATATATATATATATATATATATATATATATATATATATATATATATATATATATATATATATATATATATATATATATATATATATATATATATATATATATATATATATATATATATATATATATATATATATATATATATATATATATATATATATATATATATATATATATATATATATATATATATATATATATATATATATATATATATATATATATATATATATATATATATATATATATATATATATATATATATATATATATATATATATATATATATATATATATATATATATATATATATATATATATATATATATATATATATATATATATATATATATATATATTGCGCTACTACCATACTGCGTTTTAATCGTTCGTTAACATGTTCCAGGGTATTATTAGTGAAATTAGAGCTTTAAGGTGCACGTAGCGGTAAGAGCACGTTGTTATAAATGCTGTAAATATTATAAAAAAAAATGATCTATTAAAGATAGAGGTACGGTGTGGAGCTGAAGATATAAGATCCCTAAAACAGAGATTCAAGGCAACTCGGTATGGAATTCTATTTTGTTATACAAATATGGTGGTGTTCGGGTAGTAATATAGAATGAAGAAATAGAATGTAAGAGGCAACTGCAATGTAACTGTCGTCTTAAATACATAGGAAGCCAGTTCTCAAGTTCTATGAATGACAGGCTCATATTTTTTAATTTGAAAGACGTATCTAAGGCATGATTTTGGTACGCACTGTATACGATCTTTATCAATTTTGCTAAGACACGATCCGTAAGCTGCATCCGAAAAATTAAAGTTACATAAAATTAAGACACCAGTCAACATCACTTTCACCCTCTAAGGCAAAATATTTTTGTGAGAATATAACATTTTTAAACTAGCGTAGGCTCATTTTAAACAGTT
Source organism: Kuschelorhynchus macadamiae (assembly GCA_030620095.1). Classification (NCBI taxonomy): domain Eukaryota; kingdom Metazoa; phylum Arthropoda; class Insecta; order Coleoptera; family Curculionidae; genus Kuschelorhynchus; species Kuschelorhynchus macadamiae. The sequence goes on along the minus strand of JAUTXW010002837.1, from coordinate 276,415 downwards.
AGTAACATGCCCAGAAGGTCAGTATCCACTTCAAGGCCTACGTTTTTTGCAGATGTGAAACACGATAAATTATTATTATTTATAGTTACTTTTAAAGCACCCATGGCGTCTCTTCTGTTTTTGCCAATAACAATAACTTGTGACTCTATCGTATTAATAAAAAGCTGATGTTTTTCGGAAGCGTCTATTATATTTTTCAGATCTTTATTTATTAGCCTACTTGCGTTTTCAACGTAAGTAGGATAAAAAGAATACCTTAACTGTGTATCATCTGCGTATTGATAAGCCTGGCGGTGTTCAAGAGACTTGATTATATTAAAAGTATTCATACAGAATAATAAAGGGCCCAACACTGAGCCTTGCGGAACGCCACAGAGAGCTTTGCCCTTATCAGAAATACCTTCACTAGTTTTTACAAATTGATATCTATTGTGCAAATAGTTTTTTGTGAATAGAGTATGAAAAACTTACATAATGTAAAATCGACACTAAAAGCGTGTGATTTACTTTATCAAATGCCTTTAAGTAATGAGGTAAAACAGGAGTAGACGTCCTACCATTATCAATATTATCTAAAATGTATTCCACCACATCAAGTAATGCAGTTGTGGAACTGAAACCCGGCCACCCACCCATTATCCAATGCAAGAAACCCTTAAGCAAAGGGCATTGATCAGTTGTAATATACTGGAACAATGAGAGGTAATTAAATAATAACACAAATAAAAAAATATTTTAATGTTGTTTTATGTAACTTAAATTTATATTCGGACCATAAAATATGAATTATTAATCTACATTGTGAATGCCCTGATTTTTTTTGGCCATGTAAATCTGTCCAGATCTTCTTTGAAGAATTTTATGGTTTTTTCTATCGATGTTCTCAATTTTACCTACGAAGCAGCCGATATCATAAAACACGACATAATACTTCTGTATCTAAATATTGAGCTTTATTTTTAAATCGTTAAATTCTTCCATATAATCCGAACTGTTATCATGTACTGATGTATTTGAAGATATTGTATCTCGAAAACAAAACAACTTAGCACTTTCATATGAGGTGCCGGGAGACCGCCCTTTCCATTTAATTTAAATTTAAAAGATGACGCCCAGCCGCCTTTTTAACAGTTTTGATTTTTATTGTTACGTTAAAAAGTAGCAAACATAGTCCCAAAAGTCGGGTATAAATTTCAAGAAAATATTCGTCGCCGATGAAAAGTTAGAAGGGGGTGGGTATTTACGTCCGCACCTCGTATGTTAATAGAAAGTTATTTTTTTCATATACAGGATGTCCAGAATTTCAGGTGCCATATTTATTTATATATACATATAATCACACCCTGAAATATGGCACCTGAAATTCTGGTCTCTTTGTATATCCCGGTAGTATGTTATATCTGATAAAAATTACCCAGAATTTTAAACGGGATCTAAAAACGCAATAGGCAAACAAACTTTTACCTTGTACAGAGTGTACCATTTTCGATACTTTCGCAGGGTATGTCGCCTATTTTTAAATATAGAGTTGCTATTTTCGCGACAGTGTACCTACTACTTTATTGTGAAGTTTACCATGCCGTAAACAAACTTTTCTTAGCCCGCTTCATTTCTGAGATACAGGGCGAAATTGAAAATATGGCATTTTGAGACCCCCCTCTTATTTCGGTTATCCTTTAAGATATCGCAAAGGTAAAAACTGGCTCCCGAGTTAAGTTGATCAGGGAGGTGTCTCAGGGCGCCTCATCTGAACTTCGCCTTTTTATGAATAGTATACTATAAACTATTTAAAATATTGTAAACATACTTTGTATATTCAGGAATAAAGACATTTATTATTATTATAATTATTATTATTATTATTATTATATAGTTTTTGTTTCGAATCAAGTGAAGTAACCAATTTTCGTCATTTTTTAAATTTAATGCAAACCTATTTCTTTTCATACGGACCTGGATTTGATATTTCTTTTTTTTTAAGGTTATGAACTTCCAAGTACAATAAATTATTACACTTGCCCAAAAAATGTTGTTTGTGTTTCACACACACATAGTCAAAGAAATCCGTATACCCATATCTCTCTAACTCATTGCCCTTTAGGGGAATTTTCTTTATTATACATTTTTCGATACATGTGATACACAAGTGTGATTCATTATTGTATGAAATAAATTCTGATTCATATATAAAAAAACATAGCTTTGGGTCAAATTTTAAAATGACAGCTCCCAGCGAAAAACTGTGCCTCTGGCAAGACCTCTGGTCCCATGGTCCTAAGATATCATATTTTCAAGTTCAAAGTAAGATGAAATGGTACCTACGTATTAGAAAAAACTTCCTGCGCGTCCGACTTCAAAAAAATGTGTTATGTATAGGCAATTTAAATTACATTTCGGTTAAAAATGGGTTCAAAAGGGTTCACGCGCAGCAAAAATCAAAGACATGAGTACGATTTACCACTTCAAATTTTGCAGTTACGTAGACAAAGGATCAATGCAAGGCGGTAAAGAGCTATTTTGTGGATAAAAAGATTATATGCGATGGCATTTGCGTCAAAAAGTGGTCAAAAAATGGTCGAAAATGGACAAATCGACTTCTGTTTTATAATTATAGGTTTAATTATTTCATAAAAAATCGTATTTAGCGCCCAACTATACATATTTCCCTAATTAAATCACCTTGAAGCTAATAAATATCTCAGCTTTAACATAATATTGCAGCGGCGGAAGGCTCACAAATGATCTATAATACTGCGTGCAGTTCCCCCGTAAGAGGATAGAGTAAGGAATATTTATAATAATAAACGTTTTATATTTTAAGAAATATATCGTCTATAATATTCAGAAAAAATTGTTATTCTTACACCTAACCAATGTTACACAACAAGCAACTGAAGAAAAATTAAACTGCTTAGATTCCATAAATTATTTTAATTTTGTAATAGATATGCAAAAAAGTTTAGTGATTAGATATAAGCTAAGCATCTATTAATTAGTTGTGTTACTTTTAAATTAATTGAGTATCATTAGCCAATAAATACATCTTTAACTTTTTTTTAACTCTACGAAAAATAGTTTTTCTATTTCTGAAGACAAATTGTTGTAATGTGTGATGGCGTAGTATGAAAAACTGAATTTAAATAGTGTTGTTCGATGTCGCGAGATGTAATAAAGAAAAAAGGAGATATTTCTATCACGAAGTGAAAATACGATTATATAAGTATTTAAATAAAGACGGTTATATAAGTATTTAGGGTGACTTGCTAATAAAATTCTAGTTTCTGAAAATGTGCTCATACTTGCGAATGACAGAGATTAAACGAGAGCTTGTTTTTTGAACTTTTGGAAAACGTATATTGTTATGTTATTAAACACTTACCATATATTACATCACAATAGTTGAATAACGGGACCAAACCATTGAGACACGCAGTTTCTTTTTGAGTGAAATGATCTGTTAGCATATAAGAGTTTTAGTGGTAAAGTGGAAATATGGTTAGAAAATTTAGGATCAAAATCCATGATAAATCCCAAATTTCTACAAGACTGTTTTTGAGTTGAAGTTCATGATTGTTTATTTTAACAATAAAATTATCAATTTCAGCAAAATTCTAGTAATAATCAAAAATCATTAGTAGATATACATTTTTCACGATTCAGTTTAAAGCAGTTGCTGTAAGCTATCTGATTAACTATATCCAGGTCACTGTTGAGGTCTAATACTGTAAATTGTTTGTTTTTTTATGTCAAAGTCTATGTATATTTGGTTGTTATCTGCGTAAGATAGGACTAGGTTTCACATCCTAATTCTCTTCGAATATTCCCATTATTATATATAGATATATGGGTTACCTACAGAATATTCTACTATTATTTAAATGAGAAGCTTTTTCTAGAGCCTCAAAATATTCTAAGAATATTTAAGAAATGTTTGAAATCATTCCAGTAATATTCCTTGAATGTCTATCGAAGAATTATGTCGAATCTATGATTAATCTGTCGGAATATTATATAAATATCTGCAATCGAAACTTTTTAAACATTCCTAGAATGTTTTATGGTATATTTTATGAATGTTCTGGATTATTCTAGTAATATTCTAAAAATGTGCTCACTGGTAAAAAACCTGCCGTTTTTGAACATGTGATTTACCATTTTAACACATCATTGTTTTAAAAACGAGTAACATAAAACATAATGCATAAGCTTATAGCGTGGATTTTTCCACTTACCTCCTAGGTTTTTATGAAGATTTTTTTTTCGGGAAAAAGAACATGTACAAATAGTTTTGATGCAAGACTGGTAAAATAATATGTATACAGGGTCTTTCGAAAGTTTGGAATATATATATATATATATATATATATATATATATATATAAATAATATAACAAGCGTTTATTTTCTTTCTAACTATATTGTACATTTTTTTTTGATGCCTCGTGTAATCGAACGCGAAACGTCGGATAGTAATTCCAATTTGACACAGTCTAATCCCAAAAACCATGTTTTCCTAACTCAACTGCAGCTTTGTGCCACTTTTCTGTCTCCTGACGTCAAGTGCCTCTAGCAAAAATGTGTTCTTTGTCCAAATTTCGAGTCGTCATAGCTTTCCTTATATTTCTATTCCAAGATTTTCTGGTTCTACCTCTTTTTCTTCTAGCGGGGGGAGTCCAGCTCCAGTCCTCAGTACAGGTCCAAATCGTTTTAAACTCCTTTTCTCTATCTTATCCTTTCTTTCGAGTCTTGATATCTCAGCACTTCTCCGTAGGTTATCTATTTCAACCGCTTGCAAACTGCGGCTCACTGCAGCATCTATTGCCCATAATTCTCAGCCATAACAAAAATCCGACTCAACCAGTAGTTGCCCCAGTCTTTTCTTTGTGCCCTGCGAGAGATGCCTGTCGCACTAAAGTTTATTTAGGCATTCTATGACTTTTTTGCTCTTGTGAACACTGGTATTTATCTCTTCTCTCTTAATACAGTGAGACTTCTATTAATGGACACCCCTACCAAAACCAAAATCTGATGTACTAATTTATTAGCTTATGCGGATTGTGTACGAACGTTGTGGTTATAATATTGTAACATTGTAACAACAAGTTTGTTATAGAGGAACTGTTTTCAACTTCAGAACTAAAAAAACAACTACTAAACGACTCAAAGCACTCACCTTAACCACATAGATCACTGTTTTCACTAAGCAAATCGTTGATGATTCTTGCTCTATGAGGACGGGGCAATAAAACAACATCGCCCTTGCTCTGCAAAAAGTAAAACAATATCTCTCAAACATCTCTCTGCATACGTCGCGTCAATCATACTTTTCCCAATCAGTACAATCAATTCAATTCAGTCCTACCATTCCTCTTGATTCCACACCAAACAACAACAAACACCTTCTCCTCCAAACGCCACCCTCGCTTCCATCTGCTCTTCTCTGAATTGCCCCCCTCTTTCTCTTTACACTAAAATACGCCAGAATTATACAAGTTAAATCTAGCCTCATTCACAAACCCATTATGCTATTCCCCCAGTGTTAATGACCCATTGCCCATTCCTTTCTTGTAGCTCGGTGGATCGTTAGGAGCCTTCGAGCATGTAAATTGTGCTCGTGGAGGTGACGCCGTGTGGTCGTGCAGGAGGCATTTGTACCTGAAACATTCCTTATCTGCCTCGAATTAAGAGTTCTCCGGCGGTTTACAGCAATCAGAATATACTGGTCGTCTCTACGACTGGTAATCCTAGGTCAACCTGTTTCACGACGATATGCCACCCTCCCAGATATCGCGTACCTGCTTAAGAGTCTGGAAACGTACATACGGCTGGTGTCATATAGAGTTGCTATTTCTTCGATAGAATCGCCCAATCCTTTCAACTTATTAAAGAATGCTTCTACACATTCGGAAAACATAAAAACTATATTTTCTTACTTTATAGCATTTTCCGCCACTCGTTGGCTTAGTCGTGGCATTTTTTAATGGAGTTATTTAATCCTTGATGCATAATAATGCATGATAATAATAATTTAGTGGTTTATTGAGTAGTCAAACTGATTTTAGTGTTTTTTAAACAAAACGGATTCAGAATACAACAAAGTGTCAGCAATACTTTTAATTTGACTTCCGTTGATAGGTAACATGATATTTGTTTCAAATCTTGTTTTAACTGGCACTCTTGATTTTAAAATGATAAGTTGGGTACTATGGAAACTTCCAATATACGGAGTAACCCGAATTTAGTGCGCCGTTAGAATTAAGGCCAGATGATTGAAGTAAAACGTAAAAAGTAAAGTAAAGTTAAAAATAAGGTTTGAATGTCCATTGAATCAATATTTTTGTTTGACACACTCCAAAGTATTTGTTTTCATTTTTTACATGAATCATGATTTTGTTGTTGATTTAAGTTCCTAAATACAACATTTTACATGTTTTCAGAGCAAGTTCTAACTTGATTATTGCACTTTATAAAATAGAACAAATTTGTAGAAACGTAGCGACATTAGTTGCAGAACATGTCGTCAGCATCCCGAAACACTTATGCATTTGCTGTCAGTTTGCCCAGTACATGCTGTTTCAAGCTACATTAATCGACATAATGCAGTACTTCGGGTGCTCTACTATCATCTACAGCTTGCCTATGGTATCGATGAAACACCAGTGCTCCAAATGATATTGAAATAGTAATGGAGAACACCAACTGCCGAATTTATTGGAATTACGTCTTCCCTATTACGACTCGTCTCCAGGTATAAACCTGAAATTGTTCTGCTGGACAAGCGGATTAATTCGATGTACGTCACAGAATTTTCTGCCCCAGCAGAAACAAACATCGAAATTAAAGAAAAGAAAAAGCGAGCGAAAAAAAAACAGCTTATTGGCGAGTTGCGCAGATTATACCACGAATGTAGCGTGCATTTTGTGGTACTCATCATTGGCGTTCTTGAACGCACTGTTGACAGAGTTGAAGGGAATACCAGCATGCCGCGCAACATCGAACATCTGGCGTTGAACATGCAGAAGGCTGTCGTCCTTGGATCTTTCCATCTATTGAGGCAATTGAGTTTGGCCGACGACCACTGACTAAACGGAGGCGATGAGTCGTTGTTCTTCTTTGGTTGGCCTTCCGCGTAACGCTCCGTGAAGTCGGAGCCACGGGATGTATATTATATAGACTATTATTATCGGAGAATACTGTATGGGAGAAATTATGGGTAAAGGTCAATTTACCGATTTTCTTATATATTATCATTATATATTTATCATAATTTTATTTATATTTTCTATACAAAAATAAATTATGTAATTTATTATTTTTCTCTATAAAAAGAACAGGGTGCATTATTTCAAATATTTCGCCGACGCAATTTCCATGATTTCGTGGAGTAAATTGTGAACAATGTGACGTGAATATACGCTTTGTCAGTTATAAAGTTCACGGTCATTGAAACCCCCCTCCCAGGACATGGAATTTTACCGAACATTTAAACATTTTATTGTGCCGTTATTTTGTTTTGCCATATGAGATTTGCAATAAAATTCTACCAGTTTATCTCTATATTACACCTGATTATTGTACAAGGGTTCATTCGATATGTATGTTCTTAGCAATGATTTTTTTTACATTTGTGAGGTCTATCAGATTTTACTATTACATCCCCATATATATAATATAAGCAGTTTTTAAGCTATACCGCGCAACACACAGATTAAAACAACACATAACAGAAGATTATTTATATTAAAAACAACATTTATATATACGGTATAGAATATAATGGATGATTTGTTTAAATTTTTAAGGCGTAATTTTTTTTAAGAGCCGAATAAACTTTAATGTGGCCTTAATTAGTTTAAGTATCTTACATTTCGACAAAAGAGTATTTAAATCTTAAACGTGTTTTAGTTTCAGAAATGTGGGTCGTACAGAAAAATTCCAGCACAATATTTTTTTATTGGCATGATGATTGGAGTTTTAATTGGAATATTTGTGATCATACCACTTAGTGAAAGCGACTTTTCATATTTAAGGTATGTTATGAAAATTTAATATATTTAAACAAACATGCAAGTATCTACACTTTGTCGGAAATATTAAATTTATAGAGAATAATACTGTAAACTATTTCACTGCATAAGTGTGTAAAGGCGACTAGACCTAAAACAACGTTGTATCAGGGGTAATTAAGTGGTAGCATCACAGAAAATATAGCGAGCGTTAGCTATATTTTTTATGGTAACACATATCAACTCCAAGGAAACTACCAGAAGAATCTTTTGATATACAGGGTGATCAGTTTACCCGTTGTGACAACGGTGATAAATTTTAATTGTAATAACCAATTTTTTATTACATGTTTAAAATCTACATAAAATTCTGAATATTTTTCATGTCGCATATATACATAAGTTCAAGTGTTTTAAAATATGGACAGCTTGACACTTTAAGAGGCTGTACAAGTGAACAATATAAATGGTTTGACTTGGGGTAAAACAATTTGAGTGTTATTTTTTTTTAGTTCTTTATTATAGAATTAAATCAGTCAGTACTTCATAACCAAGAAACTCTATTTTTAAATACGTTTTTGCCACACAAATAAACAACATTGTTTACATTCCTATTAACTGGTCTGATATCCATGTATTAAGTAAATATTCCAGCTGGCTTTATATTTATATTTTTGGGAAGTTTTTTGACCCCTGGCATAAATCTTTGAATGGCCATACACCCCAGGAGACCTCTTGCTTATCTCTGGCATAAACTTTGCTCGTGTCTTCCCGAGAGACCTTAAAGAGTTCTGGGTCTTGCAAAAATTCCTCAGAAACTAGTTTACGAGAGTATTAAAGGACATTTCTTTTTCGCCTACAGTTTTACCATATTTGAGACAGCAAATATAAAAAATAGGTACAGTATAAAGAAAAATATGTAAACTGTAACTATCCATCTTACAAAGACTTACCTTTTTTGATAAAAGAAATACATAGGTTTGTTCACCCAGATTTGCTATTATTCTATAATTAATAAATTACGCCACTAAAAAATACATGGAAATGTGAAAACCGTTTTAAAAAATTTAATATAGTTTAGAAGTTACGAAAGAAAATAATTTTTTTTACAGTATTTTTGTTAATAAATTATGTCATTAAAGGTCACATGGGCCTGTAATAACGGTATTTAAAAAAGTTAATCAGTTCAAAATTATGGGGAAAAACAGTATTTTTGACAGTTGTCAAATATGTTTTTTAATTAAATTCCGCCACTAGAAGCTAAATTGAACTATGAAAACCGTATTTAGTTTGGAAGCTACGGGAAAACGAAAGTTTTTTTTGACAACTCTCAAAATATTTTTTTAAATAAATTACGCCACTAAAAGTTACAAGGAATTGTGAAATTAAAAATTTTAAGTAGTTTAGAAGTTACCGGAAAAAGAAACGGGTCCTCAACGTCGGAAAATATCATATTTTAGAAAAAAATCATCAAGGTTATTTTGTTTAGGATATCTCCGTAATAATTTGGCAGATACCGACAGAATATAAATTTTTGAAACTAGTTTGTATTTTTTTGCACTCGTAGAGTACCTAGCAACGTAAACTTTGTCTAGTTCAGAGGAGCTCTCAAAAAGCTATAATTTCAAAAAAAAATGCTCCTTAATTTTTCTGGCAGAGCCAATACGAAACTGATAATCAGCAGTAATTGGAATACTTACTTTCGTAACTTGAATTATGTAAAAAAAACTAAAATATTTTTTAGAGTTGGGGAGGTCCTGACCCCGTGGACTCCCACTGGCTAGGGGCCTAAGCAACGCCTGTAGGCCCATCATTTTGTAGCCAAATGTTTATCAGGACATATTAAACGATTCTTCTATAGCGATGATTTTTGGATGTCTTAACCCCTTTATGTATTTCAGATCTGGAGAAAATAGGGAATATTATATTGAAGTAGGAGAACATAATGAAAGCAGTCATAATATATTTATCAATTCAACAATGGCGGATAAGTTATATAATGAAGTAAAAGTTTTATGTTGGATTATGACTGGCCCTAAAAATCATGAGTCTAAGGCCAAACACGTCAAAGCCACTTGGGGAAAAAGATGTAATTTTTTGTTGTTTATGAGTACAAAAGAAGGTAAGTGTAAACATGTAAAATTGGTTCATATATATTTATATATATATATATATATATATATATATATATATACATATACATACAAGTCATTTTTTATGTTTGGATATACCACGAAGACCTAAGAACAATACACCGTTACGTTAAGTCCTGGTTGCCTTTTTTAGTCACTCCAAAATCACTCTTATAAAGGGGTCTAGAGAAACGCCTATTTTGTGCAGTTCAGATGGGATCCATTTTGTCTAAATTCAGGGCTTGTATGTGGGTTTAAATTAAATATTTTGAGTTATAACTACCGGGGCTGGCAAATCGTAGGGAGCATAAGAAAATCCTGAAAATTTTCGGGGTCCATTCAGCGAAAGAATTATTAAACTACGCACTTTTGCATGCATCTTCGGATTTTATATGATGGGTTTTTTGTTAATTTGCGTAGTGTTGTAGATTTTCCTTAAATACTGTAGGTCGAGAACTAAGCTGATTTTAATGGAGGTATTTGGTAGTTTGAAATGAGGGGTTAAGTTTTTGGATATTTGTGTCAGAATATTGAAAAGAAAAATTGGGTCGGTTCGAAAATTGTTGTCGCCATCGATCCTTATATTTAAAGGTCTCACTTTTTGTGGAGTTGGTCGAATTATTTTTAGTTTTCATAGTTTTCAAAATAAAAGAGTAAGAGTTGAGGATTCCTTAGAATTCTAGACTGAGTGTTTAAGAATAATGTAGGATTGCTAACTCTTATGAGCTGTCCTAAACAAGGATCTAGATCAGTTAGCACTGTGTTTAAAGCCATTGTTTTAATAAGGCTTGCTTGGGCTTCTTTTTTTTCAGTTATTCTTAAATGTGGAGATTTTTGGATGCTAGCTTAAGACGTTGACGGTCTTAAATAAGAGATGTGAAATCTCTAGACTCACCAAAATATAGACTTATGTCATTCATTCACTGCCATATTATAGGCGCTTACACACAATTATCCAAAAAAATTGGTCACTCTTATATTTCACCACTACTGAAATCTGAAAGCTTCTAGAGTTCTACTTCAATAATTGTTATCGCACTTATAGAGCATATTTCGGGGGCATTTTGAAATAATAATATTATATACAAAGAGATATAATGATTTTTCCAAAATATTTGTGAAAAATAAAAATTGCAACTTGTAAAAATTAAATTGATCCTCTTTGAATTTATGAAAACACATCACTTAAAACACAAGGGATAAGGAAATAAAGAAACATATTAAATAATCGAATAGTTATCAATGAAATGGGTTATAATAAAAACGAGAGGATTCTTCAGTTACAAAATATATCTTCATTTGTTTTGCAGTGTTCTCGTTTCAGCTTCCAAAGATGTTATCCCTGCACTTATTTGGAGTTGGGGCATTTCGATTCTTTTTCTGTCAAGTTAAGATCCGCCGTCACGAGATGAAATAATTTAAAAAAATAATTGTTAACTTAAAAACTTTTTTAATAACTTATATTTATTTAAAAATTACAATTCAAAGATTAAATATGAAAATATCGTGTTAATATAAAGATTCTAATTAATTGTCTATTTATGTTGAAAAACTGCTGATGCTCCTTTGAATCTGGCCGTTGTGTTGGTCTCTGCTGACGTACTGCTTATGCGGTGTTTCTAGGAATGTCGCATGAGAAAGTAATATAACATAGAGGATCTCAAAGTTTCCGAAAATCAGTTTTTCGATAGTTGTATTTTCAAAAATGGACTTCAACCTATTTCTTTTATAAAACTTATAAATTCCGAAAAAAGCTATTAGAAACATAACATTTGTTATTACAATATTTACTAACAGACACTGCGTTATAGCATCTAACAACTCTGCAATTTTTGTTTTCACACTTTTTTTCTTCTGGTGCCGACGAAAACAGGTTTTCTGGTTTTAGATGAATTTCAAGATTGCGACTTTTTAGATCTCAAGTATGGATACGCCTATATGGAGTTTTAACTTTTCAAGCAATAGAATTGGCGGAGCCTGCAGAGTGACAATAGTTACTATAACAAATAACTGTATAAACGAATCGGAACAGCGGAATTAAGCTTCTCAGAACCATCATTCAACGACTGAGATCAAGTCGGATATAGATTTCACTTGTCCAAAAAAATCCAAGGGAACAGATATAGAAACAAGTTGATATGCGTTATTGGCTGAAAGCTTCATCAAGTTCCATTAACTTGGACAATTTTTACTTCAAACCTTCTCAAGAATATATAAGGGGCCGGATATTAAAGAAACCATTGTAGTCAATAGTGAAAAATACCATAATACTTGAGTGAGTTAAAATACAGTACAAGACAGTTACAAAGAGCATGAAAGAGAACACAAATACATAAATGAAGACGGTTTCACTATTGAATCAAACAAGATCGACTGAAAAATCCTCACAAAGAATAAAAGCAACTAGAGATCGAAAAATGTGGCTGGTGAAAAGTACGATTCTCATTAAGGGTTTAAGAGTCGTGGTTAGATTGCTCTGCCAGATATACATGCCTTGGACGAATTCCATACAATTACAGGAGATGAAGATGCAAATTTAAAAAGTCTAATCTTCCATGCACTACACTGTGTGAACATGAGAAAGATGGGTAAAAATATGTATTTTATATTTTTTCCTGATGCTATAAGACTGTTTAATTTTAGTTCTTAAGATTTGTTTGTTCCGAAGAAAATAAAACTTTAATTTCGTGTCAAAATGACACCCACCAACGGAATACATTTATAATTATATCTTCAAATCGAAGATCAATAAAATTCAATTATATTTATAAATTGTTCGATTTTATCATCCGTTATCTTGATTTTTGTTGCCCATAGAGAAATCGTAGTATTACTCAAGTAATATTTAAAACTCAGCATCTAAAAGTCTACAAAGAAATCGAAAATCATTTTATGGATAAAATTAATAGGAAAAGTTTAATCACCAATTTGGATTTTCAAGGCAGCAGGGGTAAATTTAAAGCACTTCAATAGCCTTAAGATATATTTGGAAAGTGCTTAGGCATCAAATTTCATGCTTTTATACAAAACTGGACAATTATGTTGCTATGCCGCTTAACTATAAATCTTTTGCAAAATCAGATTAGTAAAAATCCAACTTGCATATTAGAGAGCTGGTAAGAGTCTTTGTGAACAGTTTATAAAGTCCTAGCACTGGAACCTCTGGTGGAAGATAGATCAAAATGCAAGAGTTCTAACCACACTACACCACAACTTGTTACGATCTGGACGCGAGTTTCGCTAACCAAGTTAGCATCATCAGCAGATGATATAAACTAAAGTAACTTATCCTAGCCGAGACTATTTATAGGTGTATGTGGTCATACTTGGTTGCACCCGACTGCACCGTGGTCAAGTAAGCAATAGAGGAGACTATGGGCACTCTGTCTTTATTTAGTGCTTTCTTACCACATTTAACTATTTCTATACTCTCAAATTCGTCCAATAATCTATTATTAGATACATTTTTAATTAACTTAAGATTATTTGTTCCTATTTGGTGATTTTTTTTCACTGCATGTTGGGCAACGCTTGACTTTTCTGTTCTTCCGTATCTTAAATGCGCCATATGTTCTTTAAAACGAATGTTTATGGAGCGTTTAGTTTGCCCAACATATTTTAGATCGCAGTCATTACACTTCATTTACATTTCATAGATGCTACTCCTCTCCTTCAAGTAGACTTTGTCTTTGGGGTTTCCAAGGAGATTTTTCAAACTGTTCTCCGTTTTGTAGACTACTCTCAAACCTACGTGTTTAAATACTTTTTCTAGACCTCTCGTATATCTGGGATTATATGGGATTACTATGAACTTATTGGGAGCCTCAGGTGCCTGAAGAGTAGTGGCATCTTTTAACATTTTCTTATGCTTATGTCTATTTACTAATTTATGTACAAAATTATCATTATATCCATTATTTTAGCTATTATTCTTAATGTGATACATTTCATTATTAAAACGTTCTTTACTTAATGGAAAATTGACTAACCTGTGAGTTAAGAAATGAAATGCTGCCATTTTGTGTTGACGGCAATGATATGAGTCGGATGTTATATACCTATCAGTATTAGTAAATTTCCTATAAATATAAAATTCTAATTTATCGTTATTTCTAATAACTAACGTGTCGAGAAAAGGTAATTGCCCATTGTCCTCCTTTTTATACGTATAATTAATGGAAGGATATTTATTGTTTAATGTTTCTAAGAAAGTGTCCAAATTTTCTGTTGTAGTATCAAAAATAGCAAATATATCGTCTACGTATATAGATACGTACGTTATAGACCACTCCCTTGAGAAATACTTGAGTTCTTTTTTGATATGGGTTTCTAATCTACCCATAAACAAAATTGCAAAGAACGGAGATAAGCAATAGCACATTGCAGTTTCCTCAAGTTGTTTATAATATTTATTGTTGAACTGAAAAAAATTTTGATTCATACATAATTTTGTGAGAAGCAAATATTCATCAATAATTTCTTTCTTCAAATTATTGAATTCAAGTAGTTCCTTTAGGTACTCCAAAGCTAATGGTATGGGTATACTAGGAAACAATTCGCCTACATCAAAAGATATTAAAATGTCACCTTCTTCTAAGTGAACATTCTTAATTTTATCTAAGAATTCCAACGAGTTAGTAACCGCAAAGTTATCGTACGAGATATATAATTTGCTGAATTCTTCTACTAACTATTTTGAAATAACAAACGAAGTATGTTTGAAATTGAAGTATACGGATTATTTAAAAAACTCACTTACAAGCTTAGTAATTTAGAATTTGAACAATGGTTAGATTTCCAAAGAAAAATGTTCGTAGTTATCGATGCCAGATTTTTGAAGAAAATGTGTTCACTTAAAAACAAACTGAGAAAGTTGAAACCACAAAAACAAATTTCTTCGGAAATCGAGAACATTGTAGAAAACCTTTCTTCTCAGTCCTTTGATAATAGAGAAATAGCCCTTTTGAATAAGGGTTTGAATTTTGCAGAGCCTCTAGTAAAAAATTGTTTACCAACTATTATAGCGAATATCGAAAGTTCTATTCAATACGGGCTAGAGTCAAAAAGGAAATAAGGTTGTTATGCTAGACAAAACAGATTATTTTGAAAGAGTAGACATTTTGATTCAAACTGGTCTTTACGATACAATTGAGAAAAACCCGTTATCAAAAATGATAACAGAAGTAAAAAGTACCTTAAAACAGTGTAAAAACCTTGTGTCCGATAAACTAAAATTCAAACACATAACCCACAGTTATCTAAACTGTATTGCCTTCCCAAAATCCATAAACCTGGGAAGTCCATGAGACCTATTGTTTCTGCTGTTAGATCACCAACGTACAATATTTCAAAATGATTATTTGAAGAATTCAACAAATTAAATATCTCGTATGATAACTTTGAGGTTACTAACTCGTTAGAATTCTTAGATTCTTAGAAAAATAGGTGAAATTTTTATATTTTGTGTTCATTGTTTCCTCGTGTACCGATACCATTAGCTTTAGAGTACCTAAAGGAACTACTTGAATTCAATAATTTAAAGAAAGAAATTATTGATGTATATTGGCTTTTCCATAAAATTATGTATGAATCAAAATTTTTTTCGGTTCAACAATAAATATTATAAACAACTTGAGGGACCTGCGATGGGCAATTGCTTATCTCCGTTCCTTGCAAATTTGTTTATGGGTAGATTGGAAACCCAATTCAAAAAATACCTCAAGTATTTCCCAAGGGTGTGGTATAGATACGCAGACGATATATTTGCTATTTTTGATACTAAAACAGAAAATTTGGACAGTTTCGTAGAAACATTGAACAATAAATATCATTCCATTAATTATACGTACGAAAAGGAGAACAATAGGCAATTAAGCATATAATAATAATTCTCGACACGTTAGTTATTAGAAATAACGATAACATAGAATTTGATATTTATAGGAAATTTACTGATACTGATAGGAATATAACATCCGACTCATTTCATTGCCGTCAACACAAAATGGCAGCATTTAATTTCTTAACTCACAGGTTAGTCAATTTTCCATTAAGTAAAGAACGTTTTAACAATAAAATGAATTGGATTAAAAATATAGCTAAAAGTAATGGATATAATGATAATTTTGTACATAAATTAGTAAATAGACATAAGCATAAGAAAATGTTAAAAAATGCCACTACTCTTCAAGCACCTGAGGCTCCCAATAAATTTACAATAATCCCATATGCTCCCAGATATACGAGAGGTCTAGAAAAAGAATTTAAAAACGTTGGTTTAAGAGTAGCCTACAAAACGGAGAACAGTTTGAAAAATCTCCTTGGAAACCCTAAAGACAAAGTCGACTTGAAGGAGAGTAGTGGTATCTATGAAATTAGCTGTAATGACTGCGATCTAAAATATGTTGGGCAAACTAAATGCTCCATAAACATTCGTTTTAAAGAACACATGGCACATTTAAGATACGGAAGAACAGAAAAGTCAAGCGTTGCCCAACATGTTTTGGAAAACAATCACCAAATAGGAATAAATATTCTGAAACTAATTAAAAATGTATCTAAGAATAGATTATTGGACGAATTTGAGAGTATAGAAATAGTTAAATATGGTAAGAAAGCACTAAATAAAGACAGAGTGCCTATTTCCTATAGTCTCCTCTATTACTTACGACAACGGAGCAGTCGGGTGCAACTAAGTGTGACCACATTTACCTGTAAATAGTCTCGGTAAGGATAAGTTACTTTAGTTTATATCATCTGCTGATGATGCTAACTTGGTTAGCGACACGCGCGTCCAGAACGTAACAAGTTGTGGTGTAGTGTGATTAGAACTCTTATATTTAGATCAACAGTTTATAAAGGTATAACAAAATATATATTCATAGGGCTTCCTTCTTGTATAGTAATTTTATCTCAGTCTTATTTTTTAGATATCTTCCTTCTAGTAGGTACTAGTTTAACTGTATCTGTAGTGATTTTTGTATAATGTTTTTATAAAACTTTTAATTTTAAACTCTAGGTGTTGCGACGTTTTAAAACTGCTAAATGTTTAGTGACCTCTAAAGCAGTGGTTGATTGTGGAAGTGGTCAGTTGGGAAACTCTTGAAAACTACCACACGAAAGCAGGTACCTTCTATCTTCTTAAGAAACGAAGAGGGAAATGGTTTTTGGTCAAACAGTACAAACGTTTCGTATGGGTATTTAGTATTAGATACTGCTAATCCAGAAGTTAGATTTTTAGAAGTTTTAAAAATAATGCTATATTTTATGATATGTTTGATTATCGATTAAGGGTTCCTTAAATTGTGGGGCCCCTAGGCCAGTATCTACTGTGCGTATTGGATAACCTGTCCCTGATTTGGTAGTATTTAGTACTTTTGAAGCCTTTTTGATCGTGCATGAAGGTAATAAACCATTATGATTTTGGCAGACACTCAAAAACTGAAATTGTCAAACGTCAGTAAACAGCTTCCTTAAACTTGTTCAAATTATTTTGCATAAGAAATTGTATGAAAAAATACATTGTCGCTTTATTAAAAAAAAAACTCGGTAAGAAAATTGTTTCTGATTCATTTACATAAAGCTTTTTGAGCCCTACAAGTATTTGCTGTTCTAATATTATAACAAAGAACTTTATAATTTTAGGACAACGATATACGGTAATATAAGAAATATATGTGTATTTCATTTAAAAAATGTAACAAGCAATTATTTTACAAATTTCAAGATATGACAGGTCTTAAAGGGAATTCGAGAAAAGTTATTTATATTAGGTGCTTAAAGTTTTTCTTCAATTCTTACTCTGAGGGTGGGTGACAAAATATAAAAAATAGTCCTGTAGGTACATCAAATTTGTTTAGTACCAATTAACATTATGCATATTTCTGTATTGCATTTTTTTGAAAATCATTTTGTTGTGAAAAATATTTTTATGTTGCCACTGCAAGAGTATATCTTATATGGCAATATAAAACGCATCGTATCTATCTTTAACTCTCGCCTTGTAAACTGCAATGGGTTCTTATTCCTCCCTCCCCGGTCTTGTCACGCTTACTGACAATACAAGTTTATTAACGAGTACGTTTTAATACAATAATTAAGGTAAATTGTATCTTAATTATTGCATTAAAACGTAAGGACATATATTATTCTCCTTGTCGGATCTTATCAGAGGCAACGCTGTAAAGTTGGAACGACAGACTTCATTGGTAGTATTAATATGTTTAATATATTTGTATAACAATCGTTTAACTATCAATCAAAATTAAAGTCTACTGTAACACTGTTTTGACTGCAAAACAACGTATCTATTTTACACTTTGTTAAGAACGATAGAATAGCAATTACAAATCCATTAACCCTTTAATTAATCGTACTTACAAATTAATAAAACATTAGGAAAAATCTCGTACGGCGCGCACGTTAATTAATACAAAAAAAACAACATTTTATCTTACCTATGAAAAGATACGTTAAGGGTTAAAAAGTTCAAACTCGCACAAATATTATCAAAAATGACCCAAAAATTGCTTAAAATAATGCTTTTACTAAAAGCAACACCGCTTTGTTCGATTTACATCTTTACTAGTTGTAAAATCGTGTAGTCTGCAATAGACAAAAATGCGGCGTTGTTTTCGGTTTTGGCATTGTAGGGAAATAAATCAGGTTATTTGAATAATTATGTGGAGATAATTATATATAGTTACTAAAATATTAAAGAGATTATTATTAGAGTATTAGGGCCACCTTAAAAAACTATTTTTATATTATCTTAGCAATTATAAATTTTGTTCATAGACATTGTCTAAAATTGTGTTCTATGACATCATCCTTTCGAATGAACCAAACCAAGATGATATAATAGACCCAACAAGTAATATTTTAACAATATATGGTCGCGTTCAAATCAAAACAATTCCGTTTCCCTGTTATTACATATATGCTTTTACCAAACTACTGTTGGTATTCATATTTTGATTTCTAAACGGATGATACCTACAACATAAACAGGTCAGTTGTTAGGTAATCACAAGAATTACTTTAGCTTTGGAGTGGAAAGACTCAAATCATTGATTTTAAAGCAAAAAAATTCAGATAACCAAAACCAAAAATGTGTCAATATAAAATGTGGATTTTACATATCAACCAAAACAATGGTATGATAATTATTTCCCTGAGATAATATGTACTGATCTTGTTTCTCTCTGTCTACGTGGTCGCTGCAGCGAAGAAGTGCATACACCTACACCCAAGAAATACGACGCTGTGTTCTTAAGTAGAGGTGGCTAGTGAATGAGTAATTCGGTTCACGTGATCCGATCTGTGATTTTAATGAATGACTCGAGTCACTCATCTTAAAATCACTCGAGTCTCGAATCTCAAACGACTGCTAGGTTCACTTACTACGTACACTCTCTGACTCTGACGCGGAACAATTTGAACCATTCTTTGTTCCATGCTTGGCAGTCGGTCCCGGATGAATTAAATATTATTTAATTGTCAATATTTTTACATAACTGATAAACGGAAGGGGTATTTCATCCGCTTATTTTTTATTCCTAATACTACAAGAAACATAATTTGTTTATTTCGATGCTTATCAATAAATTGATTATAAATGAGTGTAATTCATACTTGCATCCCAGACTTTCAGATAATAATAGAATAAAGTTAATACATTATAAATAAAATATAATGAACATTAGAACATTACAAAATATATTTATTTAAGTATTTATAATTTACAAAAGCAAACAAAACCTATAACTTAAGGAGTTATACGAGTAAATTATTCCCACACTACACTGGTTTGTTTTTCTAATCTTGATATTGCTAGTTAACTCTTAATTTTCAAAACATTATCCAAGAGCCCACTTTTAATAATTGCGAATAATACCAATGATTAAAATATCATATCAACTAAACACATCTACGCAGCATTCAGAATTCGGGTAATTACTAGCCTTAATAACCTAATAACCATTAACCAAACATGCATAAAATTCCAGAAATGTTAATCAAAATGAGTCATCTGCTAGTTAGGAGCAAAAATAACTTATCCGTCCGCATGCAAACCAAGTTGAAATCTGTAAATGCGAGTGATTCACTGAGCAATGAGCATCCAGCGAATCGTCAGCAGTACGCCGCGCCGTCGCTCGCAGCAAGTAAGATATCACAGATATGCTGGAACTCCGCTCCGATAAATGACTCGATGACTCGAGTCAGTGACACAATTCATTTAATGCTGATGACTCGACTGACTTGACTCAATAAAAAGACTCGCTTTTGCCATCTCTATTCTTAAGGCGACGAGTCACTCCGTGCCGCGTTATTGCCAGCTTGGGATGCTAACAGCGGCTGGTTCTCTTGATAGACGAGAAGACTCGAAGTGGTTAGAAAATAACGACAAACGTTCCAGTTTACTGTTATATCTGCTTTTAGTAAACGAAATAAATAAGAAACATACCGCCCGGCCAAGATGCATATTTCGGTATTTCGGATATGCAGTTTCAACTATTCGACTAAATCAAAAGGAAAAAAAAATATATATATATATATATATATATATATATATATATATATATATATATATAGATATATATATATATATGTATATATATATACATATATATATATATATATATATATATATATATATATATATATATATATATATGACCACTGTTAGAACACCTTTATATTATAAATCACATACACAACGCATAGTTACACATATTTTGCGCCTAAATTTTTTAACATACTTCCAAAAGAAATACAGTCGGATCTACATAAGAAGGAAAATTTTAAAGAACTAACTAAAGCATACATTCAAGATCACTATTGAACTTTGATTTGCATATTGAATTCATAAGCCACATAATGATGTATTATGAACTATTATTCTATCACCCGTTATTTTGTTTACATATTTCGCTTATTTTCGCAACATAAGCCTGAAATAAAATCCTTGTGTTTCATTGCCTAGCGCGAGACATTTGCTTTTATTTATCTTATTTATATACCTATATTGAACTGGTGAAAAGTTCTTGCTTGACAAATAATGCAAAATGACAACATTAAAACATTTAGTCACGTATCTTACATGTTAAATTTAACATTTTTTGTTAAATAGCAAAAAACCTTTTCTCAAAATTTTGAAAAATGGTAAAGAAAAAGTTGTTTCTTTTTTGGTTTGACGTCGAATTTCTCTTTTTTTTTCATTTGATGCGCATTTGAATTAAACTAACTAAGTTCATCGTCGTTGACGAAAACAGATGGATCCAAACAAATGCGTCCAGCTTGATGCAAAGTTTATCCAGTTTCCACAATTTAATTTCACATTAGGATATTCATTAACTTAACACATATTTATTTACATTTTAATAAAAACAAACCTGACAAACCCCCTTTTTGTCTTTTCCTATATCGCCCTTTCTAAAAAGAAATAGATTATTTTTATTAAAATATTGGAAATTGCCAAATAAAGCCTAAAATATAAAGTAGCCTAAGAAAATAATTGATTAAATTCTTCATCCAATGATTCTATTAATAATAGTGCACCGAAATTTCAATTATCTGAGACAAAGTTGATACTTTTGCCTTTTTAGTAAAAAAATATGTACTTTTCAAAATTGAAGTAGGCCCAACTGGCATTAATTTATTTCTTTATTAGAAAACTCATAGTACAATTTTATTTTTGTCATATTTTTTACTCAAATATAATTTTTTTCATCTAAACAAAATTGTGACATGAGTTTTTATGATTTGACCGATTATTTCAAAAAACATTAGCACCTTATTTTTTTAAATAATAAATACTTCTTAAAAATGATAAACCTTAATTGTACTAGCTTTAAAATTAGATTATAATGTCACAAATTATCATAATATTACTATTAATAAATACTCAAAACAATGCAGAAACTTAGCGATATTAAATTCATAGGGGTCTTTAGAGCATTAATAAATTTAGGCTTGTATGCTCGAAATGTATCTTTAAGTAACATTTTTTTCTTACACTTTGTTCTATTATTTTACCAAAATTAGTGATATTGGTTTGTTCCTCTTCAACAACACTTAAACCAACACTAAGTTGAGCATCTTCATCAAACTTAATAGGAGTGAGAGGTTTTTGAAACTCATTTTCAACAGAACCGGTTAGGTTAAATTTTTTCATTATTCTAAACATAGTACTAGCATGAAAATATTTTCCTGGATATCGTACATTGAAAAAAAAAACAGTTAATTCATAGTCCTTCACGGATGGAAAAATATAATGTGTGTTCATTCCGGGAGTAAATCCGTTCAATACTGTCGTTCTGCAAAGAACAGTTTTACTGACGTTTCGCCAAAATCACATTTGGCACATGTGTCTCTATTCGGACGGGAAAACACTGTGTAACAGACTTCGGGAAAATTTCTATGCGACGCCAACGGTTAGGTTACTTGCTTTTATAAGAAGCCGAGTTTTTTTTCATATCTGGGCTTCAACCCTACCTGCGCACATATGCGACCTAAGGAAATATGTGACAATATAGCAAATAATAATTTACTTATTTAGTAGGCGATTTTATAACATAGATTGAAAATAAACATTAAATCATAGAATTAATAAATTTATTCTTATATCGCATTAATTAACTTTACTGTTTTGTATCTTCCTGGTCGGTAGACCACTGACTGGGAAAACCGAACGGTCGTATAGTACGCGACCGGAGCTTTCAGTGATTGAGTGTCATGGAGCAGAACCCACGTTATGCTGTAAACTCCACCGCAAGTACAAACCGGTCCTCAGTCATTTCCCGTCCACACTCCCTTCACTAATCTATTAGTGAAGGTCAAATTTGGAGTGGGAATACTCGTACAGGATGTTCCAGGTAAAAAAGATATGTAAGACATATAAAAATAAGTTGAATATATAAAATCGCTTTGGTTTAATTGAAGCTATGTTATCTTTACGTTCACAGGGTGCTTATTTTGGCCAAACAGGTATCAACTGTCTTATTTTAAATAGAACGCCCTAAATATTACTATCTGTTAAGGTAGTTTTATTTAAAGACGTTCCCTTCCTTTGAATGTCTCCCAAAATTGCCTTTAAGGCAACTATAGATAGGTAAACAATGACCATCGATGACTAAAATTCATCAAGTATTTTTTGACATATCCTCTGTGGACAGGTAAAATGTATTATCTCCCTCCCTAGATCTGGGATGTTACATTCCTAATTCATATTCATTTATTTTCAGTATTTCGTCAATATTTAAAGGAATAATTCAGACATTATACAATTTTTAAAATCGACTAGTCCCAAAGAACTTGTTTGTTTGCATTATCTGATGTCTAATATACATTTCTTTAAACAATGGATATTATATAGTATTGCCAAATTCTCAGTTTTAATAATTTTATTTTTTATTATTATAACCCCTTATATACTATTTCATATTTAAATAGAGCATTAAAAGAAGAATTCTACGATATATAATAACATGAGAAAACCAACGTTTCTGGCTTATTGACAATTAATTTCAATAATTTTTATTTTTATCTACAAAGGACTTGCCAATACCAAACATATTTCAATAATGACTAAAATTGAACATTTTGAGATTTTTTTCTTTTTTCCTAATTTGACTAAATAAAAATAAAATCAGTAATAACTGAAAATTAAAAAATCACAGATGGTTTTAGTTTCCACGACACTCAATGCCTAAGCGATAATGTAAGTGGAGGGCAACATAACCCGATATATGAAAATATTTTTCTTTAAAAAGATTTTTTATATATTATTTTCTTTGTATTTTTGTTACAGCTTCTGAAATTAGGTAGTATGTCATCTTACGTGAGAAATCCTGTAAACAATCCGCGTGATAATAGAACCTGACATGTACAAAAAATCAATTCTTTTGTTTTAACACATCAAGAAAGAAAATGGCGCCATGTGACTCAATTTTCATAGTGATTTTGAAGGAATGAATGAATAAGCCTTCCTCATACAATCGCTGGAAAAACCTCGGAAAGTAATTCCAATTTGACACGGTCGAAACCTAAGAACCATGATTTCTTAACAGATTACACCTACCAGATGCGAAAGTATTAATAGTTGCTATATACCCAAATTTCGTGGCCTTGGCACCGCAACTGCGGAGGAACAGCCGTAGGGAATTTGTTGACGATTGGCGCTCTCCAACTGAAAAAAAAAAAGTCGGAAATCGATCCGGCATTGTATGAAGAAGATTCGCATCTGGAAAGTGTAATATGTGACTTAAGTTATGCACATATTAAAACACTTCTGTTACCTCTTTACTACGCACTGAGGGCTCGGACCACTTCAAGCGCCATGCTACATTTATCAAATTGTATATCATACTATTTCTGTCATAGCATTTACTTTTTCCTAGATTTTGTCCTAATTCTACTATATTATTAGACATTAAACAAAGGCAGTGTTATATTAAACGTGATCTATTTTCAGATCCTTCTTTACCATCCATTGCACTTCCTGTAATCGAAGATAGAGAAAACTTGTGGGGCAAAACAAAAGAAGCTTTTAAGTATGTTTACAAAAATTATTACGATATGGCAGATTGGTTTTTTAAAGCGGACGACGATACGTAAGTAATAAATGTAAATAATTATATGGTAATATAATGCATAATATGATTTCTCAGAAAATTTAATTCTTGATAATACTTCGTGCATGGAGAAAAAAGTGCTGAATATCATGTCGGGGTCTTGAAAAAAAAAATAAAAAATCCAACGTAACCAGGTAAAACGAGGGGCATATGACAAAATAACGAAACATTTTATCCTAAAATGTGTTTATATATTAATTTTGATGATCATTTGCAAAATTTTATACGAAAATTCCAAGAAACATGTACTATATTTTCTGCCATAATACACCGATGCTGTAATATAATAATATAATGCAGGTTTGGCTATTCAAATAGTTAACACACGAATATTCATCATTCAACTGTAAAACAATTTTAAATGTTTTGTTAAAATAATTTCTAGAAAATTAAATAAACAAATGCCTGTATCTCAATCTGTAAGCTTTCGAAAATTTTAGTCTGATACAGGGTTTCAAAAGAAATATTATTGATAGTTCTTTATAAAATTCTTTACTAAAATATAAAAACAAATTCAAAAAGATAAGAATACATTTTATATACAATTTACACGTCGTAAATTCATAATAACAAATTATTGTCACCTTAGTAAATTTATTTTTATGTTTTATCTTCCAAAACCCTATATTAGAATACATATTGAAAATATCTCGTGGGTTTAACATACAGGACATTGCAACAATAGAGTTTCGTGTGCGAGACAATAATTACTATTTAATTCTCTCCTCGCCTAAAAGTCCGTGACCTACACTATTTTATTTGAAATCTAATATCAGTTGCAGATTGTAAATAACCAACGACATGGAAATAACATAGACCCAGTTGTTTACATTTTGGAGGAATCCAACATTAACCCTGATTTGCCAAACCGTTACTGTGGCCAGATTATAACGGATATCATACTTTATACTATTACCTAAATAAACAAGAAATTCCAGAAATTCCCAGTATAAGTTTCCATATAGAATATTTTAAAACTGATAATTAAATAGCTTATTATAAATAACTCAAACCGAATCTGTTTTAAATGTAATTTAAATCTTCTGTAATTATTATTCCTTATTTCAAGAAATAAAGCCCAGAATAATCGGCAACGTCGGAATTCTACCTTTTTCGGGTATACTACAGATTTCTTTCGGGATCATTCGGGAAACGCCGAAGACGGTCGTAGTCATTCATGATTTCGACCTATTTGATGCGCGGCGTTGTAATTGTTCTAGTTAGTGAAATAAGTGTTCTTCAGAAATCCAAGTGTTTTGTGTGGCTATTTTCAAGAATCTGTTTAAAAAACTTTAAAAATGGTGCGAACTTGCTTTATTTGCAGAAAAAGAAACGATTTAAACCCAGAAGTTTGTTTTCGAAAGTAAGTAAGGTTATGCCATACCAGTGCAGTAGTTGAAGGGTAAAATCACCGTCTAATAGCGTTCTTATATTTGCAAATGAACTATTGTTTTTGTATTGCACATTTCCGTCAGGCTTAAATTATTTTTTTATAACTTCAACTTATCTATAAAGTCGAAGACACTGATGATAAACGGAGTACAGCGTTTTGCTAATTTATATATTTGTGAAAAGTCTTAAATATTCCTCTAAAATTTATCAAACTACCTTTTTTGAGGGGTTAATAAACAACATATAATATACTATTTGGTAAAGCATTGGTAAATTTTAATTGAGTAAGCTGTAGGACCCACTATTTTATGTTGTCATTAATTACTCCAGGATGGTTTGCATTTAATTTTCAAGGAATATTTAGGGTAGTGTCGGAGTTCTCATATAGCAAGCATATACAAAAAATGAAAATAGCGCACTAGCGTTACGTTTCAATTTTTCATTTACTATAGATTTTCTTTAATGAATTTGAATTGCTTTAATTTATAGCCTAAAAATTTGGTTTTTAAAAATAAGTAATCAAAAAAGTAAATAAATACCATCCTGAGGTACATTATTTCAACTAGGGAGAATCTGTTTTTATCAGGTGATTTCGGTAATATAAATAATAATATAATATATTATAATGAATGTTAAAAATATTAAACATCTTGGCACAAAATATTTATATTGTCAATATGTGAAATGTATAGCGGTGAAGGTGGATGCTGGAGAAAAAAGGGGGTAAATTGAGGGATAAATACTGTAAAGATATTGTTTTTCATAATATGGTTTTTGTGGTTTTTAGGGACACGAAGTTCAATTTTGTATTCATATTAATATTGGGCCATGTTTATTGCTGATTTTCTGTAAATATGAATAGATCCAATACATGTAAAGGAGGTGCATTTTTATATAATATTACTTGCCGCGAGCCTGGCAAACTTTTAAAAGTAGTGGACCCAAATTTTTACTTCGCTTAAATAGAACTAAAATGTGTTGGAAAAAGGGTGAAATCGAAATGTCTTGAAAAACAAACCCGATTTCAAAAAATAGGTTGCATTAAAAAGTGATACATTATATTTTATTACATATTTCCTATGAAGTCGGTGGTAAGCTGATAAAGAAAGGTATTAAATAAGCATTATACTCTTGGTATAGACATCAAAATACAAAGTGGGTCCATGTAACAAAATTTAGTTTTATCTTCATCTTTAGTAACAATAGTAATAAGAACTCACCCTGTTATTGGTTGTATTTTGTCATGGAAATGCTTGTTCTTTAATGACTAAGCTTATTGCTAATAATAAATATTGCCATATGAACCATTACATAAATATGTCTTTTGCAGGCAGTAGCCAGGATTTCAGTTCTAGGGGGATCCAACCCTGTCAAAACCAATTCAATGACAAAAAAATTATTAAGAAGAATGCTTTTTTTTTCACTTGTTGCTAGCCCCCCTGCAAGTGCAACAAAATATGAAAAAAAGTTGCAAAAAACTTGTTATTTGCCAATATCTACTAAAACATTGCAGGTAGAGCAATTATGAAAATATAAAAAATTATAGGTATATCTTGAGCAAATAGGACGTTGGCGACTTTTGCTTAATATTTTTAGGTTTTATATATTTAATAATATTTTAATAAATAAGTGCTTAGTCACTTTGTTAATATCCAGGTTAATGTGGTGCTATCTTCCATAGAGGGTCTGGAACCATATTGCTACATTAAAAATTTGGATTTCTTTAATCATAAATGTATTCATCTTTCTTTTTAGTACTTTCTCGAAATTCTAAAACTACTTTTAATGAGCGTCTTAAAAGTTTTTCTTTTTTTGAGAATTCTAAATATTCCTTACTGTCAAAATCGAATATTTCTTTGAGGTAATTTTTTTCAATTCCCAAAGGTAAATTCAATAATTTTCTTATTCCTTAAATCGTGTTTTGTATACGTAAAGATAAGAACTTCAAAATTATGTGAAAATGGATCACGAAGAGAAATGTTCAGCAGCTACCATATATTCTAAGTTTAATAATAATAATTTTTGTTGGAATTATCATAAATTTGGTCTCGGCACGCATTCGCAATTTTGCTTATGACAGGAGATTTTTGTGGAAGAAAAATGAAATTTATTTTCCTATCGATTTATGTTAGAAACTGTCATACTTACGAAAAAATCATTTGTTGCGTCTTTGTTTAGGGTAGTCTTTCTTAATTTTTTACATTTACATATTTGCGAAACTTCTTTGCAATCGCGGAATGTCTAACAGTGTAAACTTGGGCTTGTTAAAAAACCCGTCAAAAAGTTAGAATTTCAAAAAATAGCCTGCTCCCTAATTTTCCTGAGGTTCGAGTTAAAAAATAGCTGTAGTAAGCAAAGCCAATACGGAACTGCTAATCAGCAGTTATTGGAATTCTACTTTCGTGGGTTAAATTATGTAAAAACTCCTAAATATGTTTAGGGTCTCGCACGGGGGGGTCCGGACCCCCCCCTAGACTACGTGCCTGGTCTTTTAACACAGATAATTAGTGAAACAATTATATTAAATCAGCTTCTTGCTAACCTAAAGTTTTATATATATATATATATATATATATATATATATATATATATATATATATATATATATATATATATATATATATATATATATATATATATATATATATATATATATATATATATATATATATATATATATATATATATATATATATATATATATATATATATATATATATATATATATATATATATAGACGAGTTTAATTATTATATAAATTATGATATATTAAATTAATATGCTGTTACTTTTGTTTTGTCGATAATAATAGTTGTTTGTTATTATATCAAACCATTTATACATAAATTATACCAAACTTTTAAACTTTGTTTTATTTTTATAAACCACGTGCCCGGGTGAAAATTTATAAAGTGCAGCACCACTTTCAACCTTGTTATTTAAATTTTTATAAAAAAAAATTAAGTTTCAAATATAGTGTAAAATATTATACAGGGTGCTTCAAAATCACCAAAAGGTTTCGATGAATTTATTTTTAAACATCTTGCATTTTAATGCATTTATTTACTTTTTTTATTATTGATTTCTTGATAAAAGTTGGTGGCGCAGAAAAAATATTTTTGATAGTAATAAACTCTAGATCAGGATGTTCAAAAAAGTGGATTTCACTAACAATTTCAAAAAAACGTAATTTTAAGGGCCATAAAAAATCGTAAATATAAACTGAGTAAAATTTCTTATATTTTAGTTATATTATAGTTATGAAGATATTTAAGGTCATACAGCAAAGAAACATTTTTCTATTTAAATCTTTCCTTAGCTATTACTAATATGACATCTAATACTAAACCTTTATTTACGATTTTTTACGGCCGCGGCAGTCACACAAATTTAAATTTTTGAAACACATTTTATCGCATTTTTTGAATGCCCTGTATACCTGACTTAAAGTTGAATATTGTGAAAACAATTTTTTCGAAAGCACACAAGTTTTATCAAGCAGAAAGTTTTTCGAGAAATTGATAATAAAAAAGTTTCCCACATAATATCTAAATTAACTGTTTTCAAGTTATTATTAAAACTCTCACTTTTGCAATGTGAAGTCGTTCCTGTTCATCTTAGAACAAAAAAACTGTCGTATCCACCATACTAATATTTGGGCTCAAAAAATATAGCAAATAATACATTATCTCAAAAATAGCTACGCCACTGGTAAGCCTCGTGAAGATATCTGACAGCGTTGCAATTTTCACCGCAAACTATTCTTTGTGCGATCAGTCCGTCTTTTTTCCACTCATACACAACAACAAATTGATGTTTGATTCTATTTATTTCATTTTTATGAACGAAATTCGGGGTCTATTTCTTTTTGACGTCATTGTAAATAACCTATAACATCTAAGTGTCAGGACGTTTCGACCTCACCACACAAAACCATTTTTAGGTCAATTTTCTGAGAACCTCTCGCGTGTAGTGTGGACGTGTATCGTGACTTCGCCGCGTTTACCGCGTATTATCACTTCGTTCCATGTCTTGTCGGTCTTTTGACGTCGCATCAAAGGGATGCTACACTGCTTGATTCGATAAGTCTGGACAGGACCGCGTATCATCAGAACGTTTTTACCAGTGTGGCGGTCAGTCACTATTTTTTTGTAAGCTTTTCTTTTGATCTGAAGTGTTAGTATTGGCTTTTAGAAAGATAGAATGGACACAGGAGACAACTTTAATATTTATCCAATTATATATGGAAAAAGAAATATTGTGGGATACAAAAAACCATACTATTACAATAAAATTTAAAAACAAGATGCCTGGGAAACAATTGTCAAAGAATTGGGTATCCCTTCCGATGAATGCAAAAAGAAAATATCAAACTTCTCCTCTTTAAGAAAAGAAAAACTTAAAATTATTGATGGTTTAGAAATCTTTAATACGTACTGCAAGCTGCTGAATAAATCACCAGTAGCTAAAAATCTGAGCGTTACAGCTAGCCTCTCTTGGATAGTTATAGTTTTCCACAAAAAAAGTGTCTTTTTTCGCAATTTTTGGTCCAATTAAACTCAAAAGATATTTAAAATCTGGTGATATTCTCGTAAAATTCTTATAAAGACTGCTAATTTGTGGAAATTTTACATCCTTAAGTAAATGGTTTCCTCCATATTTCAATATTTTAGTGTAGAGACGTTGCTGCCACCATCTTTTCTGTTTTCATTTATAGTGCGATAAATGGTCTATAACTATGTATGCTGCTATTGCACATACAGGTACACTGCGTTCAGTTCAGTGGTACTAACTGTATAAAGCCTACTGTTTGATAGTTAAAATCAGTGTCAAGGTTCTCATTAAACAAATACGGGTAGATAGAATTACAGAATGTGGTATTTTATAATAATTATTATTGTTTTATTATATTTCTTACATCTGTTTATATTAAACTGTAATTACAAATCAAGTTAATATGTGTCTTTTTGGTCGTTAATAGCATTAGGACTACGTTTGATAGCTATCATTTCTTGGACTTTTCTTTTTTTGACGTTCAATTTTTAAAATTTTTGTTTTGTTGAAATCAAATTTGTGATTTTTTTTTGGCTTTCATGTTTTGTTAGAGCAGTCTGAATTTTTTTGTCACATTTATGACCTTTCAACCGATTTCCGAGATATTGGCTTCTTTGTCCAATGTATACCACATCACAGTCGTTACAAGGTATCTGGTATATGACGTGGGATTGTTTATCTTTTGAAGTTTTTGAATTTAGTTTTGTAAAACAGTTGCCTAGCAAGTTATGACTTTTACAGCCTATATTTATTTCGTTTTTGGAAAAAACGACTTTAATTTGTTCTGACAAATCTCGTATAGATGGAAAAGAAAAGAAAACATTTTTCTGATTTTTATTTTGCGGCCTTTTGTTATAAAATTTATGTATTCTTTTCTTGAAAATTGAATTAATTAAATATATAGGATACTTGTTAATCTCTAGTGCATCTTTAGCGTTTTTCCGAGCCTCTTGGAGATACTCAACATCAAAAAGTTGTATTGCCCTATCAGCCAGACGGATAATAATAGATTTTTTTTCGAGTAAAAGGATGGTGTGATAAGTAGTTTACCTATCTGGAGGACCATATTTTTTTAGTAAACCATTGCGTTTTTATTGTATTATTTATGTTACAGAAAGTCAAATCTAAAAAGTTAATTTTATTGTTGATTTCCGTTTCGGTGGTAAATTGTAACTTTTTATGATAGCTGTTAAAACAATTAATTATATAATCTTTTTCATTTTAAGGAAAATAGTGATGCAATCATCCACGTATCTGTAAAAGAAAAAAAATGTCTTTAAATAAAAAGTAGTAGGAGTTAAGTGTAAGTTCTATTGCTTCTTGAAATTCTTAGAGGGGATATATATTTTTGTATAGTATTCCATTTCTTTCTAATAAGATTTATGTTAATGGAACGTTTGTATATAAAGCAATGACGTCGAGAAATATTTGATTTGATTGATTTGATATCTTGATGTTTTTTTATTTTTTCTTTAAAATCCCTAGAATCTTCAATATAATACTTATTTTTGTTAATAACGTGTGATATAAAATGTTTGAGATATTTAAAGAGTGGATTTAGAGGTGACTGGACACAAGAACCTATAGGGCGTAATGAGATGCTATCTTTGTATAAATTTAGAAGACCGTATATTTTTGGAGGGATTGCATTATTTACTTTAAGGTTTTTTTGCCTATTTCTGGAGATATGTAGGTAATTTTTTCCCATTTGTCTACTAAGTCATTATTTTTCTTCTGGTATATATTAGTAGGGTCATTTTTGATTAAATGATAAGTCCTAGTGTCACTTAAAAGGTGATTCATTTTTTCATTATATTCATTGGATTCCATAATTAGAGTCTTATTTGATTTTATAGAGGTTTAAGAACGACAGCAGCAGAATCAGAAACTGGGTTTTCAAAGGCTAAAAGTGGGGGTGTGGGACTGTGTGGTTGAGTTAGCAAGTTGGTAAATTAGGAGACACAATTACCAACCAAATTAAAACCAGCATCTATACAGAAGTATCTGTAATTCAAAAAGCATAATTTTTTTGTTGTCAGTTGGTTGTTTGTATGCCCCCCGCCCCCTAATAGCCAGAGTCTACGGACGTCCCTGGAGATTTTCATTCTAGTACGGTATCCTCGTTATTAATAATTTTATCCGAAAAAACCTGTTAATTTATCTATTTGGCAACAGCTTAAAAACTAATAAAGATATCACTGTGCGGGTTCCGCCAAAACCTCGGACTTTTATTACTCTTTATAACTAGCGTGTGGGAAGTATAACCTTCCATTTAAAATTTAGAGAAAACTATACCAGTTTGTGAATAATTAAGGAGTGTCATTTTTAAATGTGTTCAGATTATTTGTTGTGTTTAGATTGACAAACAAAAATCTTTTATTCAGTTGCGAAAAAGCCAAAAAAGATTTTTGTTTGTTAAGGAGTGTCACTCGATCCGAATTCTAAAGCATAAGCTAAATAAGCTTAAAATCATTCAATTTGTATTAGGGGTTCAGAAGATATAGAGATTTAAATATAAGATATTAAATACAAATATTAACATAGTTGGACGATTCAACTATTTTAACCTGTTTTTTGTATATGTATGTCCATAATATTTAAATGTATCTATTAACAAATCCTAATTGTGAGACGCAATCTCCTGAAATGAAAAAAGTAAGCAATACTCATAATGATAAAGTCTGTTTTATTATTACAATTTATAAATATTATTACAATAGCGTCTATACCTATATACAATATTATTCGGTTTGCACTCTCTTTTTTATAGCGATTTATGTGTTAAACATTGTTAACAACCGTCCGTTATGAAGAGTGGTAATTCAGGACATGAAACGTACTTTTTACATTTAAGTCGCCAAGAAACGGCTTTAAATAAACTGATGAAATTTGGCACATTTTTAGAACACACCTGCTCTTTCAAATGATATCGTTTGTGGTTTTTCATCCATTAATGTGTTTAATACACGATAAATATAAAATATATAAACTTGAAATTTTCAAGGTTTAAAAAGTCTAGGAAAATTGCAATTATAGCACTGCTTAAAAAAATAATTCATTTTTTGGTTGTCAACCGTAAAAAAATATTTACAATTTTTTATTGAAAATGACGGAAGGCAAAGATAATAAGAGGCAAAAAAGTACAAAAATTGTTATGTTTTAATATTTTTATTACTCGCCGAATGCCACCACTGTTATGATTTAATAATTTTAGTATTTTGTATTAGCACTGGTAGTAAATGTAAACACTTCAACTTGTTTCAAATCTCTCTATTATCTTCTGTACAAGAGGGACACAAATCTTTACTCTTACTGTGTCTACTGACTTAATTCTACTGACAATATAGTACTGACATAATGACTGACCTGCTCTCTAGTGACTACCTAGAACTTATTTTTATATGAATTCCCTAATTTGAGATGCAGTGGCGTATCTGTAAAATTGATTAAAAAAGGTGTCTATAAAAGTAATTTGGGGAGTATTTGCTACGCCACTGCTTACTGTACTACAATGGTTTCTTTTAATGTTTTTATAGCTGAACCTTCCCAAGCTTTATCGACATAGTGTAAATGAGTTTATGATAGGTTTTTTCGGGTATAATAATATTTGGGGCCGAAGAACGTGCATAAAATAGAATTTGAAGTAGAATTTAAAATACATATTGTTTACTTAGAATTTCCCTTGCAATAAACAACCATTAAAGCAGCTTTTGTCGGAAGGTTCCGCCGAAATATAATGTATGTCTAAATATTGCATTTACGTGTCAAACTATCTCTAGACTAATGAATATATAATACTTAAGACTATTCACAAATAAAATGACTATAAAATAATGGGGTCACAACACCTCCCCCTAAATGAGAGATTTTATAATAATGAAATTGTTAGAAAATTTCGTTCCTGAGTTAAAATATAAATTATGATACAAAATATACATCCTTGTAATTGATACTAATATTTAACAAAAGTATTATGTTCGAAATGTTTTTACAAAATTTGCTATGAACTATGTTCTTATTCTATATTATACTAACCTATATAATATTGAAAACTGTTTTTTTTTTATAATAATTAGGCATTCTAAATCTACTTAGATTCTACTAAAGAAATTTATTACTTATAATAAAACATAATATTATTACTTATCTAATTGATGGTCTTGAGGACGTGTGACCAATAGCTCTGCGAGGCGTGTATGATATACCTGGTTGATCGTCCTCAGGGTGATCATCATTATTAATTCTATTAGAAGTTTCACTAGTATACTGAGCTATATATCTATTACTTCTCGGGGATGGTTCAATGGTTTGATTTACCCTTACGCAAATATTTGGTATTATTCCACAACAGGAAGTTTTTCTTATACATTTTGAATATATTTTGTAAACAATAAATAATAATACAACAACAGATACAATGTAAGCTAAAACAGAACCAGAAATATTATATGTTGACAAAAAATTATTTTTTTCAAGATTTTCTGTTAGCTTTTCTATGTCGTCTAGTTTATGGCTAGCGATGTTCAGTTCAGGAATGTGCTTTGAAAGAATCTTATAATTTTCGTTTATTAAAATTTCTGTCAGGTTAATGTTATTATTTTTTATTTTTTCACAACAGTCCTCACTAATTTCTAATGGCGGAACAAACTCACTAAATATTTTCGACTGAAAGGCATTACCGTGAGGCACGAGCATCGTTGAAACACTATACGCTTTACACTGTTTTCCTATGGTGACACTGCCGCAATTTTTTAAAATAACGTCTACTGGTTTATTTTGATTAATACATGAAATGGTTAATGATTCAGGGCAAGGCACTGCAAACAGCCAAGTATTAGTTGTAAGTAACTGAATAAAGATACCTCTATTAGAATTTAATATATGTTTTTCGCATACTTCTGGAATTTTATTTGTTACTTGAAGTAACTTCATTTCACAGTTTTCCACTAAATGAGCCAATGAAACTGGTTTTTGTTGCTGACAAATCATTTTATCATCCGTCATTTTTATAAATTTATTATATTCGAGATATAGTGATACTGAGTAGTATTATTCTGAAATAGGAGAAAACATAAAATTTAAAAATACTATCTACATACATTTATATTTTAAATTATTTTCTATAATACATTTATACATGTTTTTTTTTTTTTTGCTTTGTGTTAATCATAAAACTGTTTTAATCTATTGGCATGGACGCATTGTTTGTTTTTGCCTTTGTGTATTATAAAATTAACGTCAGAAGTTTTATCTATTATTATATAAGGTCCAATCCATAAGGATGTGAGTTTTTTGCTTCTGCCTCTTCGCACTGATTCGTCATAAAGTAGCACCTTATCACCTATTTTAAAATCTCTAATTTTGCAATTTTTATCGTAATTTTGTTTTGAAACGCTTTTACTTTTCAATAGATTTTCTTTAGCCAATTGGCTAGAATATTGTAATTTTTGTTTAAGATTGGCAACAAAATCATCATATGTGTATTAAGTTTTCATAGGTTGAATAATTGAAATAGGTAAATTAGGGGTATGGCCAAATAAAAGTTCAAAAGGTGAAAAGTGGGTTGCAGTATGCGGAGTTGTATTATAAGTAAATGTTGCAAATGGAATCCAGCTATCCCAGTCTTCCTGACTATCTTTGATAAAATGTCTTAAATACTCCTCTAAGACTCTATGAGAACGTTCTAAAGCTCCGTTGGATTCTGGATGATAACTAGTAGTTTGAACCTTTTTTATTTTTAAAAGTTTGCAAGTATTTTTAAAGATTTCACTTAAAAAATTTGAACCTTGATCGGTAATTAGAGTCTCAGGTAGTCCATATAGACAAATTATTTTCGTTACGAAGTAATAAGCT
Source organism: Kuschelorhynchus macadamiae (assembly GCA_030620095.1). Lineage (NCBI taxonomy): Eukaryota > Metazoa > Arthropoda > Insecta > Coleoptera > Curculionidae > Kuschelorhynchus > Kuschelorhynchus macadamiae. The sequence continues at coordinate 239,845 of JAUTXW010002837.1, read as the reverse complement.
ACTGTTGAGGCTTCTTGATTTTTTATAGGAACATTAATATTATACTTTGTCAGGTCATCTTGGAAGGTAAGAATATATTTGTTACCTGCTTCCGTTTCAGGTAAGGGACCAACAATATCGAGAAAACATCTTTCAAAAGGTTTAGTCGCGGTTGAAGTTATGACCATTGGCATTTTTGTTTTTCGCGATAATTTGTTTTTTTGACAAGATTCACATTTTTTTATAAATCTTTTTACGTCTTTTTTCATGCCTCTCCAGGTATAAAATTGGGATAATTTTTTATGTGTACGGGCAATTCCTTGATGACCGCCTAAAGGAGAGTTGTGGAATTCTTCTAATAAGGTTTCCTTTTCAGATTCAGAGGGTTTCTTAAAATTATTATTGTAAACTGTTATATCTACATTAGAGTTTTTAAAAATATATCTTATCATGGGATAAATAATTTCCCATTTTACTAACGGGTTGTAATGATATTTAATAAATGACAATTTAAGTTTTTTGTTACTTACAAGATTTTTTAACTTTAGTAGACAAGACCATATATTTTCATAATTTGTGTCATTTAACATATTTTCATTATCATTGAGTAAAAATATATTACAGTCGTTGTTTTGGTACTGAGAGACGGAAGGTATTTTTAAATCGTTTTGAACGTTGTATGATGCAAGAAATTGTTTAATCTGATTATTTTGTTCCAAAAAATTGCTCTTTGTTAAAAAATTTGGGAAAAAATAATATTATAGGATCTGAATTATTTATCTGAAATAAATTAGCGTTGTTTTCTTTTAATTTTGTGTTAATAACAATATGTGTTTGCAGATAATTTAAAAATTTTTGATAATCTGTTATCATATCAGCGTTTACCGTTTTAATCATTCTACTTAAGGCATCATCATTTGTATTTAACTTTCCGGCCTTATAAATAATTTCGAAATTGTATTCTTCCAATTTTCACCTAAATCTTGTAAGACGCGACCCAGGTTCATTTATGTTAAATACATAAAGTAAAGGTTTATGATCCGTAACTATCTTAAAATTTGTTCCAAAAACATATGGTCGAAAATGTCTAACTGCCCAAACAATTGCCGCTAATTCTTTCTCTGTCGTTGAGTAGTTTTGTTCGGCTTTATTAAGAGTTCTACTAGCATAAGCTATAGGTCGATCATTATTAACTTTTCCTTGTGATAAAATTGCACCAATCGCATAATTACTTGCGTCGGTAGTTATAATGAATTCTTTTGAAAAATCTGGGTACTGTAGTACAGGAGGAGAAGTAATGTTATTTTTAAGCGTTTGAAATGAAATATCACAAGCATGGCCCCATTTAAATTCCGTATCTTTCTTGAGCAATTTGGTAAGAGGTTTTGAAATTTTCGCAAAATCCTTTATAAATTTTCGATAATATCCGACAAGCCCTAAAAATGATTTTACCTCTTTTTGATTTACTGGTTGAGGAAACTGTAAAACACATTCTACTTTTGAAGGATCAGGTTTGATGCCATAATCTGTTATAATGTGACCTAGATACAAATATTCTTTTCTTAAAAATTCACATTTTAATGGTTGAAGCTTTAAATATGCTCCCGAAACCGTTCAAATACCTCAATTAACCTTTCATTATGTTCTTTTAAATTATTAGCATAAATTACGACATCATCTAAATAAATAAAACATTTTATGCCACTAATACCGCTTAAGACCGCATTCATTAACCTCTGAAAGGCTGCCGGAGCTCCTTTTAGGCCAAAAGGCATCCTATTGTAAACAAAATGCCCTGTAGAAGTACTAAAAGCTGTCTTATTTTTATCATTTTCGTCCATTTGAACCTGATGAAATCCATTGGCTAAATCTAAAGTTGTAAAATAATGCGATTTTCCTAATTGGTCTAAAATATCTGTAATATTAGGTAATGGAAATGCACCCCCTGCAGTTATTTCATTATTTTTCTAGAATCTACGACCACGCGAAATTTAGGTAAACCTGATGAATCAGTTTTTTTAGGAACTACTAATAAGGGATTATTCCAAGGACTGTAAGACGGAGAAATTATTCCATCCTTTAACATTGCATCGGTTTGTTCTTTTATAACCTCCCGATGTTGAAAAGGTAATCTATAGGGTTTAATATTAATAGGTCCCTTAGTAGGGTCTGTAGAAATTTTATGTTTTATTGTGTTTGTACAAGAGAGTTTATCACCTTCTAAATAAAAAATATCGATAAAATTTTCACAAATTTCTAGAAGTGAGTTAGTTTCCTCGACATTTAATCCTTCTAAGTTGAGAGAATGTTTCAATTTTTCTAAACGTTCAAAGTAATTTATATTCGTGTTATTTTCAATATTATTATTATTATGACTAAGCTCTATAATGTCAAATTCACCTTTAGTGATATGTTGTACGTTAACTCTGGGTAACGCAATTGTTAAGGGTTCATTAGATATATTTAAAATACTAATTAAACATTTATGATTATGTACTTTGGTCAAAGAAGAACCTATATAGAGATTTTCAGCAAGTTGTTTCGATTTTACGATACCTTCAGTACCTGAAACGTTGGCCAAAGCATAAGTTATCATTTCACATCTTGGGGGTATAGTCGTTAAAGTCTCTGAAGGCAAAATCTTAAAGCAATTGTCCTCAAAATAAACAGTTTCTTCTTCATAATTAATTTTAGTTTTATATTTTTGAAAAAATCGCGGCCTAAAATTCCGTCATTTTTTATAGGAATGCTATCTGGTACGATATGAAAAGGATTAATTAATATTTTATTATCTTTTAATTGGATTGTTACATTATATAGACCTTTCGTAAAAACCGGTTCTTTACTTATACCTTTTAGTTCAATAATACAGTTTTGATCTAGCTTTGAATAGTCTTGTAAAATCGACTCCTTTAATAAACAAACATCAGCCCCTGTATCTAACAAAATTTGCAATTCTGACTTTTTAGTGCCCAATGAAGTTATTTCAATTATATCTAACTGTTTACAATTATTAGAGAATAATACTGACTTAGGAGACATATTATTTGAATTATTACGAGTTGGTTTGATTTTAATATGTTCTAGTGGATTCTTATTATTTGAACAGCTACTGTTTATACTGATTGAACTTTTTACAAAGCGCTTGGCGGGTTGTTCACAACCAAGGCTTCGTTGTCGTTTCCCGAAAATTCTTGGACAGATGTAGTTGGTTGTGGAGGAGAAATACTAAGATTGTGTTGGAGGCTACTGGGGGGTAGAGACGTTATAGTTTGTATTTGATGAGAATTATTGACAGGTTCATTATTATAGTTAGGACGGTATCGTCGCTGTTGTTGAGGTATCTCTGAAAGCATTTGAGGTCTGTTTGAACTACGGGGATTGGTATAATTTTGACGATAATTGTTCCCATTATAATTATTGTTAAAATTTCGTGAATTTGTATTTTGATTGTAATTATGATTATCGTTTCCCCTGTAAGAAAAATTACTTCTAGCATTAATAGGTTGTTCCCCGTTATAATTTTGCTCATTTGAAGAATTTGCGCTAAAATGTTGTTGTGGACTGAAGCTTTGATAATTAGGATTATTAAAATTATTTCTTCCCATATTTTGTTCATATTGTATAAGTTGCCTACATTGAGAAGTTATATGATTATTTTTATGACAGAACATACACAAAAGTTTAGGATTTTGGTTATTAAAATTTCTATTTCCCTGACCCACAAAACCTACATTTTTAAAATTTGAATTTTTTGCTCTAACGTTGTTTTCGAGTTCCATTTCGATTGCTAATGATAATGCCCTGTCTAAATCTGTTGTGTTTTCAGCAATTACTCGAATTTGTATTTTTTCATCATTTAGCCCTTGTCTAAACGTGTTTACTAAAATTGACTCTAAATTTTCTATTAATACCTTAGCAGAATTATGTTCATAATTTAAATGACAAGTTTCTTTATATTTATTATCTCCATATTCTGTAACGGTTTCCCTAAAGTTTTGTTTTATATTCATTATTTGAGTTAAAAAATGAGAAGGCGGTCTTTTATCCGTAAACTGTTGTAAAAGAAAATCTCTAATTTCGTCCCAATTTAAAAATTCTTTATATTGTGTCACCTCTTGAGCTTTACCTTTTAATTTAGTACCAAAAATTAATTTAGCTAATTTATTTTTTTCATTTTCTTTCACAATATGCATTACTGCGTCACAGTTTTTTAGAAAAAATTGAAGAGAATTTCCATCGCCGTAGCCGTCAAATGAATTTATTAAATTTAATACATCAATTGCATCTTTTCTTTCAGCCATTTTTTTGTTTGTTAAAATTATAAAGATTAAATACTAATAAAAATTTTGGGTAAAAATTTAAATATAGATAAGTTATACCGTCGATTATTCAATTACTTTTTCAACACACAACGTATTTGCAGTACCTTTCACAAAATAAATATATCTATATAATTTCAAAAATGCATAACATATAAAAAAAAACAAATAGTGTCACCACAACAGGAAAATAAAAGAAAAAAACTTACAGCTTCATCCTTAGTTAGCTGGAACGTAAGGCGAATTTCCTCCTTTTCTTTCTTCTTCTCGAAACTTGTTGCGTACTGGGCGCTCCTCCAAGTCTGTTGAAACTTCCTGTCTTTGGTATACCGATGTGGTTTAACTGGTGTGATTCCTGCTGCGTTCTAGGCGCTCCTTCAGAAAACACGGGGTAGTATATCCAGATCCGCTGCCACCAATGTGGTAGTAAATGTAAACATTTCAACTTGTTTCAAATCTCTCTATTATCTTCTGTACAAGAGGGACACTTCTTACTTCTAACAAATCTTTACTCTTACTGTGTCTACTGACTTAATTCTACTGGCAATATAGTACTGACATAATGACTGACCTGCTCTCTACTGACTACCTAGAACTTATTTTTATATGAATTCCCTAATTTGAGATGCAGTGGCGTATCTGTAAAATTGATTAAAAAAGGTGTCTATAAAAGTAATTTGGGGAGTATTTGCTACGCCACTGCTTACTGTACTACAATGGTTTCTTTTAATGTTTTTATAGCTGCACCTTCCCAAGCTTTATCGACATAGTGTAAATGAGTTTATGATAGGTTTTTTCGGGTATAATAATATTTGGGGCGGAAGAACGTGCATAAAATAGAATTTGAAGTAGAATTTAAAATACATATTGTTTACTTAGAATTTCCCTTGCAATAAACAACCATTAAAGCAGCTTTTGTCGGAAGGTTCCGCCGAAATATAATGTATGTCTAAATATTGCATTTACGTGTCAAACTATCTCTAGACTAATGAATATATAATACTTAAGACTATTCACAAATAAAATGACTATAAAATAATGGGGTCACAACAAAATGCGTTTAAAGTTTAGAGTTGAATGTTACAGAAAAGAGAAAAAAGAAGCTACTTTCGTGCAAAAATGTATTCTTTTCGCAGTACGAAAAAGTTCTCCTCTACTGACCAATATAAAATTTTATTATAATTTAATGGTCCTCTTTAAAGCTCTGGAGTATGTTTTATTTCTGAAAAGAACACACACAAAACATCTAAATCAAAAATTACTTCTTAATGTGATTGGTGTATTTGACAAGCAACATTAAGATATGGGTATGGAAATAATTTGAAATAAGAAAATTAAGGCAAAAGTTTTAGAGCTTGTCATAGCTTTTTTTTATTTCAGTTTAAAACAGAATTAGTAACAGAAAAAAACAAATTGTGAAACATTTGAGAATTTCGTCCTGCTTAATTAGAAATTAACTTCTCAAATATATTGGTTTCAAAACTCAAATAAGCAATAAGCATTAATAGCGGTAATTTTATTTTTTCTAAGGGGGTAAGTTGTCTATTTGTCAAATAGATACTGAAAAACTTTATTAGGAAAGTTACGATTATCAAAAAAAAAGACCTCTTCTCCTTATCAACTTTTACTATTTATTCGTTTTCGATTACCTAAATTGCGTTTCGCATTGATTGGAAAAATTATTATTCGAAAAAATAATTTAGAAATAAAAATTATATCTGTGCTCAAATTAAGAAAACAAATAGAGCTGAGCGGAAAGCAGTGTATAAAAAGCTGTTGTATTGATATGAATAACGCCTTGTGCCAGAAAGCGAAAGTTTTTCAACAATTACTAGGTATATTTGATGAAAATTGCGCAAGTGAAAATATTGATAAAAAAATCGTTATTATAATTTATTTATGAAAGTTTATTTGAATTTTTTGTATTTAATTAAAATGTATGTCTATAAACCAAAAAATTGTTAAGAAAATCATGTATCCAAATATGTAGACGTAGGCATACTACGGTAATTTTTGATACATATATAAAAATACACTTTAAGCAAAAAACTAATACAATGTGATATCTACCTTAAGATATAATTTTATTACTCCTGAAAAAGTTGACATATATTATATTCAGTGTAAAAGGTAACTTAAAAATCTGTTGAAAGCCTCTGCCAAGTATTTTAGTGATTAGCTGCAAATTTTGGTCTAAAATCAAATATGATATAAGGATGAACCTGTAATATTTTGGCAAAAATCCATTATGACGAAACAAAATGGCGGCCCACTAAAGCCAAGTAATTGGCTTCGAATTTTGCACAAAAATTTAGTGTGATAAGAGGATAAAGTAGTAAAATTTGGGTACGAATTCAATATGAGTTAACAAAATGGCACAATGGCTGACAAATATATATTTTTAAAAACAGTTAACAACGTAGTTATATTCATTTGATTTAGTACAAAAAACCGCTCGCTGAGTAACAGTAATACTAGGAAATAAAAATAATACAAAAAAATATTAAATAACAATTAAAAAGTGAAGAAATAAATCAAAATGAAAAAGTGAACAGACTTCAAAAAAGCAAAAATAAAAATTAGCTAGTACTGAAGTCGGCTTCAGACTAATAAACCTTAATCAATAGATATGACTTATATATTTTTTACTTTTCAGTGCTCTTTGGAAGTCAATTTTATTTTTTCAATAGTCAATTTTTATTATTTTAAGATAAGAAACTTAAACAATTAAATATTAAAATTTAGGAAAAAAAGAAAAAAATCCAAGAATTATATTGAGATGGGTAAATTGGATTTACAAAAAAAAACTTTTAAACACCTATATTAGTTCAATTCAACCGATACAAAGAAATTGTGGGTACTTTTATATAACCTCACTAAAAACTAAGGTTTTATTGAAAACTTGATAAACAATAATTTGTCAATGGTTAATAATCATTATTAATACATCTAGGAATCAACAGTATCCATTTAAAAACTAGTATACATTTAATTTTAAATTTATATAGGCCGCAAATCCTCAAAATGTTGCTTGGCAGAGGCATTTAACAGATAACAAATCAACTTGTATATTAATAACGATTTTTTAGCATTATTTTTATTTGCGCAGTTTTCATGAAATATAGTAATTGTCGAAAAAATCGAATTTCCTATTCCACCACGAGACGTTACTTATCTTCTTCTTCTTAAGTTGAGCACGGATACAATTATTTCGTATTTCTAAATTAGTTTTTCAAATAATAATGTTTCCAATTAATACGAAACGAATTTTAGGTAACCGAAGAGAAATTACTAGTAAAAGTTGATAAAGAGAAGAGGTCAGTGTTTTTATTGGTAATTCTAAAATTTTCTAGTAAGGTTTTTCAGTTTGTTTTTTTTGATAAAAAGACAACTTACCCTCTCATCTCAAAAAATCCTCAAAATGAAAAGTATGAGAACCTTTTAGAATCTAAAATAAATCAAATCGCTGGATCGATTCGGTCGTTACTTGGTGGAAATCCATAATTTAGATTTATGGTACTAAGTAAAAACAAAACAATTTTTACTTAAAACTTCCACTATATTAAAAAGAAAATACGTTTCATGATATGTTTCGCCAACACTGTGGTTTCTTCAGAAGATACAATTAGAATTAAGTAAAATATTTTATACCTAGTGTGCAATGGGTTTTTTCCATGTTTACTAGAATAAAAGTAAGTGATATTATTCATAAAAAATACTTAATCAATTACATTAATAAAACTTTAGAATTTTTAGATCCAAATAAATATGAAATATTTAAGTGCGACTCTACAAATAGTTTTCAAATGAATGTTAAACTAGCTATCCAAAATTGTAAGTTTATTTAGTGATAAAGATTCTAATAGATTAACATTAATAAACTCCGAACCTCGTAAACTTTACTCTCTAATTAAACTTCATAAAACAGGACACACCATTAGACCTGTCGTCTCCTTTGTTTCAGCACCTTCTTACAAACTTTCAAAAAAAAATTTATAGATATTATTGTAGATAACACTAATTTTTCAGCCAAATATTCGATTAGAAATTCATATGATTTAGTACAAAAAAATCAAGAGATCAATATATCAAAAAACGTTAAACTTATCTCTTTAGATGTAATTAATTTATTCCCGAGCATACCGGTTCAAGACACATTGACATTTGTTGACAAACTTTTATCTTTAAAACAAGTACATATTATTAAAAAAACAAAAAATAATGAATTTACTTTCTGTCTGTTTAGAACAAAACTATTTTGAATTTAATAATAATTTATATACAAGTAATGATGGTCTAATAATGAGAAATACACTTAGTCCCCTATTAGCTGAAATGTTTATGGATTTTCTAGAAAAAAAAAGTAGCCAACACCTTCTTTTTAATAAATGTTTAGCTTGTTTCACTGGAATAGAAAAGCAAATAAATATGTTTCTTGTATTCATAAATAGAATAGAATGAGAAAATGAAACAAATTATTCTATTAACTTTCTTGATTTAACTATTAAAAGGAAAAACAATAAACATATTTTTTCTGTTTTTCGTAAACCAACACACACAGATACAACAATACATTACACTTCATGTCATCCAATGCAACCTAAGTTAGCAGCCTTTCATAGTATGATCCATAGATTAATCACATTACTCCTAAACAAACAAGATTTTCAAAACTTAACTTAATTAAACAAATTGAAATAAATAATGGTTATAGATCAAAAAAAGCTATAAAAAAGCTATTTGTTCGGTTTACCCCAGTTCAAAAGACCCTTCTGCTGACTATAAATGCATTACGTACTATGGAAAATCCAGTACTTATTAAACTAGGCAACCTTTTAAAAAAACTAAACATAAATGTTGCATATAAGACCAATAATCCCATAGGCAAATTTATAAAAAATAACAAAACAAAAACACATTTATGTAAAAATCAGGCGTCTATAAATTAACTTGCAAAGATTGCCCACCAACGAAACAGAGAGGCATAAAATTGAATTTTCTAGAATCTTTAGAAATAAATAAACTTAAACATACAGGTTATTATTTATTTTAACTATCAAACTGACCAGAGCAATTCGCCTCTATTAAATATGTTTTGTTGAAATAGATTTAGGTAAACATGGAAAAAAACCCATTGTACACTAGGTGTAAAATATTTTATTTCATTCTGTATCATCTGAAGAAGCCACAGTGTTAGCGAAACATGTCATGAAAGGTATTTTCTTTTTAATATAGTGGAAGTTTTAAGTAATAATTGTTTTCTTTTTATTTAGCGCCATAAATCTAAATCAAATCGTATTCATGTCCAGAAAATTATTTGCAGAAAAAACTCTCTTTATATCAAAGACACCCTAGTATAACAACAGCACAAAATTTTTTACTTAAACTTAAACTTTTGCAAGAACGTATAGGCCTAAAACAGATACCAGTAACATTAGAAAACACTCTGCTATTCGAAAAAAATCGTTTGTTATAAGTAATAAAATACCATATCTTCTCCATATTCCAATAACGGTTTTTGAAATCTTTGATTATTTTCACTTTTAATGTAATAATAAAATGTAAATCTCCTGCTCGCTGACAAGAACACCTTCGTATGTAAGCAAACTAAAAAGCTAACAGAACCAATAATCAGTCAACTAGATCAAACCAATCAACGAAAGATATTGGTTGTTCCTGTTAAAAAAGTTATTAAACTTAAATGCGTATGCCAAGAAGATATCCAAAATATAATGAGCACGTACCTATGCCAAGTTCCTACTGGATGTCAAATCACTGTGAATTCAGTTGTGATAGTTCATGAAAAATTAATAACGGGTCTCCTCCACTGCCTATCCTGTTTCCAGATTTCGATCGCAACAACGAACATGGCTACTTTAAATTTAAGCCTTCATGTAAATGACTTGAAATTGGATAAATTACGTCTTCTTAGAAAAAAAAAAATAAGGCCAACCCCATTTAATTTTTAACGAAATAAGAAGACTTCCCAGTATAGGAATCATCCTCATAATATATGTCCTGATCATGATTTGCTGCCTACTGCTGGCCTTCAGAAAGATAGTGCCAAAAATGTTGAAAACCAAGAACCAGAAGACAGTGAAATTCAACTAGCCCGTTAATTTTTGAGGGTTGAATGGACAATAATACTATTTACGTTGCGTTTTATTATTTATATACTTTAGGCAATGTTTCTGCATAGTTAGTCAGTGGAACAAATTGTTAGTGTTACGATTCATTTTCGACCCTTTAAATTGTATATATTGAAATTAAAGTTTTTTTAAGAAATGATTACTTTAATTCATATATGATTTCGGAGTTTATTTAAAAAACCTCCAGTATTTCCGATTTAAGAATACATAATTTTAAATTTGGACTGGAGTTTAACAAAGTTACCCCTGACGGACAAAGTAGGGCACTTTGAGGATATACTTTTATGTGACCTAAAATTCCTTAAGAGTATTTTGAATTTAATCATATTGCTGTTATAATAAACAAGATTATGTTGCTTGAATAGAATATATTGTTGCAATTTCTTACTCTCTGGATGCAGAGACAAAGATATAGAGACACATTTTGTTTTTAATACCACTTGTCTATTTGATTTCCAGGTACGTTATAATGGAAAATATGAGATATATGCTTTACTATCATAACACCACGGATCCAGTATATTTTGGTTACCGTTTTAAGCCAATAGTTAAGCAGGGATATATGAGCGGTGGCGCTGGATACGTGTTAAGTAAAGAGGCTCTCAAGAGATTCGTAACTGTAAGTACTATTTTTTCCAAAGAAAAATGTAACTAAGCCTAAGAATATGCATAGGTACGTAACATAGACAACAAAATATATTTTTCAGATGCGCCTTTAGCTTTATGGGAGTTTAAGGCAGAAGTATTTCGAGTTCTTAATATATTTTTCGCTCTTTTTTGAACTATAAAAAGCTTCAAAATACAAATACAAATGCATATAAGTTGCATTTGCTATATGTCTTTGAGATATCCTATATACATAAATACTAATTTAATCTATTATAATATCCTAATATAATATAAATATTAATTTAATATTTTTCCTATTAACTTTAAAGCTAACATATATCTGTAAAAGTCCTATTTAAAATGGTTATGCCGTTCCAAAGTTAGAGGCGAGAGAAAATAAATAAAAAAAATGATTGCACAAGATTTGAAATCAATCTAATCAAAAGTTTTTCGGGCCGACTTTTTAAACAATTTATTAGGCCGCAATTTTGTTTATCTATCTTGGATTGGTACCAAAATATTACTAGTTCATTCCTCTGTAACAGTAAATTTTTGTTTAAAATTTGAGGTAAATGGGATAATGAGTTTTTAATATTTTTGACCAAAATTTGAAGTCAATCGGGTAAGTAGTTTTTAGCTATGCCAGACAGACAGAGCGACAGACCGACCGAAGGAATTTTTTGAAAACATGTATTTTTTGCATCTAGAAACCCTAAAACGTGAAGATATATGAAAAAACATAGGAGGATGCTTTTTCTTATGATTACAAACGTTTTCTTTGACATGGCTTTTGTTACGGCAACTTTTACCAGTACCAAAATTTGAAGTCGATCGTATAAGTAATTTCTTAGCTAAGAGACAGACAGACAGGTCGACAGACCGGGGGAATTAAGAAAACCTGCTTTTTTCTATCTAAAAATCCTAAAACGTAAAGATATGTAAAAAACTGGAAAACTTTTGCACAAAATTTGAAATCAATCTAATAAATATTTTTTGCAGGCTGATTTTTAAATATTTTATTAAGCCACCATTTTGTTTCGCCAACTGGGATTCGTACCAAAATGTTACAAATTTATTCCTAAGTAATACTTGATTAATGTGGAAAATTTGAGGTAAACTTGGATAAGTACTTTTTAAATAAAAGTAACAAACAATTTTAAGTCAAAATTGTTTTTTTACTTAGTGCCATATATCTTTCTTAACATTAAAGTAACTTAGTATAGAATCGGCCAACAAAAACGCTTTGTCTTTTAGATATATAATATAATAATAATGATAATAATAATAATAATAATAATAATAAAGAAATATTTGCTCTCTCGGAAACTCAGAAACACTTCTTCCATATTTTCTCAAAACCAAGAACAACAAGAACAAAACAGATGTGCATTAAAGAGAGACCAACAATAATAGGCAAACAAACACACAATAAAATGATCTACCTTCTACTAACAGGCGATCCAACGTCGGGACACTTTGAGCTTCTAACACGACAAAACATCAATCCAAACAACAAAGCATAGGGCGAGCAGCGTAATGGTCGAGGACACTGCGGGAAAGGACAGCTCGACCGAAACGATCACGACCAGGCAAAGAAAAATAGACCCACCGAAAGTGTTTTGCCGGCTAAGCTGGCACCCACCAAGGCGGGGAAGGCGGGGCAACGCATGAGCCGCATTACAGAATCGAGCGAACCGATCATGCGCTGCCCAAATGAATACACAAATAAATCTCACACAGATGCTAACCAAACACAACAGCGGATATATCGCAACGACTACCTGCAACTACCAAGGCAGAGGCTAAAATGGACAGATGAAATGAATCGAACGGTGATGCATTCCTACTACACCGCTACCAAACTTGAGACAATTTCATCAGGATACGGACATAAACTGCATACACTTTTCATAGCACAATATCCAGAATACAAATCACTTATTACAGAACAGAGAGGAATAGATCAAAAAAGAGTCATCACTAAGACCAGTAAGCTCACCCCACTCGCATTGCAAAACATCAAAGCTATGGTAGCTGCTGAACTAAGGATTTATCAACCAAACATTGAGGACAGCGGGGCAGATGCCGAACCGATCCCATATACAAACCAGCTCAACTTTGCGCAAGAGGATGTGCAACCTCACTCAATGCTCAGTAAGGGCGAAGCTCTCAGCAACAACCCACGGCAGATGACAAGCACCATACAACGCACAGAACAAGTGGATCATTCGCCCAAAGCATCATACACACAGCTACACCTCGAACCGTCTCTCACACAAGCAATCAAAGTAGAAATGAAGTCACATCTAAACAAATGGTCAGGCTCCGGTCCTACAACAAGAGATCCTATTCCTCGTGTAATCTTCAAACAAGACACACATAAAATCCTAAAGACCATCAACGAACACATAATTCCCCAGTACATAACGAATGCGAGCACAATTGAGGACATTCATACACTGATCTACGCAGCAGCTATAACCACGATAACACAGAACAATCAGAAACTCCCGTCACGACACAGAAACACCAACAACATAAAACCAAAATTCAAATGGCAGATAAGAATCGAAAACAAAATTAACAAAATTAGAAAAGAATTGGGACATCTTACCCAATCCATGAACGGCAACAAGTCAAATCGTATCACACAAAGTGTAGAGAAAATCAATTCTGCATCTCATGATCACACGCTTACAGAAATCCTTGACACTGTGAAGCAAAAATTATCTGTGTACGCCGCAAGACTCCGAAGATACAAAGAATTAAATGAAAAGAGCTCAAGACGGAATTTAAAACCAGACTCACAAAGCTACTAAAAACAAAACTGAATTCCAGAAATCTAACGAAAGCTGTTAACACCTTCGCCATACCCATTCTTACGTATTCGTTTGGTATCATTAAATGGTCACACACAGACATAGAAAACATTCACATTCGCATACGCACTGAATTCACTAAACACAGGAAGTTACATCCCAACGCATGCAAGGAAAGACTCACCATCGAGAGAAAAGATGGAGGAAGGGGAGTTATACAATACAAGATATACAACCGCTAAATAAAAAACAAATTTACGAACTCAGAAAATTCTTCCACAACAAACAAACTAACCTCCACAAGGCAATAGTGAAGGCAGACAAGAATTATACACCGCTCGACCGGTCACAAACGAGCCACGCAGCAGACGCACACACTCACATCCAATAACGACTAGAAAAGATGAACACCTGGTCTGAAAAAACATTTCACGGAAGACACGGATATCACATAAAGCAAGGCCATATACATAAAAAGTTCTCATATCCCAACGCATGCAAGGAAAGACTCACCATCGAGAGAAAAGATGGAGGAAGGGGAGTTATACAATACAAGATATACAATCGCTAAATAAAAAACAAATTTACGAACTCAGAAAATTCTTCCACAACAAACAAACTAACCTCCACAAGGCAATAGTGAAGGCAGACAAAAATTATACACCGCTCGACCGGTCTCAAACGAGCCACGCAGCAGACGCACACACTCACATCCAATCACGACTAGAAAAGATGAACACCTGGTCTGAAAAAACACTTCACGGAAGACACGAATATCACATAAAGCAAGGCCATATACATAAAAAGCTCTCATATACGTGGTTACAAGAAGGGAAGCTGTTCCCTGAAACAGAAGGATTCCTGCTTGCCATCCAGGACAAAGTCATAGCAACCAGAGACTACCGAAAGCACATCATCAAGGACACAACCATTGAAGACGAGAGGTGTAGGAGATGTCACCAGCAGAGAGAAATGATCGATCACATAACGAGTGGATGTAGAATAATGGCCGGAACTGAATACACCACGAGACACAACTCAGCAGCGAAGGTCGTTTATCAAGCATTAGCCACAACATACAAACTAATGGAGAACACAGACCCTTACTACCATTATACACCAACATCCATACTTGAAAACGAAGACTACAAGCTCTACTGGGACATTGACATCCACACAGATAAAACAATCCCCGCAAATAGACCCGATATCACCTTTCAATCCAAAAAAGAGAAAATCACTTATTTAATTGACATGGCTGTCCCCAACGACGAGAACATCCAAGATCCTGAGATACCCTAGGCAGCACTATGCTGTCCTTTACCCTCTTTCTCCCTCAACGTCCCTAAAAACCAATCTTCTCGAGGAGCAAACCTCGTTCGCAGAGTATAAAAATCACTGGCAGTAGGTAAAATGCAACCCTTTCATGAAAATGTACAATCTACGAAATAAACGGGTGAATCGATATTGTACCACCATAACGTCTTGTCGCACTCAAGATTTAGGTAGAGGATCCTGTGTGTTAAGTGAGTTACAGTCTCCCTCGACTAACGACGGAAACAGCGTGATGTCCAGTATGGCTACTGCAACACCCCACCACCCCTTGTAGCACCCACCACCGACGCTACACAAAGCTGGAAAGCCAAAGAAGCGTATGAAATGGACACTAGAAATTAATTGTTTCATAATGCGTTCCTATTATGAGAAAACACCGCCTTCATAGTGCTTTCCTTCAGAAATACCCGTGAAATATAGATTTAAATCTTTCAAAGACAAAAATTTATGATTATTACTACCTTCCTTTTAATATCTCCAAAGCTTAGACTTATTTCAGTTTTATTGATTAAATTATTGATCACAAAATGTTGATCCACGTTACCCCATACTTGGGGGTAAAGTGAACTACACATAAATTTTCATTTAAAGTTCATTTTTAAAATGTATGGGGTAAAGTGGATAGTTGAATATTGTTTTAAAAATTAGTTTTTAAAATAAAATGGCAAAAAACAAAAAAAAAGTGTTTTAAACTCTTAATTATTAGTAAATCAGCGATTTAACAAAACTTAATCTAGGTTATGAACATGAAATAGAAAGAAAATAAAACATTAAAAAAGCCACAAGTAACCTCAACAAAACTAAACAATAAATTCAACAAAACTAAGTCCAACATATTAGTATAAAATTATTCTACTGAAGAAAAGTCTTCATGTAAAAAACAATGCATCCCGCGGTTGACGCTGCTTAAGGTTAATTTCTTTAAAAAATTTTCTCTTGCAAGAGTTGTTACATTAGCAACAACCGGGTATACAAGAAATATGTTTTTTTTGCAATTTTGTTTCCTTAATGCATTTACGACAAACTCATTTTTCTTACCTATATTCTCTATTTTACCAATAAATTTTCCATCACGTTTATTGGTAATAAATTTCACAATCACGAAATCGCCGATTTCCAAATTCTGGTCCAAATGATTAAAGGACGGTAGGTCACATTCAGCCCCTTCTTCGTTGCTATTTCGCTCTTCATCCTCTTCGCAGATGGAGTACGACGATCCTTCTAATGGATCTTCATTTTCCAGGTTTTCGTCGTTGTCTTCTAATGTGGTTATTAAATCTTTTGCCGAAACGCTTTTTCCCGCAGGGGCGTCCATTTTTTTCCTCGTTTTGGATTGTCCTACTTTGGTTGGGTTCTGTAGGATTCTAAATGTCTTACAAGGGCATCGGACCAAGCTTTTTCTGCCGAGCCTTCCTCCGTGGTTACATTTCTAGGATTTTTTAAAGGACAACGTTTGGGTTCCAGGGTACTATTCCACAAGCTTTAAATCCTGAAATATAATTTTTTGCGGAATTTACTCCCACTCTCGATCGACTCATTCAGAAGCCTTGGAAAGACGGTATTGGGAAGGACCCCTCGATTTTTTTGCTTGCACTTCTCCAATACACTGCGCCATGCTACCTTCAATGGACGAAAATACGCCACATCGAATGGCTGTAGAAGATGTGTCGAGGGAGGTAGCAGTAAAAATCTAATTTGATTAGCTTCACATTCTTGAACAACGCTTAGAGTCAGGTGGCTACTTAAATTATCTCTGATTAACACTTTAGGCCCCACCAAAGTTTTTGTGTGTGGTAGGACTATATTTCTGAACCAGTCTTCAAACATTGTACTATCAAACCATCAAGTCAGAGTTCGGTTATATCTGCTTCCTGGGTAGCCTCCTTCTAACCCTCCGGGGTAAAGATGCTTGGCTTTGTACACTATATAGGGCGGCAATAATATTTCACTTCCAGTTATTGCGAAGATGACGCTGGTGCTCGTCTTAGACGTGTCCAAAATCCTATGAGCATGTTTGACCCCGCGTTTTACAACCACCCTCGCTGAACCAGTGTCATTAACAAAATTACTTTTGCCATAGTTGATGACGTTACATGGAGGTATATCCTTTAACGTTGCCTGAAGCTCGAAAAAATATTTCTCTATCGTCTCGTAACCGACTGCTGCTCTGACCCGTTTAGTATTTTCAGCCAGTTTTATGGTCAAATCAGGGTGCTTTCTCATAAAAGCCCTGAACCAGTCTAAACCTAGCAAGTTATCTTTAAATCTTCCTTCTCTACGGCCGAGACTGTTCAGATATTGCTGAACAATCTGCCTAATGTCCGTTGATTTTAAGGGAAACCCTCAATTTGGCACATATTATTAGCCCATCCTCATCTTCGGACAGGACTGGTTGTCTCCCGTATTTTAATAAGTGCTATCCATGCACTCGGTTATATAATGTTATATATGGCACTGCATACTGTTCAGCAGCATCACGAACTTCTAATTTTCTTTTTCTTACCGCCGCCACTGCCCTTACCATAAATTCTTCATTATAATTATTTTTGCCGGCTGTCCCAATTTTCTTTTTATATATCCGCGGCATACTCTGAAATCACCAAAAGAACAGTGTTCAAATTTGTGAATACAATGTCAATGCTAAGGCTAAATTTAACATTGCGCAAAAGGCTGCCATCTTTCCAAAAAAAAAAAAAGAAGAATGCACGAAATTTCGTAGAACGCGAAAGATTTTGTTTAGATTTTATGTTTAAAAATTCTCACTATTCTTGTTTTGTTGGTTTTATCAACATTAAACCGTTATATGGAATCACAGTCTTTTGTTTTGAAGGCCCTCTTGATTAAGGCTTTTTCGATTTAAAACATTTAACGCAGATGTTCCAACATACTAGTATAATAGTACAATTTTAAGTCAAATCTCTATCCATTGATTTCAAAATTCTGTGAATGCACTTTACACCACAAAGTTACAATTTTTTACAAATCTTCAAAAAAATAGTCCAAAATATAAAAAAATATATTTTGACCGAATAATTGTGATCTAAATACAGTATATACCTACCTTAAATCTTCAAAAAGCTCGTAGAGTGTGTACTTTTGCCTATGTGGGTGTATGTTTCTAACAAATAACAATTTCACGAAAAATACGGCAATAAACAAACATGCACTGGCGAACGAAACAACCTTCATACGTTCTTTCCGTACTACTAAAACCCGCGTGGTGCATATTTGAAAACTTTTCTCGAGGCGCCACATGGCAGCATCGGCGTACTACACACTTGAAGGACGATCAATGAGGTCAGAGCCTTAGGATAGGATATAGGATCCACTTTACCCCATTTGACGGTATACAACGAACTCTAAAAAGCGATTGCTGAGTTTAACGGCCTAGATCCAACTCAAAGACCTAAGCTCCCGAAACTTAGAACTAGTCGGAAGGCTCACAGCATCCTTAAGATTTTCAACACCATACTAGCAGAGTTTAGTTTTGAGAGTGACATCCTTGAGAAGCTCCACACACTCATCTACTGCTCTGACATCACAATCCTTAGATGCCATAAACAACAAGTGCATTCTCAGAAAAAAAACAGGCAAAGCTACACACCAACAAAAACCTATATGGCAGAAAATACTTGAGAAAACAATTGATGATTTGAGACAGGAACTAGGAAGTCTCACAGAATTTCAGAAGAATGAATACCCCTCCAGCAGACTTAAGACGCGCATTAAAACATATTTAGGTAGATAGGTACAAAACCCCCCGATCTCAACCATCAACAAAAACTAGATGAGTATCAAGATACACTAAAGCAAAAACTAACAGCTAAAGCGAAACGTCTGCATAGATACAACAAATGCGCGAAGAGAAAACGACACAATTGGCTTTTCAACACCAACCGAAGACAGTTCTAGCAGGATATCAATAACACCAAAGATCGAATCAATACTGAGAAGAAGCTACCGAGCAAAGAGTATTTGACCGAGTATTGGTGAAACATCTGGGAAAAACCAAAAGAGCATAACCGAAATACTACATGGATACAATCTCAACGTGATCAAATTCAAACATCACAAATGGAATTTGACTCTATCGCCAAGGAGGAAGTTACCAGCTTTATAAGGGGAACGAACAACTGGAAGTCGCCAGGAGTTGACCATATTCACAATTTTTGGTATAAGAAATTTGAGGTCCTCCATGAAGCTATAGCCCGTCATTTTACCAAAATAATGCATCATCCGGAGATAACCCCGCATTTTTCATGCTGGGCACTACAACTAAGCTACCCAAAAGCAATAGGACAGAAGACCCGTCACAGTACAGGCCTATCACCTGTTTGCCCACCATGTACAAGATCCTAATAGGATGCATTGCAAATCGTATCTAACACCATATTGACAGTTGAGACCAACAAGGATGCAAAGAACAACTTATTTTATAGACTATAAAAAGGCGTTTGATAATGTATCACATTCCTTACTACGGATATACAAAATTTATCCTATGATCATCAATCTCGTGGCAACTAGCAAACACCAGTGGAGAATGAACCTAAGGATCTGTAATGGCGATCAATCTCTTAACACCGATGAGATACACATCAATAGGGGAATTTATCAAGGAGACTTGTTAAGTCTACTTTGGTTCTGCTTAGCGATGAACCACCCCCCCCCCCCCCCCAAGGAGAGACCTCCAAATAACTAACGATATACCCAACAATAACAACGTGTTGGATAAATATCAAGAGAAAAAGGCAAAATATGCGGAGTTGGCCATCGAGATACAGCAGATGTGGCGACTGAATCGACATTCAGAAGGCAGTCCTGCTCAATACTTGCCACATAGTGAAAAAATTATAAATAAAATAACTAATAGAAACCAGACCACTCCTTTTGATGCATGCATGCGGGATGGGCTTAGAATCCAACATTTGTTGAGAAATTGATTGTCAATTTCGAGAATAATAATAATAACAGCTGATTATTCAAAGAAAATCCAACTAGGATCTTAAAATCAAAAATGAAGATGTGTGAATAACCAATTTACCTACAAAAGGTTAAAACCTTGTCAGTGGTTAGCTATGAATGTATGTTTATTTATGAAATGTTAAAAAATCATTACTTAAAAACTAGTTATCCAATGTGTCTCAAATTTTGCACTTAAATCAAGTACTATGTAGCAAACAACTGGTTAACTTCTGGTAGGAGTCCAAGATGGCGGAACAAAATAGTAGCTTAATATAATTATTAAAAATTCTGCCTGAAAAACTACTTAATGGATTGATTTCAAATTGTATATCCAAACTAATTGTGGTATAGAAATGACCCAGTTAAATTGCGGTATTAATTCAAGATGGCAGAACAAAATGGTGGCCAAATAAAATGTTTATAATCGTAAAAAAATACCTTCTCAGGTTTTACATATCCTCACGTTTTATAGTCCCTAGATACCAAAAATATGTTTCTTAAAAACCACTTACCAGATTAAATTCAAATTTTAGTCAAAAATTAAGGGTCATTTAGGGATGACCTGAATATTTTAGTAGAAATCCAATATGACGGCCTAATGAAAGGTTAAAAAAAATATTGCTAAAAAAACTAAATAGTTATCCAATTTACCTCAAAATGTGCTCAAACATCGAGTGTTATATAAGAATAAACTGGTAACATTTTAGTATGAAACCAAGTTAGCAAAACAAAATGGCGGCCTAATAAAAAAATTAAAAAATCAGCCTGATAAAACTACTTACTAGATTCATTTCAAAATTTCTGCAAGCATTCAGTGTGATAAAGTGAAAAACTGGTAAAGTTGTGGTTCAAATTCAAGATGGGGAGACAAAATGGCGGCCAAATGAAATTTTAAAAAGTCAACGTAATAAAAATCTTATTCCATTGACTTTAAATTTCGCAGAAATATTAAATGTGATATAGTGATGAACTGGTACGAATTCAACATGAATAAAATTGCTGTATGTGTCAATGTAAAAACTATTTATTTAAATTAAAATCAAGTGTGGCCTAGGGAAATATGAGGGAACAATATGGCTGCCTAATAAAATATTTACAAATTCGATGTGATTTTATTTCTTAGAATAAAACTTTTTTATTGAGGAAAATATTAAAGGAATAATTTGTGTTTTAAAGACAAAATAAAAAATTGGTATACTGGAGTATAAAAACATTCATTTTATTAAGTATAGTAAATAAATAAATCAGGATTTAAAAATTTTTCAAGATAAAAGGTATGCAGATGAAAAATGTTTAATTGTCCCAGCCTAAATGATTGTGAGATATATGCATGAAGTAGAGATATTTTCATAAATTCTTATTTGCGTACGCGCAAGAAAATTATTTAAGAGAACGGCGACTTTCGACTTAACACAGAGAAAAAATAAAGCAAGAATTGTAAAAAATTATATGCAAAATATTTACTTATCAACAAAACGAAAATCGGTAAACTGGCTTTAACTTTTACCCGGGACAACTTTTACTTTATACAAATTATATACATTTATATTATATGCTTTTTTTTCATAAAGTGATTTATTATGAAGTAAGTTTCGGATTTTTGAGAAAAAGATAGGTAAAACTCTTTTAACAGAACTTTCCTCGTAATGAAACCTTACATCCCATTTTTCAGAATGTACAATTCGACAACACGGAATAAACGTTTTTGTTTTTCTCTAAATTGCTACTGTAAACAGATAAAAACATCACATTGTATAGGGAAAAAAGTATTATACTCGTATTCGTACCTCCTTATTCAGACACTGAGATTTTGGCTACGGTGATATTCCTGTGTAGGTAGCTGCAACAATTTATAGCGAAATATTTCTAGACACAATATTATTTGTGTCAGTACGCCAGAAATCTAGCAGTCTTTCCAAAAAAATTATAAATTTTAAAATTTCTGTAATTCTAGAGCAGCTTCCTGTTATATAAACCTTTTTGTTCTAAAATACTTTAAGATATTATTAAATAGCTATATGCATATAGAAACTATGTTGTGTAGCAGAATTCGTTACGATTATTGAAGAAAGAAATTATTTCAAGTAGGTATCTATCAAGTATAAAAGCGTAGAAGGGCTACAAAAAAAGTAAGATTCTGACTTATATCTCGTAATTTATTAACTTCGGACTTACTCGGAATTTATTGAATTCGGACATTCTTCCTCGGAATGTATTAAATTCCGACTTAGTAAATCAGAAACATCCTCCGAATTTCTTTCAGATCATCACGTTTCAAGGTCCCTAGATGCCGAAAAACACGTTTTCTCAATTCCTTCGATCTCTCCGTCGGCCTATTTTCGGCATAGGCTAACACTACCCGATTTACTTTAAATGTTTGTCAATATTTAAGACTTATATGGGAATCACATGGCAACATTTTGGTAAAAATTCAATATCAAAGTGATAAAAAAAATTATTACTAAAAAATTACTTTTTCAGTTTATCAGTCAGTCAGTCAAAATTTCCACAAAAATCAAATGGAATAAAATAGCAATCTAATGATTTGTTTAAAAAATCAGTATCAAAAATACTTATTCAAATAAAACAGACGTACTCTCATAAATTAATATTTTTACCCATGCGCAAAATAACCGTCTGGGTGAATTGTAATATTCGGCTTGACAAACACAAAATATAAATGCAGCAAAATTAACAGAAACTAAATATAGAATATGGAGAAAAATAAATTAAAAGAAATCGGTAAATTGGGCTTTACCCTAAACATCATTCGTAACAAATTCCACCGCATAGAGTTAACAAATTTTATACGTACATATATTTATTTGGCACTATAATTTAAAGTGTAATATATTTACTTTTCGAGATAAAACGAGACTTCTTTATATGGTAGGTTTTGGGTATTTTAGTACAAAGATAGGTAAAGCCCTTTAAACAGGACATCCGACGTAACAAAACTTTCACTCTATTAAGAAAATTGATACATAATAATATGTATGAAACGTTGAAAAATTAATACCAAATAACTATATGCATATACAAACTCTTATAGGTATGGTGGAATTCGTTACGAGGAAAGTTCCAGGTAAAAGCTAATTTACCGAATTTTTTATATTTACATGATAGGTACTGGTTATCGTCCTAGTACCAAAGGGAGGACCCTTTTGTAGTTATAAAGGGCGGCCCCGCAAAATCTTGCGCCGGCTCTGATTGGAGTTTAACTAAATTCCGAAATCTAAGTTAGAATTTAATAAATTCAGACTTAGTCAGGAGGAATTTAATAAATTCTGAGTTAGAAAGTCGAAATCTAATAAATTTTTAAAAGTATTTTTTGTTAAATTCCGAATTACAAACTGGGAATTTTGTGTCCTTTCTACTTTTTCTTAATCGAGTCTTTTTCTTAATTTTTCTACTTTTTCTTAATCGAGTTTAACCTTTATAAATATTTACTAAATTCTAATTCTGATAGTAGCAGGGTCAAAAGTTTCCCAAATATCATTAAATTTATTGTTTTGTAAATATTTTAGTTTAAAAAACTGTTGGTTTTTCCGATTTTCTTTACAGTAATAATTTAAAGTAATTTTAATGTTTAAAACATATTATAACTAATATGTCATATTTTCTTATTTTAATAATTTACCTATTTAACAATAACAAATTTAAAATACAATTTCTTTTGTTTTGTAGGATGCATTACCAAATCGAAATAAATGCAAAGAAGCCAATACCGGAGCGGAAGACGCAGAAATTGGCAAATGTCTAGAAGCTGTTGGTGTGAAAGCAGGTGATTCAAGGGATAAAACAGGGCGTAGCACTTTCCTTCCACTCTACGCTAACAGTTTTCTTATACCAGGAAAACTGGCAGAAGATTTTTGGATTTGGAGATATAATTATTATCCTCTAAAAACCGTAAGTTAAAATTGTGTTTTACTATATTGAATATAGTACTATTGTTTATGAGGATTTGGTAATGCAATGAGATAATTTATTGTTTCTTCAAGCGCTCGTAAAATAGATACGCTTACGCAGGGCGGACAAAATTTTGTAAACTAGTGTGCACCAAATTTTCGTAGTAAAACCGTGACTTATTTTAATCCCATATATGGTAGCGTCGCAAATTTTTTTCTTTAATATCCGGTAGGTATAAGCCTATTTTAGATTTCTTTACATTCTCTTTAAAATATGATTAATTTAGATATCTGAAAAAAAAACAAAGTATCAGTAAAAATATTCATGTTAAATATCAATGTCAAACAATTAGTGATTACTGATATATGGACTTAAAAAGAACTATAATATAAATGAGAGCCGGGACCTCTCTGAAGGCCATCGCCGAACACCATCATCCTTGACTATGAGCTTTGACTTTATAAACCAATGCTATGACTATGACTGGTGGTACCACCACACAGCTGTTACCCTTATATACTTAACATAATTAACTCTAGGAGCTACGACCAATAGCTTTATATGATCTAGGGGTTCCAGCAAAATTTAAATTTTTTCCTGGTTCCAATTACTTAGCAACATAATTGTAAATTGACATATTTTTATTAGGTTTTAATTCCTTCAGGTCTGTTGCAGTTTTATTGTGATACTTTACATTCCACTTTTGCTTATTCCTTAAATGTTCCTTATTTTTGCAAAATGTGGTTACAATAGCTCTGCACATATATGGTAATTCATATGTTTCAAGAGAGAATTTGTATATTGCAATAAACTTTCAAATATGTCTTTGCCCTCTTCAAGGGATGGTTTACGCATATTTTTTACAATTTCAGCACCGTTTTTGGCTAAGCCGTTAGGTCGAGGATAGTTAGGGCTATGTGTAACAATATTAAAATTCCAATCCCTTGCAAATTTACTTAACCTATGACTACCAAACTAAAAATAACTTTTAGTTTTAGAATTATTTAATATGCTGTTTATTCTTTAAAAAATGATTTCTAATACCATTATGTCAGCCGATACTTGATGGAAATCCGTCATAAAATTATGTAAAATGTAAAATCAGATCGAATATGAACCAATGACAAGATAAGATTTGTTTGCATATTAAAAAATATCAGTTGCGTTTTTCTGCTTTTTTCTATTTCACTATTAATTCCAAGTGAATAAAGTAGTTCTCGAGCTCAACCTTTGACTTTTTCTATACCTACATGCTCTTCATATAACTTTTTAATACTGTTTGTTTAAGAGTGTTTATAATTAAAAAATCAGTAAATTTCTTTTACCCGGAACTTCCCGCGTTATGAATCTTTCCTTTTTATTAAGAATAGTAAAGTATGACCCAGTTTAGTCCAGTACATAGTCATTTAATAACACATATATGCTGTTTTTTCACACATTTTATTGGTTGCTATTGTGTTCCATCGTATTGGATTCCTATATATTTATCATTTTCTGACTATAATTTAAAACAAATTGAAGTATATCCTACATGACACACACCGCCATTTTGTTACGTCTTGTGAAATACCCCCCGAGCAGAACAAATGGCAAACGACACGATTGATAACGCCCAAGGCAGTCCCAAATGTGCGACAATCGGCAGATTTATCGTTGATGACTACTTGAAAATAACCAAATTTCATATCGAGCACGGTAAAGTATTCTTTGTTACATAATTTGCTGGCTATCTCATCTGCTGGAGATTAAAAATGGTTCACTCCTAAATGATTAATTAAAAAAATTTTAATCGAGTCGCTAAATCATCATTTTTATTTTCAACTATAACAAGTGGGTTAAGCTAAAGAATAGGCCTCGGAGTAGATTTTTTAACTGTTCTAATATTTTTTTAGATTCAAGGTCATTAAGATCACTTTTTAATATTTCATGAAGTCTTTGAGGTACGCCCCTTGGCCACTGAATGTAAGGTTCAGAATCCTCTTTAAGCCTAATCTTATATTTTTTTTGGAAATTCGCCAAGTCCAGAAAATATTTGAGGATAATGTGAAACTAGATTATCAAAAGACGAAAATAACTAGTTCAACAGAATTTAAATCAATACATGCATTAAGTTCCAAAAGATTTGATTTTTGCAATCGACAATCAAAAAATTTACTAAAGCTCCTTTCTCTTTAACTACACCACCAAACATTAACAAGACAAAAAGGGGCACAGTCCGTTGGAACTTTCATGTTGTGCTTACAAAAACGCGCCGACGATTCGGAGAAATGTATACAGCTGTGCGGGTGCCCATGCTTTTACGAGGTTGATGCAAACCGCTAGTGATTAAAACGAATTTTAGGATTTAAAAACGAGTTTAAAAATATCTATCCATAATTTTTATTGTAACCTATTTTGCTTTATATGCATTAAAAGAAAAACGAAGAAAACGTCAAGTTGTTTAATTAATAGATTTTAATATAATTATAAAAAGTACTGTTTTTAAAAATTAAGTAAAAGAGGAAATTAATTGTTGAAAATGTTAATCCAAGATGGCGAAGCAAAATGGCCGCTTAAAGTATTTAAAAATTGAGCCTAAAAAACTAATTGTGGTATAGAGATAAACTAGTAAACATGTGATACTAATTCAAGATGGCGGAACAAAACGGCGGTCAAATAAAGTATTTGCAATCGTGAAAAAAATCACCTTCTCAGGTTTTACATACTTTCAGGTTTTAGTGTCCCTAGACTATATATATATATATATATATATATATATATATATATATATATATATATATATATATATATATATATATATATATATATATATATATATATATATATATATATATATATATATATATATATATACACATATATAAATATATACATATATATATATATATATATATATATATATATATATATTTATTATTCACGCAACCCGTTCATTAAAAGTTTTTGATGATGCCATTTAGATAAAAATTTCAAATTTTGGGATTAAGGCAAGGTCAAGGGGTACTTCTTTTTTGAAATAATTTCAACTTCCTGTCACTTCCGGTTTAACCGGAAGTTGGTATCAACTTGCTTATTTCAAATAGAATACCCTGTATTTTATGACATTTTTGGATTCTACGGAGAATTTTAAAGCTATTTTATGTAGCATGTCCTATACCTAGGTTCAAGAGTTCTTAAGATACTTGACCTTGAACCAAACATGAGCCTTCGGGGTACCAAATTTTAAAATCTCATATTTTTGTAATTTTTGAAGATATAATCTTCATATTTTGCAGACGATCGGTAAATAATCTTAGGTTTCTATTTTTTTTATTGAATTTGTCTATTTTTATACAGGGTGTCCTAAATTCTGCGGCAAACATTCACATTTTCAAAGCCGCTAAAGTCCGTTTTTTTAAATGGGACACCCTATAACTTTATGCACTGTCAAATTTAGAATTTAATTTTCTATCGAACTGTATTAAGGTTCCCTATACCTATTTGTAACCATTTTCGAAATAATCAGGTTTTTATTAAACTATTATATGTATTTGCTAAATGCTTACACCTTCCCGTAGTAAGCCAAGGAAAAAAGTGGTGCTTTTCTATTCAACATGACAGCTGATTTGAAACTTTTAAATTAAAATAAAATAACCCTCAAAAGCTGATATTCTCAATTTATTTTATATTCGCGGAGAATGTTACAAAATATTGGAGAGAATGGGCCATGTTTTTAATGAAAAATATCCTCATTTATCGCCAATGAACAAGAGAAAATTGAAGAGGATTGAAACGAAATTTTTTCGTTTCGGAAAAGTTAAAGTTATAAAAAATGTACCAAATTGTTTACATTATTTTTAACCATATCTACTAAGTTCGAGACTGTTCTAAACTTTTTTAGTGAACTTAAAAATTATAGCAATCTAACGATCAACAATAAATAAACAAAATAATAAAATTGAATTATAACAAATGTTCTATATGCTGTCCGTTCATTTGAAGACACATTTCAATTCTTCTTTGTACAGTTGCTGTGGCCCGTTGAATTTGTCCGTTTTCTAATTCGGCAAAAGCTGTTCGTATCCTGTCCAGTAAATCTTGTTGGTTATTTACTGGGGAAGCATAGACTTTACCTTTGATAAATCCCCATAAATTAAAGTCTAGGTGTGTTAAATCAGGCGATTGCGGGGGCCATCTCCAAGGGCCATTGGGACCAATCCAGCGATCTTCAAAAATTCGAGATAAACTGCAGCGGAATTATGTGCTGGTGCCCCATTTAATTGATACCAATAATTTTGCAGCTCACCAATAGGAATTTCTTCTATAAATTCAGAAACCGTCCCTCGTAGAATTTCCAAATACTTATCACTGTTTAAATTGTCTTCATAAATACAGTACCGCACCTGATCATTTAATACTATACCGAAAACATTGAAGCTAAACCTCTCTTGAGAACGCGTTTCGCGTAAAGCGTGCGGATTTTCTGCTGCCCAGAAATGTTCGTTTCTTCTATTTGTTATTCCTTCTCTAGAAAATTTCGCTTCATCGGTCCAAAATATTTTTGAAAGCAATTGAGGGTCCTCTTGAATTTTCAAAAACATGAATTCGCAAAATTCTTCTCGTCGGACGTCATCACCAGGTCTCAAGGCTTGCACGTTTTGGAAGGAATAAGGGTTGTTCGCTCAAGATTCTTTGGACAGATGAAGAAGAAATTCCCAAATCGTTTTCTGCAGACGGTATTGAACTTTGCGGGTTTGCGTGGAAATAAGCTAATGTGTTTATTACGTTATCCTCGGCATTTGTCACTGGTTTCGGAACATTTTTTGTAACTTTAACCTTGCCAAAACGCAAAAAGTTCGTTTCAATCCTCTTGAATTTTGACTTGTTCATTGGCGGCAAATCCGGGTGGCGTTCATTAAACGCACGACACGTTCTCTCCAAAATTTTATAACATTCTCCATGAATATAAAATAGATTGAGAATATCAGCGTTTGAGTATTCTTCCAATTCGATTTAGAAGATTTAGTTTATCACTGACAGCTTTCGATAAATAACGCATACTAATCTTGGATTGGATCTCAATTGTTTTTCCATGGCTCACCATTGGAACATGCAAACATTTAAGCAAATACATACGATATTTTTATAAAACCCAATTATTTCGAAAATAGTTACGAATAGGTATAGGGAACCTTAATACAGTTCGATAGAAAATGAAATTCTACATTTGATAGTGCATAAAGTTTCCAAGTTCCAGGCGTCCCATTTAAAAAATGTGAATGTTTGCCGCTGAATTTAGGACACCCTGTATAAAAATAGACAAATTCAATAAAAAAAATAGAAACCTAAGATTATTTATCGATCGTCTGCAAAATATGAAGATTATATCTTCAAAACTTACAAAAATATGAGATTTTAAAATTTGGTACCCCGAAGGCTCATTTTCGGTTCAAGGTCAAATATCTTAAGAACGCTTGAACCTAGGTATAAGACAGGGTGTTCCATTTAAAATAAGCAAGTTGATACCAACTTCCGGTTAAACCGGAAGTGACAGGAAGTTGAAAATATTTCAAAAAAGAAGTACCCCTTGACCTTACCTTAATCCCAAAATTTGAAATTTTTATCTAAATGGCATCATCAAAAACTTTTAATGAACGGGTTGCGTGAATAACCCTGTATATATATATATATATATATATATATATATATATATATATATATATATATATATATGTCGAAGGAAAGACGTTTTGAAATTTTAATTTAAATAAGCGGAACCAATAAAATTTTAAGACGAAGTTAACGATTAGAAGTTCCCAGTCAAGATTAATATAAACATTTTCTCTAACTCCTATATATATACAACAAAACAATTTAATTTTGTTGGGATATCGGCCGAACGAAGGCTGGGATTTTACTCTAACATACAATATATAATGTAAAGATAACTTTCCTACCTGTAAAAAATTAACTTTTAAAAGTTTCTATGACCTACTATAATATGGTAATATGTTATATGAGAACATCCATGTTCAAGGTAGAGTTCATAATGAAGCTCCAAGTTGGCCTCCATGTCACTGAATAATCCTTTAATTCATCTGTACTTTGTCGTGGATGTGTAAAAATTGTTTTCCTTATTAATAAAACGTAAGTGATTTATAAACCGAAAACTCTCCATTATTTTTCCTAAGAATACCTAAATCACCATTTCTCAAAGATATCAATAAGGTCTAGAAAGAGGTAGAGAAACATATACAAAGCAAAAAGCTTTGCGTGCAAGCATAGTTTCAGATTTGGATTTCGCAAATAGACCTTTCTAAGCTCTTTCAAGATATGAGATACCCGTGTGTTATGTAAAACCTCTGTACCTCAGTGAAAGAGTATGGGCGCAGTTCCCTGGAGCTGTGCTTGTAAGTTTAGAGGTCTTACAATGGCTGTTCGAGTTGACACGAAAAGTAACTTGGCGACGTATAACTGTCAGCCCGATATTTTTCGTCGGGATGCTGTATCCAGGGAAGCCTTACTTATTTTAGGGAGCACTAGCTAGTTGTATACTATTTATAGTGTCATCGAAGAAAATATATGCGGTGTACACCTACTGGTCTTATCTTAAATAAACTTTGGGTTCTAAAAACTTGAGGCATGCTATTAGCGGTTAAGTGTGACAAAACCGATAACTTGGCTGTTTGCCGTAGCGGGAAGAGAGGACTATACGACCGCCAAATCTTTTAGACCGATAAGCCTGACATCGTTCCTAATGAGAGCATTGGAAAGGATCATTGACAGACATCTAATGGAGGGAGCACTAGCAGTCTCACCGATTCACGTTAATCAGCATGCATATAGGGGAGGGCGATCAACGGAGTCGACTCTCCACAGTATGGTGCAAAGGATTGAGAAGGCTTTACCATTTAATGAAGCAGCTTTAGCTGTGTTTTCCGATGTGGAAGAAGCGTTTGATAGAGCACGGACAACGTCATCTGCGACTCGCTCGCAGCCAGGAGCGTTAAAACGAATCTGGTGCGTTGAGTTAGAGGTGCACTGCAAGAGCGCGGCGTCCAAGCGAGTCAGGGCGGGTACCAGATAGACATCGGGGTGCGAGGCAGATGCCCTCAAGGCAGCTGTCTCTCCCCGCACCTATGGTGTCTAGTCATGGACGGTCTGCTCAACAGACTTGTGGAGGCCGGCTTCTATGCACAAGCTTAAGCTACCTGCAGAGTAGCGCGACCCTCAGGCAGACTAAGATGGCATAAGGGTTCTAGTATCTCAATCCCTGAAAGAGAGGACTGGGAGAGAAACAGGTTAGAGTTCTCCAGAGAAGCAATTGTTTGCTATACGGATGGTTCACGTATGACACAGTTGCAATCCTCTGGTGCTGGAGTTTATATTGAGGCTACACAAACCCGGTCCAGCTTCCCTTTGGGGAAGTTTTCAACGGTGTTTCAGGCTGAGGTATATGCCATTCTAATGGCAATAACAATGAAGGAAGTCATAGAGGGGGCAGAGGGAGAGATTGTCATATGCTCAGACAGTCAAGCAGCACTTAAGGCGCTCGACTCACCCATGGCGGGATCAGTTTTGGTTCAGGAATGCGGTGACAGGCTAGAGCAGTTAGCGCGACGTAAAAGAGTTTGGGTGCCAAGACACTGTGGGATTGAGGGCAAGGAGAAAGCAGATGAGTTTGCTAAACTCGGCGCCACCAGCCCGTATGTAGCACCAGAAGCAGCTTTAGGCATCACTAGGCAGCAGATAAGGACAGCACTCGACGAATGGGCACAACATGAACCTCAACATGAATGGGGCCAGTCCGGGGTCGGGAGGCAAGCTAAAGACTTCATTGTGTAGCCCGATAAAGGCCGAACAGAGTGGTTACTAGCCCGAGACAGGAAAGCTCTAAATTCCATCGTAGGAATAGTAAAGGGGGCACTGTCGATTGAGGAGACACCTCTTTACGTTAGGCATTGAGGAAGATTCTATCTGCACGGAGTGTAAGGAAGAGGAGGAAACTCCGCTCCACTTCCTGTGCAGATGTGAAGCACGAGCGAGACTGCGACGAGATATTTTCGGCACTACGGTCTTGCATAGGGACGAAGTTAAGGATCTTGCATGGAAGGATATGTAGACTTACATAGTAAGGGCAGGCAGATTCAAGGATGTACACCTGGTGGCGGGTGGTGGTTGAGGGAGGAGCTGGGGTAGACTGAAAGGGCCTTATAGGCCTACCAGTCAGGTCTCTAGACCTCCCCCTAACTACTACTACTCCTTGCCGTAGCAGCTTTCATCAGAAACATGATACCCGTTCGTTATAAAACGCAAGTAGAGAACTCTATATTTTCAAGTCAGTATTTTCTTTTATTGGACATTTGAGCGTGAACTTTGACTTATTCTTTATTTAAATTACGATGATTAATATTTTACGTTAACATTTTGTTTTTAACTGAGGTAAGTTTTGTTTATTTTAGTAAGTGCCACTACAGCATATTAGTCGGCAGATAAAGATAAAATAAATATATTTTATTTTACGTATAAGCTAAATAAATATTTAATTCATTTTTACTTCGCTGTGAATATATTATTGTGATTATCGAATTTGTATACAGAACGTATCTTATCGTTTTAATTAAAAAAAAACATGTGTGACACAGTTGGCCATGTGGGCGCTGCCTGGCATGAAGGCTGCGGCACCTACGATTACTTTAATAAAATTTTAATATTAGATATATATATATATATATATATATATATATATATATATATATATATAATGAATTTTCATTCATTTATAATTTACATAAATAATAATATATACTAATATAATATGTAAAATTACAGCATAAAAAACAGTAGTAGTGAGGAAGTTTCGATTTTGCGGCCGCCGTTCAGAGGCGGACAGTCTTTTACTATTTAATTTTGTACATATGTCGACTAATCAGGTGCTTAAGTAATAAGTTACGTTTTATTGATTAGTTTTAACCTCAAATTTATAATTTCTTCCTTCTGTTGTGGGTAGTGCCTTAATACTGATGACTGATTAAGCTCGTGTGACCTTTAAAAGTTTGCACAAAATGGATAGCACCATTACTAGAAGAAAACAACTTCGTGTCCAAACATCTTCAGAAGGACCGGTGGCGAGTACTAGTATTGCCAGTGGAGAGCTGTCTTTAGCGCTAGCATCAACGTCGAGTGCTAGTGATATTGCCAACTGTCTGATGTTGTAAAAGACATAGTCAGAATTATGAAGCTCCAAGCTACAACTGAAAGGCCATTAGAGATAAGGATTCCTGAAGATTGACGTCAGTTTATCGAGAAGTGGCGCCAGCAAGTAATGAGGTGAAACAAAGCATCTTTACAATTGGGGTTATGAAGCTGCTATATTTAGCGCCACAGGTAAACTGGATGGTCTCGCAAGAACGCCATGACGAATCCTACCTCGTTTATTATTATGAAAAAGTAACGTTACTAAACGAGGGCAAGATATTTGGTAGTAAAACAAAGCTCACTTCCTATAGATGCAAAACTCCAGGGCATAGATCTGCTGACTGTGGAGTACTAAATAATAGTTGCTATAACTGTAGCAAAATTGGTCATCGAGTAGGGGTATGCAGAGTACCAAAGCAAGGAGCTTTGTTTTAAAACACTAGCACGGAAAAAGTTTTACATTTAGAAACTAGGACAAATCAAAAATATTTCGAAAATATTAGGGCAAATGGTCAATCATTTAGGGCATCGGGCTGCAACATCATCCGTATTTCTGATGCAAAATTGCTTAACCTACCTATCAAGAAGAATTGCGATGTGATCATAAAAGTTTATGACTTAAATCGAGTGAAAAACCGACATAAAAATCGGTCATGTACAAAAAACTTTTGATTTTGTTGTAGTTCCTGACTATCATTTTAATATGACGATCATTTACTAAGCTGCCGGGTTTTTTCTTGAATTTAAGGAACAGAACAAAATTGAGTTTACTAAAAAGATATCGCTGTGGCTAAGGAAATTTATAGGCATACCTGCTGACGATTCTTCCAATTTAAACAAAAGACGAATTCGAGGGAGACCTTCTTTTAAAAAAACTTTTGGTAGATATCAATCTGTACAAGAAAATGTTATACCTAGGATTCTCATACATTTATGAAACGATTACAAGTCAGTGTCGCCAGTAATTAGCCTTTCAGGAAAATATCTGATCCTGAGTCATAAAAGTTGCTCGTGTCTACCCAAATGAACCCGACGCACAGTGGAATATTTTGAACAAGTAGGTGGTAAAAATGTTTCAATAGCTTCCGATGTAGGAAAAATGTTAATTATACCTGGGACAAGTGTAAAAAAGTAAAATGTTAAGAAATAACTTTGTTACTCTAAAGTTTTAAAAACACTCGAATTGGAAAAAAACAAATTACTAAATGGTAAATAACGTATTTATAAAAATCGAAAACTGTTAACAATTTGGCGTTTTTTTTGACATATTGACGTTTATATTATGTACATTTATGTTTAAACTTAAATACATTTATACTTTAACTAAATTTAATAATGACTAACAATATAAATATACAGTGTGTCCACTTAAGTTGGCCACATATGGGAAACTTTTTTATTACTTAATAATTTTAGGAAAAAAAGTTATTCTTTATAAAAAGTTCTGCATGTTCCAAAACTTAAAATGTAATCATCAGATATTACATTTTTTCAATCGGATACGAGGTTTGTCAAAAAATTTAAATTTTGCCCAAGAGTAAAGTACCTTTATATTTGACAATAATGAAAATTGTTATAAGGAAAAGTTGATGAGAACTAAAAATTACGTTCAAATATGCCATTACATCCTTCTACTTAAAATTTTGACTTTTACAAATTTAATTAGGTAACTAAGGTCTAAATCAGGAGAGAAGACATTCAGTGACAGTGACACCAAGCGCATCCTTATGGGATTTACTGGTGTCATCATTATAACCAAATAGTCTTCTCTTTTGATTTCGAATATACATTTACTTGCAATGTTATTGCAGACAAACAGAAAAAATATTTTTCCATGTAATTGGATGTAATTGCATATTAAAATGCACTGTCATCAGACTCGTCTGCGCTTGCTTCTTCATCAGATAAGTGATCTATAGAATCAGTAAGTGAGGATGCTTTAATATCTGGGCATTTTAAGAGAGTAAGAACGTCTTTAGAAAATGTTGACGTTGGTTTTTGGGTCTTTTTCCTATAACTGGTTATTAAAGGATCGGATGATATGAGAAGCATTCTAAGTAAATCTTTATTCGTGGCAATTCTAGATATTTTTTGAGTATTGTGCTCTCTTAATCTTCTATAGCTTTTGTTTAATGCCTCTTGAGTTTCTTCTGAAAGTTGCCCAATAGGCACTAAACAATTTTTTAGTATATCACTTGCATGGACAAGAATTTTATGCAAGGTAACTGGCATGTAATACCACGAATAAAGACTTAAGTAGAGTTCCCTAGTTTCTTTTGCATACTTCTCAAATTGCTCAATATTAACCTCATACCCTGATGAAAGTGCCTGTAAAAGAACGCAAAACCTAGTTATTATCCTTTCATCCAGACCAGTTATATCTGCACTCTTTTGTGGGTTAAGGAAAAATTTCCTGGCCGTGTTGCCATCATTGGTTGATCCGAAACCAGGCTTTGGTCTATCTACAATCAATCCCAATTCTGTTTTAAATTTTTTTTGTATTTCGGACTTTTGTCTTTCAATTTCAGCTTTAGATTCACTGCCTTTTGCTTGCCATGTTTTTAAATTTAATTTGTAACTAATATGTAACAAACACTCAAAGGATCTTATCCATGCATGTAAAGTAGATAGACCAAAGCCATAATTCTCAACAATGACAGAGGTCTCGTTTGGCACTAGGTTCATGGTTTTTGGTGTTGCTTTGCAGATATAACAGGTCTGAGAATATTTGTTACCACTTAGCGTATTGCATACCTTCCCGTCAATCATCGTCAAAAGAAGCTGATGATGAATATTTATTGAACGGTTTCCATTACTGAAACTTATTTCAGATGGACGTAAATTTAAAATTTGGTTCTGAATAACTTCTGTCTCTAAATTCACCATATCATTTGTTTCTTTTGAATATAAAAATTTTATTGGACGGCATAGTTTGGTTGATGACGAGTTTTGATTCTGCCAAATATAGGTTTGCGGATCATTGATGAAGTGTAATTTAATAGGCACCAAAGAAAAAGTAAACAAATATTCATCATCAGCTTCCAAAGATTCATTAAACTTTTGCTTATATCTACTATGCCCAGAACTACCATCGCATCCCCACTTACTAATTAAAATAAGATCACTTACCTGTCTCGATGTTGAAGCAAAATACTTTAAAACGGATTCTTGCACGATAGACAGACGCTGCGCAGTATGATCAAGTAACGCCTGAAGGTCAATTTCGGCTTTTGTCTCACCCACACTAATACATTCGCTTAAAGGACAACATTCATTTTTGGCTTTTTGTAGTTCATTGTATGATGGATATAGTAAATGTCCTCTGTCCCGAGCACTTTTTCTTAAATGAATATATGATTGTTTTGTCAATCTGCAATCCACGAAAAGAGCTAAGGCTTCTTCTTTGCTGTATTGAGTCACGATCTTGTTTTCCTTTTCCCGTCTCAAATGCTTAATTTGGGTTGAGCGATTTGGCGATGCCGAAGTTATTTCTTTTAATAACGCCGCTGCATCTCTTTTACCATCACCTCTTAAGGCAACCTCAGCTGCAAATGTAAGTTCTTCAACACTGGAAGAAAGTAAGTGCTGAACTTTTTTTTTCTTTGATCGATATTTAACTTCTCCGAGTGGCTTTGGTGGTCGTCTGGATGATCTCGGTTGTTCTAAACCCGTGCATTCATTAGCATCAATCACTTGAAAAAATAAATCATCCCCATCCAACCAGTTTGCGTACTTCTTTAAAAAATAGTCCATTTTTCTTCCCGACTTTGCCCACCTCTCTTGAATTTTCTTTGAAAAATCGCAAACAATGCCTTTCCACTGCGCATGAGTTTCTTTGTTAATGACCCCTACTTGAAAGTTTTCCATTAAAATAGTAAGCAAAGCTTCATGAGAATTTCTCTTTGCAGACTGATGCCATATTTGAAAATACGTTCTCCTAGAGACGTTAAACATAATTGGTTCTAAAACAAGAAAAAAAACTGTTCCGCATGTTTCCGCAAAAACTAAGAAATCTTACCGAAAAGCTAATGCTCCAGTCCATTCAAAAAATGCACTCTTCTTTTTGGCAATAGTTGGCCTTTACTATTTTTCATTCACAAATCCGCAAAAAAAAAAGTTTTTTTAATACCTACGATTATCGCAACTTATTTTAAACCGAAACTCGTACACTTAACGTCAAACTTTGACCTCGTAATCAAAATGCCACTTTAAACAACATATTTGATTATTTTTAGAAATGTTATTGTTCTTGGCATGGCCTTCTATGTAAAAATATAGCTTTAACTTGTAATTGTTTTCGAAAAGAAAAGCAAACGAATCGCATAGGTTTTTAAAAGTTTCCAGTCTCATCTTTGATAGTTATTGTTCTAAGTGATTTATAATTGTAATTATTGCACTTTTTGGTTAGTGGATAAGTTGTAATTCAACTAATATTGTAAAAATTGACGCTTTTTAAAGTAAATTATTACCACCTAGATTTCAGTTTTAGTCCTCTGTGCGACGATGACAAAGACAATCTCAATAAATGTGTATTACACATCGAACAGAAAATTAAAATGAAGTGAATATTAATATTACTGATAAAATAATCAGGAAGAAACTACTTGACTTATTGGAATTCCAATATCGGTTTGGAAGTACCACATCGAAAAGCTGGGTGTTGTTAAGTCGGTAGAGATAGAAATAAAGCTCAACGACAGTTCACCATTTAGGTGAACTTAGGGTCTAGACCCTATTCAAGATCCAAAAGTAAAAAGGAGAAATATTTTTCTTTTATACTTTTAGTGAAGAATAAAAATGGACAAGACCGAATTTGTGTCTATTATAGAAAATTAAATATGAAAACCGTCAAAGTCAGATTTTCCTACCTCTAATCGATGACCAGATCGACAGGTTGAAGCAGAGCAATATTCCGATCTGTATTTAAGTTCTGGTTATCATCACATTCCTCTCTCAGAGTCTAGCAAGCACCTTACTGCATTTGTATCCTCGAAAGGCCAATATGAGTATAACCCAATGCCTTTTGGTCCCTGTAAGGCACCTGCTGTTTTTCAGCGACTCATGAATAAAATCTTGAGAACGAATCTAGATATTGCAGCAGTCTACCTAGATAATGTAATATTCCCCAGTAGAACTTATAAGGACAACCTCATCAGCCGCCAATATTAGAAAAGCTCAGGAGTGAAGACCGAACTTTAAATTCAGATAAATGTACCTTCTTATCTTGTATCAAATACTTCAAATACATAGTATAGGCGTGCAACCAGGCGTGTCTAAGATTGGTTTTCGGTTGCAACCAGTGTTAAGCAGATTCGCCAATTTTTAGGAAAAACAGGATAGTTTCAAAAATTCGTGAAGGATTATGCTAACATAGTAAAATCATTGACGCACTCACATGCAAGAATATATTTTTGGAAGTGGGGAGAAGTATCTTTCAAGACACTAAAAGGAAAATTAAGCTCCTCGTCCTTGCACTTGTAACTGCGATGCTACTTCAGGGACACGAATCAATACTTAAACCTGTGGCTTATTATAGTCGCCATACCAACAAATCATACAGCAAATACCACTCGTACGAATTAGAGACACTGGCCGTGGTAGAGACTCTATTGAAATTTAGGGTCCATCTAGTCGGGATCAATTTTAAACTAGTTACAGACTGCATGCTCAAAAGACATTTTGTTCCAAAAATAGCTCACTGGTGGATTCAGTTGCTGAAGTATTCTTTTGAAATTGAATATCGCCCAGGTACGTGTATGCCGCATGTAGATGCA
Source organism: Kuschelorhynchus macadamiae (assembly GCA_030620095.1). Lineage (NCBI taxonomy): Eukaryota > Metazoa > Arthropoda > Insecta > Coleoptera > Curculionidae > Kuschelorhynchus > Kuschelorhynchus macadamiae. The sequence goes on along the minus strand of JAUTXW010002837.1, from coordinate 200,807 downwards.
CTTAATTGCAATCCAAATTCCTCCGAGCAAGTATCACCTTGTACTAAAAACTGAAGCAGATTGGGTTGTTTCAGCACAATTAACGGATAGTAAGATAAAGTTTATACATGATATCCTATCAAAACCACCAAGCAGGGGCTATGAAAAAGGTGTATACAAAAATTATGCTCTACGCAGTGGGAGTATACAGAATAACTCCTGTAGGAATTCAGTGGGCTGTACCGCAAGGGTTTACAAATCAAGTCGTGCGCTGGGTACACGACGATGCTGGACATTTTGCCTGTGATAAGACCAAAAAGCTTTGTGAACAATATTGGTTTCCACAAATGAGGGAGTATTAAAAAATATGTATTGCTAGTTGCGTTCCTTGACTATGAACATTATGTTGCCAGAGATTGTCCATACCATATCATACAATAAATCTTGGTCAACTGGGACCTTGCCAAAAAACACCTCAGGGTAATGCATATTTGATAGTTTCTATTGATGCTTCCACTAAATATGTATAGTTAAAAGCAGTAAAATCTAAAAGCAAATCCAGTCATAACCTTCTTACAATTCACGTTTTGTGGTACCAAATCGTATTATTAGGGACTGAAGAACAGCTTTTACGATGTTACTTGCTTCAGAAACTTTTGTAAAGACCACAACATTCAACTTATTTTTAATGCTGTGTCAACTCCGAGAATAAACGGACAAGTTGAAAGACTAAACCGTGCTATTCTATGCACTCTCCACACGTAGGACCGATGCTTGTCTCCGAAAAGCTATTCCATGACCTCCGTGAGGATTATCCCACAACACCCTAAGTGAAAGCGGAGAAGATGAGGTACCTCGACCTACCGACTCTGATTAAATAACGGTTGCGGGGACGCAATTTCAACATTTTGGCCGAATATAAAAATGTGTTTTCCTTATTAAGAAAACACACTTATATACTGGAAACTCTATTGTTTTTCCTAATAATACCCAAATCAGCATTTCTCAAAGATATCTATCTATGAGGTCTAGAAAGAGGTAGAGGAACACGTACAAAGCAAAAAAGCATGGCATGTTAATCTCGCTCTGGCTGGTAAAGCAGCGATAACTTCTGTAGGATTATGTAATATTTGAGTGTGTTTACATTAAAAGCTTTGTGTGTTAGATACAGCATATGGCAGATTTCATTGTTGTAAGTAGACATGTCTAGTACTGAGCCCTTTTAAGGTATGAGATTCCTATGTGGTATGTAAATAAAACCTCTGCACCTCAGTAAAGCGCAGTTCCCTCAAGTTGTGCTTGTAAGTTGAGAGGTCTTACAATGTGAGTGTTGAGAGAAATTACAATGGCTATTCGAGTTAACACGAAAGGTAACTTGGTGACGTAAAATGTCAGCCTGATATTTTTCGTTGGGATGCTCTTTGTTTAGCGGCAGATTGGTGTCTAGGGGAGCCTTCCTTATTGTAGGGGAGTACTAGTTAGTGTTCGAAGGTATCACTTTGTATGAAATTTATAACTTGTTATTAAAGATTAATCAGAGAATGAACATAAGTAAACAATGTTGGCTATGAAAAATTAGGCAAAACAGTATTTATGTGCTCTTTTTCGTATTTCCCTGATGTCATTTATGGATAAGCCGCAGAGTGAATTGCATTGCTAGAGACCCATGAAGGGAATATTCAAGTAAGTTAAAAATGTATGTAGTAATTATGTACCTACATAATTAAAAAAAAAAGAACTTTTATACATCTTTAAAGAATTCATTATTGGTCATGACCCATATGGATGCGGTGAATGAAAAGAACAAAATCAGTCAGAGAAACGTGCAATGATCCTAAACAACTTTAAAAACACAGCATTATTAAGTCAACGATATGCGTATGAGCGAAAATAATACTCCACTAAAAGAATTTTTATTAACATAGAACAGAAACTTTCACTTTCACAAGACTTTGGTCAATTAAGAAATCATAGTTCTTGAAATTAGACCGTGTCAAATTGAAATTACTATCCGACGTTTCGCCTTCGATTGCACGAGGCATCTTCAGGGGTCTTTCTCCACGAGATCTGAAGACTGAATGAGGTCGGAGAGTTTCAGACGGGCTTTTATACCTGACTTGTGCTCGCCGAATTGTGACCCTGTGTGAAGATCGGTTTCCACATGTGATGTAGACCGTAACCCGTATCTCTATTGAATATTTTTGTATGTTTAAAAATTTCAATAGATTCCCTAATTTTTCGTTTATAAAATCCTGGAACCGATGCTAGAACCTTGGTTTCCTTTACATTTATAATATGGCCAGTGGTATGCTGGTGTTCAGCTACAGCAGATTGAACAATTTGTCACTGTACACAAATGTTCCTGTCAACGACTTAATTTCCATTATATCAGACATAATGGATCATAATAATCTTGATAAGAACCTAATAGGCCTAGTTGCATCTACTTATTTCATTTTTCAAGGAACGTTTCAGGGGCAGCTATGGGATCTCCTCTATCACCTGTGGTAGCGGATATCTTTATGGAAGCCTTTGAAGATATTGCTCTAACATCCGCTCCACTAAAACCAAAACACTGCTTCAAATATGTAGATGATACTTTTGTAGTATGGCTTCATGGACAGGATAATCTTCTCATATTTCTGGATCACCTCACTCAACAACATCATAATATCAAGTTCACAATGGAAATTGAATCTAATGGGACAATTCCCTTTCTAGATGTATATGTTCAAAGGAAGAAAAACGTTACATTAACAGTACATACATTCTGTGTACAGAAAATCGAGGCATACAAATATATACTTAAATGCAAATTCCTACCACCATCCAGCACAAAAGAAATCCGTTATTAACTCACTAGTATTTAGAGCCATTTCGATTTCTGATCAAGATTCTCTAACATCGGAAACATCGAAACTGACTGAAGCTCTGAGAGGGAATGGCTATTGCACTGAAGATATTAGGCGTTCAATTAAAAAATATAGTAATCCAAGTCCGCGAAAGGAGGATGATAAGGAGTCACCGTTAGGTAGTTTTGTTCTTCCTTACATACATGGCACTACAGACAAAATAGGACGATTACTTCGGCGGTCCAACATACGTACAATCTTCAATACCCATAAGAAGATTGGACAATGCTTGCGATCCCCGAAAGATATTGTATCTTTTCAAACAGAAGGAGTATATCAAATTCCTTGCTCCTGTGGAGAAGTGTATGTGGGAGAAACAGGACGCTCAATATCAACTAGACTTAAGGAACATGAACGGTGTATTAAAAAGAAACAAATTGTTCAATCTGCTGTAGCTGAACACCAGCATACCACTGGCCATATTATAAATATAAAGGAAACCAAGGTTCTAGCATCGGTTCCAGGATTTTATAATTATATATATTATTATATATTAAATTAGGGAATCTATTGAATTTTTTAAACATACAAAAATTTTCAATAGAGATACGGGTTACGGTCTACATAACACGTGAAAACCCATCTTAACACGGCGAGCACAAGTCCGGTATAAAAGCCGCCTGAATCTCTCCGAGCTCATTCAGTGTTCAGATCTCGTGGAGTAAAGATCCCTGAAGATGCCTCGTGCAATCGAAGGTGAAACGTCGGATAGTAATTCCAATTTGACACGGTCTAATCCCAAGAACCATGATGGATCAGTCCATGTTACCACATAATTATCAAGGGTTAAATTGTTATTTATACAATACATTATTTGTTCACAACGTAGCTCTCATAGAAGCACAGCCAACGTTGTATCGGTGCTGTTTATTTCCGGCTATACTGCATTGTCAGTTGCATTATTTATATTATTAATTTGCTTAGATTTCATATAAATAGAGCATAAATACTGCCATAATTTATTAAAATTAAAATGCGTAACATAGTAATAGTAAAACGGTCCAAAAGCTTTTATTATAGTATATGAGATTATATAAAAGTTTAAAATTTATATTTTTATTTATTTTTTGTAAATTAAGTTCTTCTTGTAAAAGCCTATTTTTTTTTAAATATAGTTATTTAGATTGAACAGTGTTTTACTCTTATAAAGAATTATATTTTTTATAATTAAAGTTTGCTTTCGGTAGTGGAATAGTTTAAAGTAATGTTAGCAAATAACCCGCCATTTATAAATTGGCCACTTATGGCATTTATAGCTCAATCACTTTGGTCATGTATACGGTCATTTTTAAAAACGTTGGAAAGTATGTCGACAAGGTTTCTTTTATCTTAGGCTTTCAATCGGTATGAAACAAACGTGATCGGTATCTAATGCTTTTTTATTTAACCGTCATTTATAAACCGGTCGCTTTTAAAGGTAAATGATTCGGTCATTTTAGGTCATTTATGCAGGTATTTTCAAAAATTGACAACTCTCTGTCATTTTTAAAAATGACCGTTAAATTATAAAAGTGGCCCGGTCATTTAAGATCACTTTTGGCAAGTGGCTTAAAGAACGCCCAACACTGTTTTGAAATAACCGGTCAGTATCTTTATAACCCTGGAAAACTGCAAGGAAAGTTTAATTCTAATAAATATGTTCCATTAAATAATACATAGTTTTGCGAATTTTCGAATGTCTCTCTTCCAATGGGGTCATCATTTTTTAAGATAAGATATATACGTCTTATTATTTATCGTTTCATCTAATGTGCCGATGTTATTAGTTTCCATTTGAGTTTGATCACTGTGTACGGTTGCATCAGAAGTTAAGGGTGGCGCGGTCTGAATGTCAGCAATAATATTTATCTTTTGCGTACTACAATTGGTGTTTGTTCTTCGAATACATCATCATCGAGGTTATTAATTGTTGATTAATTTTCATAATGTTTAATTATATTGTAGATAATGCATCTATGTATTATCTCATATTGCACAGACATTTAAAATAACTTTCTTCCTTCCTTAATTATATTGGTATTTTAATTACTTTTGGCGAGAAACTGGTAAAACAATGATTCATTAAAACAAAACACAAACTGTATATTGTAAAACATACTACCCCTATTGTTAGTTTTAAGGTAAAAATATAAACTTCCTATACACATTACCAAATTTCTTTTATAACATATTTTCCTTGAATTGATACAGTTATCTTTGTTTAGACATACATTTCTTGGGTGATGTAACCATCATTATCTATTGAATAGATTCTCTACACCTACATTAATTATTATATATAATTTTGACATATTTGAATTAATCTGGGTAGCTCATCCCAAAGCAAAGCTGAATTGAATAAACTATTAATTTCCTTTCATTTTAGGGTCTAGAATGCTGTTCCGATAGCCTTATTTCAGTTCATTACGTGGCTCCCGAGAACATGTATTTGCTGGAGTACCTTATCTATCACGTGAAACCATTTGGTCTCTCCTACAATTCTTCACTGAACCCCGCTATTTTTGGCAGGAATGTGACTGCCACTTTTATCAACGGTACAAGTGCTAAGGCAAACAAAACAACCATCACCAAATCAAATAAAGAAGCAAGTTGGGACGATTATACATAGCATTAAAATGTATCAAGTATAACCTAAATCTGTGATATATTTTTGTATTTAGTGACTTCCAGTTTTTCGACTGACTAGGCGTCGCGTACGCAACAAATGGAAACTTTTATATTATTCATTTCTCAGAAAATGTTGTTCCCAATAAAAGCTGGTGCTTCAAGTAAAAATATATAGAAAAACAAACATTTTAATAAATAATATTTTGTAACGGCAGTTTTAAAGGCCACAAAAAATCCATATTAGTTATAGAAAAGGAAATATTTAGATCGAAAAATTATTATTTTTTCGATGTTTGATCTTAAATATCTCCTTAACTATATTAAAAATTGGAGCATTTAATTTAGCCTTTATTTACGATTGGCCTATAAAACCATATCTTAAAAGTTTTATTTTTGAATTTTTTAGTTTGTGAAATCTACCATTTTGAATTGTTTGAACACCCTGTACATCTGACCTAAAGTTTAACACTGTCAAAACTATTTTTTCTTCAGGCATCTACTTTTACCAGGAATTAAATTTTCTGAGAAATGGACAAATGAATAATAAAACAGTTTCCCATATATACACACAAATCTATATATAATATCTTCAGAACCGCTAAATTTGTGTTTACAAAATTTGGCATTTGGGAGTTTCTAGCCATGCTGAAGTGAAAAATGGTACTGTTGCCATATTTTCCAGTTCAGTTTTGAGCAGGTAGTCATTTTCTTTTCTTAAATAGAATGCTCTATTAGATTTATATTGCACTAAATTCGCCGTCTCAAATTTAGTAATATCCCAAATTTTCAAAATTTTATCTATACTAGTTGTTGTGATGTGACAACATCGCATTTACAGTAAAAAGTACGGAAACCCTTAAATTTCATCAAAATCGCTAAAGTTGTGCTTACAAAATTCGGAGTTTGGGGGTTTTTGGACATGTGGAATTGAAAAATTGTATCATCACTGTTGCCAGATTTCCCAGTTTTGCGCTACAAGTAGTCATTTTCTTATCTTAAATTTATGTCCTATTTATTTTTATTCACTAAGTTGGCCGTCTCAAATTTAGTACTATCCCAATTTTTCAAAATTATATCTATACTGATTGCTGAGATATGACAACAACGCATTTACAGTTAAAAGTACCGGAACGCCAAAATATCTTTTAAATTGTTAAAGTTGTGCTTACAAAATTCGAATGCCCGATTTATTTTTATTGAAATGGATGATTTTGAAAGGTATTTTTTTATCAGGTGATATTAGCGGCTTTCCCTCACGCTTTATCCAGACTTGGGAATTGGTCTAAGTTTCACCAGTGGCGGATACTTAAAGCCTGTTTAAAAGCCAACGAGCGAAAAAACGACAAAACAACAATAACACTAAGATAAGGATATTAAAAGTCAACAGACTAAAACAACAATAACCTAACAGAATACTCACTTTAAAGACACTATTTTTTAATTAAATGTGGTTCCCGTTATTTGCCACACAGTGCTCAAGTCGATCATAAAACAATTGCGGTGTGTTGCTCAACATATTCGATGTTACAAGTGCAACTTCGGTACGGATTCTTTCGCGTTCGTCTAAATTTTCTGGACGATTCTTTAAATGATCCCACAAGAAGAAGTCCAGTAGAGTCATATCAAAGGATCGAGGTGGCCACTCTAATGCATCACATCTTCCAATCAGCCTCGCCGGGAATTGGTTGTTTAGGAACTGCGTGGCTTTCCTTGAATAATGCGGTGGAGCACCATAATGTTGGTACCACATTTCCAATTTCTTGAACGGCAGGAACCATATGTTCTCTGAGGAGCTCTAAATATTTCTGTTCAGTTAATACATCTTCTATGAAGTAAGTGTCGGTAATATTGTTACCCAGTATCCCCGCCCATACATTAATTTTCTGAGGATGTTCAAGCAAAAAGTAGCCTCGTCGCTAAATATAATTTTGTGAGCAAAATAAAGATCTTGAATTAATATTTTCCATCATGATTGCGGAGAATTCAGTGCGGCCGCAGCGGTCAGGATTATTCTCTAAAAGTTCTTGGGTATAATGGATCTTGTTCCGCCTCAATTTGTTTTCCTTTAAGATAGTCCTTACAAATTTTTGACATATTTCGGCATTTATAGCTAACTGGTTGGTGCTTACTTTTGTGTTTTCCCCTATTTGTAATAAAACGTTTAATTTATTTTTATCACGTGTAGCAGTTTTTGGGCGTCCGGTTTTAGATAAAGATTTTATGGACCCTGTTTCCTGGTAGCGGCGACAAGTTCTGTGGACGGTTAATTTTTTTATTGGTTTGTTAGGATAGCGGTCATTAAACAAGTCAAAAACTTCTTGGTATGTTCTGGTTTTATTTCCATATTCGCGAAAAATGAAAATATCAGTACGTTGAGTCTCTGTTAGAACAAAAGCCATAACTAAACTTGTAATTTTATAATGAATACAATATTAAGCTACTTAACTGACTGTGATAATGCGCTTGATTTGTCATTGTTGTAGCATGACAACGGCAAGTGCTTCAAAAACAACTGTTGCAGCGCCTACTTGTTACAATAGCCGCACTGGGCTATTATTACGATACGCTATTATTCTTTCTGAATCAGGAAATCTTGAAGCTCCTTTTTTAACCTTCTACACGTTCCAGCCCGATAACGGTACGTCGCGCGTCGGGGGAATATGCGTCGATCAGTGATGAGAGTGAATTTAGAGAAATTTGAAACTTAAAACAATTTTTATCTGCGTATTAACTAGATTATCTTATAAGGTGAAATGTAATTTTTTATAAATAAAATATATATGTATATTATACAGGTTGTAGAAAAATTAGGTACTATTAGGACATTAAGGAGAAAAAAGGGGCGCCATTTGATTATAATTTTTATTCACGTATGGTCAAGATTAATACTTTAAGGTAAATAAATTATTAAAGAGTGATGTTCTCTAGGGGTATGAGTAAAATTAATTTATTATGAATGTAGGGTCGATTTTGAATAAGGGATATATTATACAGGGTGTACAAAAATCAATGCTATAGGCGAAAACAATATTACAAGCGGTGCAATTTATATTATATTTATTACTTACGTATGAATAAGATTTATTTATTAAGAATGTAGCGTTTATAGAAATTAATGCAGAAGACGAATAATAAATTAATGGTGTGAAGATTTAAAGTACCCACGTATATTTATTTTTTATTTAATAAGGAATTTCTCCCTTTTAGGTAATAATAAGCTATGTTTTCTTCTTCCAGAATGAACGGCTGGTAATGTGGCTTCGAAATAATTGCTTTTTTCATGTACGCAGGACTAAGAAGTAATTGTACTTTTATTTTTTTTCTTTGTGGAAAGCCACCAATATCACTTAATAAGAAAAACAACTTAATAACTAACATGCTATTTATTTCAATAAAATAAATTTAAGATTAGAAAATGTCTACATGTAGCGCAAAACTGGGAAATATGGCAACTTTTCAGATACCATTTTGCAATTCCGCATGCTCACAAATTGGTAAGCACAACTTTAGCGGTTTATAAAATAATTGGGCGTTCCCCTACCTTTTACTGCAAATGCGGTGTTGTCGTATCTCAGCAGCCAGTGAAGATAGAATTTCGAAGCTTACTAAATTTGAGCTGGCCAATTTATTGCAATAAAAATAAACGTGGCGTTCCATTTAGGATAAGAAAATGACTCCGTGTAGCACAAAACTGAGAAATTTGGCAACAGTATCGATACCATTCTTCAATTCCGCATGTCTAGAAACCCCCAAATGTTAAATTACGTAAGCACAACTTTAGCGGCTTTAAAGATATTTAAGCGTTCCGGTATTTTTTACTATAAATACGGTGTTGTCATATCTTAACAACTAGGACAGAATTTTGAAAGTTTGGAATATTACTAAACCTGAAACGGCCAATAATACGCAATAAAAATAAGTGGGGCATTCTAGTTAAGATAAGAAAAAGACTACGTGTAAGGCAAAACTGAAAAATCTGGCAACAGTGCCGATACCATTTTTCAGTTTTGCGTGCCTAGAAACCTACAAAGACCGAATTTTGAAAGCACAACTTTAGCTGTTTAAGAGATATTTAGGCGTTCCAGTACTTTTCACTGTAAATGCGGTGTTGTCATATCTCAGAAATCAGTAAAGAATTTTGAAAATTTAGAATGATACTAAACTTGAGACGGCCAATTTATTGCAATAAAAATAAAGAGGGCATTCCATCCATCTGGCAACAGTGCCGATTCCGTTCTTCATATATATATATATATATATATATATATATATATATATATATATATATATATATATAATATAAAAATATATATATATATATATATATATATATATAATATATATATATATATATATATATATATATATATATATATATATATATATATATATATGATTTGCTACATATATTCTTTTCCGGCCAAGAACTTTTGAATAAGTGTGTAAAAGCACATTTTTATTTCTATTCAGTTTTACCCATTCATATACCTTCGCCAAAATCGTTATGGGTTGCAGCCGGAACTCTCCGGAGCCCCAATAGGTTGCGTCAAGTGTTATGCTTGGCTCGTGGAACTTTTCTACTTACATAGACTCTTATTTGACGTCTCTTGTTTGAGATCTCCCTGCCTGATACAATAATGATTACTTCCAAGACTTTTTTGAGGACTAACCTATAGTTCCAAGTCGGTCTTGGACATTTTTTATGAATAACGCCTAGTACCAAAACGGTCTTGAAATTTAATTGATAACTTTATGTTAACTGTTTAGTTCGGCGACAGGTAAAAAAATGTTTGAATAACTAAGAAAACAAAATTCAAACTTGAATATTGCAAGATTACTACGTAAAAATAGTGGTATATGATTTTGTTTTTAATTTCATCATATCTTAATATAATAATTATTGGATTGCACTAGAAAATTCTTTCGCCGAGATGACTATAAAAAGTTGTTTTTAAGTGGCTTAGAATTCAAACTAAATTTACTGTAGAAATCGCATCGAAAACAAAGCAGATATTACGTTAATGCTAGTTATTGAAGCAATCAGTTCATTTACCCTACTCCAGAAAAGAAGAAAGACTTTATTCGACCCGAATGCTTTTTTCTATGTATGTCCGGGCATAATATCTAAACGGGTGAGCCAATTTTCATCCACTAGAGTAGAGGGTATAAGGATTTATTTTGTTTATCGGAAAATGAATCCTAATTTTTGGTTGCTGCTGTAAATGTTGCAGACATTCGCGTCATTTGGTCTCTTGGGCTGGAGCAACTTCTACAAGATCACAGGAACCACTATCATGTAGGCTCTTCATTTGGGCAGGATGGTTATTGGAGATTTTATATGTGTCAGTAGTATGGACTTTTATTACACAACTATAGATGTAATGAGTTTATTACGTAACTCACTAATTTTAATTGATTTTAATATTTTTGCATGTGGCATATAACTTTTAATGATAATATAGTTATTTATGTTAAAAGGGTAGAAATAACGATCATTATAAGACTAGCCGTGAATATTATCAGACGAAGCGTGCCTCACAATGATTGTTTTCGATCCAAGTAACATACAAAATTTTATCATCTGGCGTCAATCGAGTCAAAAACTTTGCCAATTTTGTTAAAAAATATTCTCCAAAAGGCTAGCTGTGTAAATTATTCACTATTCTGCAACAAAATCCTCCCCGCCAAACTAATGTGTTATTTCGATGATTTCTACCTGTGTAACACTTAGACTGACCTGTAAAGTGTCGTATCACGTACTTACCAAAATCCAGAGAATATCAACATGTTTTGACTGACTTTCCAGTGCGGAGTAAGTAAAGACTCATAATATAGGTTTCAATTTAAGATCGCGAAAAAAATGGCGGCCAAATAAAATGTTTAAAAAATCAACCTAAAAAAATTTTCAATTGACTTTAAATTTTGCAGAAAAATTAGATGTGAAAATGGGATAAACTGGTATGAATTCAACATAATGTAGCAAAATGGCGGTATGTGTCAGTGTAAAAACTACTTACTGAATTTATTTTAAATTATGCCCAAAAGTCAAGTGTGGCATAGGTAGAAAGAAATTGATAAAATATTGGTAGGAATTCAATATGATGGAACAAATAAAAATGAAAAGACAGTATATGTAACACATATACAGTGTGTCTATGTACTGAACTAAATTGGGTCACACTTCACTATTCCTAACAAATGGAAAAAATCATAACTGGGGAAGTTCCGGGTAAAGAAATTTACCGATTTTTATTACTATGTCGTCGCCATCCTGTGTGGACAAGCCGAACAGTCTCCGTTATATATATGAGGTGAAGTGACACTGAAAGCTCAATGAGACTTTGAGCCCACTCGTAGGCTTACGAGTTATATTTCAGCTGTAAAGCTGGTGATCGAGACAAAACTTGGTCTCCCAAATGACATTTGCTGAAGAACCTTAACAGGATGGCTATGGGATAGTCACAAGTGAAGGTTGGAGTGCTAATGATTTGGGGGAATCTGAGGAAATTTGAGATCGAAAAATGGCTAAAAATAGTCAACTTTCATTCATAATATGTCAGCTTCTACCACAACTTCCCGAACGTTTAAAAGCGCAAAATGATCGTCGAGACTTGTAGTTTCATCTATCGTTTTTTTAAATAGGCAAGTTTTTATTTTACCCGTTAAATTTGAAGTTCAATTTATATGAAATTTTCCGGTTCCACAGGAGGGAGTGAAGTATGGTGCAATGAATATATACACAAAGAAAACATGTGTTTATGTAATAAATGATTAAGAACCTGGATTCAGTTTATAATTACAAAAAATATTAGTATTTTATTAAATAACTTCGAACATCGCAAGCATAGTATATTACAGATAAAATAGGACTTTTCGGCCTCACTTTTACCATCAGGTATATTTTTCGCATTTTGGCACTGTATAGAAAATTCTTCTTTAGTACATGCTGTCCTACCATTGCACAAACAAATACATTTTTGCAGAAATTCTATTGCTGTGTCTTCCTCAAAGTCATTTGAGCGTAATACATTATTATGCAATATCCAGCCATAAAAACTTGGATCAATAGGTACTATTTTGTTTGATAATGCTTGCGACCATTCGTTTACTTGCATTTTACTCGTAAAATATGTTATTGTAATAGTGCAAGCGTATTTCAAATTGTTTTTTTTTTCACGTTATTTTATTAAACATATTTTACTTATCATATGCTTAAATCTATGAACAATGCTGTTTTCAACTACAATGAGAGAATATTACATCAAAGGAAAATCTGTGAAAAACAGTTTATGCAAATCGATTTTTCGTCAGAAAATTCAACTGCAAATTTAACGGGTAAAAGAAAATTTTACCACTTTTAGCTACTTTTCGACCTTAAATCGCCCGTAATTCAATAACGATACGTTTTTAGAAAAAAATACCAAGAAGCAAAAAGTCTAATGAAATAATTTGCGGGGGATTTTTCTGCATTTTTTATTTTGCAACCTATTTATTAATAACAAATTTTGTGCGATTCGGACAAACAATTTAACAATAGTTATTTAGGTTTTTTTGTCCCCAATGATGTGACAAATCGGTTACAAAAGGTTCCGAACAGATGACTTTCAATGAGAGGCAAGTTGACTTTTAGTGCATCAAAATAAGGGTGCTCTGCTCGCTTATTCATTCAGCCTCCAAAAAACTTGACTCGAAATCGGATGATGAACTATACGATTTTGAACCAAAGGCCGTTCCAAGTTTTTAAGAGAAAGAGGATTATGAATGTAAAAGCAGTAAACAAATCCCCATCTTAGGAAGAGTTTAACATCATATTCGTGATTTTGATCTACCCGAAACAAAGCCCTAACTGTTTGGGTCTCGTTCAGCAGGGGATTCTTTTACAAAATGGAGTGAAAATATCTACTTTTCGGAAAAAGGAGTCTATACTGGCAGTATTTTTCTCAATAGTATATGACTTAGTTTACTATCATGATATTCCGGGTTTAATGAACGAACTTGGTCATTCCTATAAACCTACCGAGTGAGTGGCGACTGTTTATTGACTCTTCGAAGACAAGGCAGTTTATTGTTTCAATGAAACGAACAACCATCTGTTCCCTAATATAAAAGAAACGTACGAAAACATGCGTATATTACTCCAAAACATAAAATACGAAGATCATAAATGGAATATCTGTGCCGATCTCACAGGACTGCAGAATGACTACACCAAATATTATTGTTTTTTTATGCGAATTGGGCAGCAGAGCCATAAACCAACATTATGTCGTTAAAGAATGGTCGTTACGTGAAAACATTGCGCCCGGTCTGAAAAACGTCCTTAATGAACCTTTAGTAGAGCAGCAGAAAATTGATTTACCACATAAAACTGAGGCCTATAAAAATTTTTGTTAAAGCCTTAAATAGAGAAGGAAATGCTTTTCTTTATTTGAAAGGAAAATTCACGTGAAGCAAAGCTTAAAGAAGGAATGTTCGTTGGGCCGCCAATCGGCAACTTTTTAAAGACGAAAATTTTGAAAGTACACTATCGAGAAAAGAAAATAGGTCTTGGACTGCCTTCGCAAATATATATAACAACTTTCTAGGTAACAAGAATTCGGAGAACTACAAAAATCTAGTTGAAGAACGTATCCAATCTTACAAGACGTTAGGTTGCAACATGTCACTTAAGCTGCATTTTCTTCACCCCCATTTGGAACTCTTCCCTGACAATTTAGGTGGAGTTTCAGACAATCACGGTAAAAAAGTTTACCAGCAAATTGAGAAGTGGCATAGTGGAAAATGGAACCCAAACATGTTAGACGATTGTGAGATCCTTAAACGCAAAACCGATCCCGGCGAATACAAGCGAAAAAAATACAACAAAATAAATGGATTTGATTGTATTATACTTTTTCGGTTCAAATTGAAGTATATTCTCAAAATTTATGGAAGAACCGAGCTTATATTTCAACTCAGCACATTACAGTAGTCGAAAAAAACCTAAAAAAATATCAGAGAGCCACAAAAAATTTCAAAATGCAGAACAATGACAGGTTTGTAAAAATTATTATAAACACTGCAAATTTTGTTTATTATGTTTTTACTTATTTAAACTACAAAATTAAAGGCGGTGATTATTTATAATCACGTAAATACACGTTAAAATATTATCCGTTATTTTGTGTGTGGGAAAATTTGATGATACATACATACATTAATTTAGCAAGAATTTTAAAAAATATCACAAATATCACAAGACAAATTTTAAGTTTTTTGGTAAAAATATTGATTTAAGATATAAAAGAGCTTATTAAAAAATAAATAAAATCTCAGCAAGCTTAATAATGTTCATTTATAACCCCATAGATACATAACAAGAAGTTGATCTGGAATATGAAATATACACTGCCACGCAAAATTTACTTAGTGCAAAGTTGATAGCAATCGAAAGTTTATGTCAAAGATAGATCATGAAAAACTAAGATGGGAAAGTGCAAAGCTGTTAAATCTATCAACTATTAAATCCAACAACTTCCCGAAGTGTTTGTAATGTAAAAATGCAACTATTAGTAACTCGACAAACAATTGAATTTTAGTACTTATATAGCTAATTGTAAAATTTTTTGAAGATTGAAAAAGTTAGGTTTTCAAATTGTTTCATTTCAAATCTCAATATTACTGCTACTTTAAGATATAAATGACAACACTAATGTACTGTTTTAGATACATAGATTACATTCATTTATCATCGAAACGATCCATGTTTAATTTTCCGCAATCGTCTAATAGTCATGCCTATGAAGCATCCGTTATAAAATTTGTAACAGAAATGTCTATATAATATTTTCCATATATTTAACATATATATATATATATATATATATATATATATATATATATATATATATATATATATATATATATATATGTTAAGAAATCCTTCACAAATTGTTGGCACCTGTATGCATAACACTTTGTTTTTAGATCGTGTTTATAGGTCCTTAATAAAAAAATAATATACGTGTTAATAGAACAAGCATTAATGGTTATGGAAGTCGATAAATTCGCCAATTTATTGTAAAAAATCCATTAATAAACCTCATTTTAAAATTATTAAATATCTTCTATTATATCTTTGTGGAACTGAAATAGTCGAGTCTCTTGTAATCTTTACTTAAGAAACTGCTATAAAATACGTATTAAACGATTTAACAAAGCAATTTCCTTACAAAAAATCATTATACTCAAAGTCTAGAATCTTAATGGTTATAATAAAATAATATTCGACATTGCAAAAACCAACCTCAAAGAATCTATTTAATTCTCATTTCAAAGCTGTGAGTTTTAAATGTTCGTGAGCTTCCAAAAGATGGATTAATAAATATAGGTCCGCACTTAGGTAATTAGGTAGTTATTGCGCCACGAACAAAATCGTTGCTGTAGGTAAGATGGAAAATCCAAGAATGCCAACCTACCTCATCAAATTTAGCGATTTTATTATTTCAGCTTTTTGTAAAAATCGGAAAACCTTTTTAAATTATTGTTATTGACGTATTATTAGTCCCCTCATTAGGCAATTTTGCTCTAATCAAACCGAATTCGTAACTCTCTTGTGGTTTCCGAGATCCCCATGCTGGCATCCGAATTGATAAACACGTATTACTCACTCTCAACGCTCAGCCACGCGTGGCGTTAATAATTTTAGGTTTCGACAATAATAGCCGATGGCTTCTAAAAATGGCGTTTTTGAAATTTGGAAATCGTCAAATTAGGAATTCATAAAACCCTCTGCTTTTTGAAACCGCTGAGAAGGTGGTTCCTTACCCAGTTGATGTAATATTTGGGACGATTAAAATATTTTTCTACTACTTTCTCAGCAACTGTCAAGTTACATTCGTCGATTTTTTGGGTATTTTTGAGAATGGCATGGTAAAGCTTAGATATTTTTAGGAAGACAGCCACAATTTGGGGTGCAATACTCTCCCCAATTTTCTAAAATACCTTTAAGAAAATCTGCTATCATTCCCAATATAAATATATGTAATGTTGACATTCGTTTGAGAAAAATCCTACTTGATTACCTTTTTTTGACACTGGCAGGTTTTCAGCATACGGGCTCTGATTTTCTAAATTTTTTTTGCGTTTATGATAGTAGATATTAAACATAGGGTGTAATAGTAAATGCGAATTTATATATCGTACTGTTCGCATAAATTGTAAAGCCCATAATATGTTATACGGGAGCAGTAGGTACATACAAGACGTTTTCTTTCTTTAAAAATTCTGGTTTAAGAACTGTAATTACTTTAGTGAAACATCTCGGTATAAGACATCGATTTAAGATATTTGGGTAATAAATTGGGGAAAGTTTGTTTTCGTAGGTGTGAATTTGTCATTTTTTTTAACTAGAACTTTTGTAGAATTATAGGTACCGATTTGGAGTTTTTGGTAGTATATAGAATATGATTTAAAAAAAAATCTAATCTTCCAGAATTGGCTCTAGTATAATTTTTTTTAACGAGTTTCACTATTTGATGAGATTTTTTGACACAAGTTTTCGGCATACAGGTACAGCATGTATTAAGTTATACAGGGGCATTAGTTATATATACATTTTTTTCTGTAGACATCGATTCGGATAAATCGTCAAGCCCTTAATATGTTTTACAGGGGCAGTAGGTACATATAAGACGTTTTCCTTCTGTAGAAATGGTTTAAGAGCTGTAATAACTTTTCCTAGTGAAACATATCGGTATAAGACATCGATTTAAGATAACTGAGTAGTAAATGAACGCAATTTTACTTATGCAGCCGTCAATTTTAATTTTTTTTTATTTTACTGAAACTTTTAAATGATTCGCGAACGAAGCTATTCTCATTAGAGCAGACCTCTAGCAAGCATAGGGACTGGGGCTGTAATCAAACCAATATAAGAAACCTGACCCTCACTAATTCACAGGATTTATAGAACTACAATATTATTATACCCACTGAGCCTACTCACATAGACTCCGTGGGCCAACCCGAAATTTTGGAATTTTTTGTTGCAAAAACACTCTAGATATAACCCAACCAGTGGTATCGCACGAACTATCATCTGATCACTCGCCAATTATTGTGGACTACGGCGATCTGACCCACCCAAATCAAATTGTTAAGAGTTACAATACCTAACTGGAGTAAATACACGGAAATTTTGTCTACCTCAGAGCCTACAACTAACATCTCACACCTGGTTCAACTTAAAGAGGCTATCGAAAAACTTTCTCAAAAAATTATTATAGCAATACAAAAACTACCATAACAACAAAAACAACTTTCTCCCGAATTAAAAGAGGCTTAAAAACAGATTAAAAAACTTGGCCTACAGAATAGGCGACGCTGAAATTAGAAAACAAGCCAGTAAAGACACGACTGATATAAATATTAAATTAAAAACCCTACACAATCAACAGTGAGAAGACAACTTTCTGAATTAAATACCGGAGATAAGTTTAGACAGACTACCATAACGTACATTAATAGCAACAATTCTATCATATCCCACCCCGCTGAAAAATATGAAATATGTGCAAATGCACTTTACAACCAATTTAGAGAAAGCCAAACATCAGATCCTATTCGAGAAAAAGCAAAATCAATCATGCAATTTAAATCTATCTATTAATCTATTTCTCTTCAAGGAACGCCTCCTATCATTAGCTCCGCCCACGTACATAGTGTCATAAAAAAGGCCCTGTACTTGATTCAAAAACAAAAGTGTATGAGTATGAGTGGAAAAAGGCTAAAATCATTTTAATTAAAAAGAAAGAAGAAAATCCTAATATTACAGGTAGCTACAGACCAATTAGTCTCCTTCCAACGATTGGAAAAATAGTCGAATTTTCCTTATATTACAAGAAGAAGTCTTAAGCGGAGAGCAGTTCGGGTTCAGGCAACACCTCCTACAAGACAAGGCCATGGTGCTGTGATGAAATTTTTTAGTTACGTCACGTTCCGTGGTCATACGTCCACTCTTTGCCGTTGGTCTAACATCGGTAGTTGTCGGTTCACATTCCTCTTTAACCATTTTTAGCTTGTTAGGCTGAAAACGTTGTGAAACTAGGCCAAAAATCTGATTTTAAGAAACTTAAAAAAGAAAAAAGTTTATAAATACCTCAAATTGATTAATAATTCATGGCTAACATAATTTTACAGCAGTATTCCATTGGGCCTATTGCTTCATGCTAATTTTTCTTACGAATAGTTAGACTTATTCAGAAAGCAACGTTAAACGGGCGTAAGGCTCGAGGTCCTTTGCAGGTACCATATCGCTTTTCGCCAATGCATTCAACGAAGGTATAGTTCTCGTCTATTCATATACTTTATATTTTTATTTTGGAGTCAAAATTAACAGTAAGAATAATAATTATTCTAAATTTCCCATGAAATAAAGTGACACAGTAAACTCGATCTGGCATCGTTGCTTCGTGCCGTATCCCCACGTAACGTCGGACCATACATACGAATGTCAGGGTTGCCGTTCTATTACAATTGTAATAGATCTATTTACTACTACTGTGAAGGATCTATTACTCTATTACCTAATAGACCAAATCTATTAATATAAAAGCCAAAAGCTACATATATTTTAGAGATGCATTTATATAAACGTAGCCACAAGTATTTGTTTGATCCTACAATATAGCTAGTTATTGCCATTATTTGTTATCACTTTTGCGCCCTCGCGATTGTCTCGTTGTTTACTTTTATGGTTTTGGCTATCTCTGTTTTACACTACTGTTTTTAAATTTTGGATGTATTATTTACCATATAACTTGTAACTAATAGCCAAGTTAACCCAGGCAACTTTGTCGGCTCTGCCTGTTCACACTTTTAGCGTAAGTAAAGATATGCACAACATTAAAAAATTAGATTTTAGCACAAATAAATTCTAAGCATACTATGATCTGTTAGGATTTTTGAAAATCTATTACCTTTTTACTAACCAATCTATTACTTTAAATCAAATTGCTGTGGCTGTGGCAACACTGTTGTTTTGTTGTTATACGTTTTTTATATACTTTCAAAATGCCTTACAGATGTTGTGTACCCGGTTGTCAAGGTAATTACCCGAACGGTCCAACAGTGCGAGTGTTTCGTTTTCCGCAAACTGAAAAACGCCGATTAAAATGGCAAAATACCATTCATCGCGAGGGATTTGTTCCTAGTGATAGCAGCCGAGTGTGTGTCATTTTGAAAAAGATTTTATTTGGCAGATATCCCAGCAGGACTCCAAAACGGGTGAGATCGTTTCTGTGAACTTAAATATACCAAGATTGAAAGAACACAGCGTACCCACTAAATTTCCTAATTGTCCAAAATACTTATCGAAAACTAGAACACATCGAAAAAGCAGGGAAGAAAAGCTTAGGGAATTAGACGAAATTCGATTTCAGCAGGGTATTGACGAAAGCAAGTGCGAAATGTTAAAGCATAAACAGCGCACAAATTATGATTCTTTTGAAAGGTTCTGTAATTTACTTAAGACATTTAATTTAAAGGACGGGTGGTTTATGATTGACAAAAAATGTCTAAGGCTCTCTTCAGGATTGAACATACTCCTGGGCCTACAATTACGTGGGCTGTTAAAATAAATACCGATTTAAAAATAAGTACATATTTATATAGAGAACCAGTACGTGTACAAATTCATAAACAGAAAAGGTCCTTTTTGTCAAGTAGTTTGGACGAATTACGAAATTTAATTGATAGCATTGATTGTTCGATAAATGTTCTTTCATTAGAGACCGAACTAGACTATAAACCCCATTATGACCGAAATCCTGAATTTGAGAACCGAAAAAAATATCAACGATTTATCAAAAATAAATCTAGTTCTGAACTTTGTTTCAGAATTGCTAAAAAATTTAAAAGTAGACGATGCTAACGCAGAAGCTTACAATTTATTTCGGAGCAAATTAAAATTAAGAACTTTGCCAAAAGAACGATACCGATATTTATGTACAACTATGGTATTTTGTTCAATTGTATATACAATTAGTCCCCATGCCTACCAATATTTAAGAAGTCATTGGCCAATAATTTTACACCATCGTGATACCATCAAGGGTGTGTGTAATAATTTTTTAACCAATCCTCATATTGATGAGAAAAGAATATTTTTGACTCATGCTCAAAATATTTTTAAATATTTAAATGAACAGGACAAATATGTTTCTCTGTTAATGGATGAAATTCATATTGATCCTTATCTTGACTATAAGGGTGGAAATGTGGTTGGGGCATCAGTGAATAATGAATCATTAGCAACAACTGCATATGCTTTCATGATTACAAGTATATGTTCAGATGCTAAAGAAGTGGTTTACATTGCCCCTATATCAAAAATTAGTCATGAATTGCTTTTCTATTTTGTCAAAACGATAATTACTTGTTTAGAGGCTACAGGATATACAGTCCTTTGTGTACTCAGTGACAACAATTTAATTAATGGAAAAGCAATGTCTAATTTTTCCCAAAAAAAGAACTTAATATAGTGTAATCCACATCCTGTCGGTCCATAAAGGCCATTATTCTTTTTGTTTGATTCTGTATACCTTGCAAAATGCATTTTGAATAACTGGCTAAACTCAAAACCTGATCAGACACATATATATCCCGACTTTTGCAGCGGAGAAAAAAAACTGCTTGTTTTTCAGCTATCAAAAAAATGCATTCGAACTCATGGTAGTGATAAAATTTTATGTTTGATAATTTATGATAGTTAGTATTATAGGTTTAGTTTTTTTGTTGCCTTTAGCTTTTTCATTAAATTTTTGAACTTAGAACAAAACATGTTACTAAAATTTGGCTATTCCTTGAATTCAAAAGCTTTATATCCATCTAGCTCGGAACGACAAAATGTAAAACTTGCATTGAAAATTTTTAATTCTTTTGTAATTGAAAGCCTACAAAATTTTGAAAAAAAAACTCATGCGCAATATACAGCCGATTTTGTTTAAAGTAAAACTCATATGGTGGAACATAATAAATGTAAAAACACCTTTAAAAGGAAAACGTTTGCGTGACATTTTTCAGGAACCTAGTGTAAAAGGCAATGTTTCAAGGGATCCAAAACTTGAGTTTTTAGAACAAATGTTAACTTGGTTAGATATCTGGAAATCGGAAAATTTTTTAAAAAAATTAACACGTCAAACTCAAAAAGCTCTATACCATACTATTTCTGCTAGAAATAGTTAAATATTGTTTTGATGAATTAAATTTAAATTATGTTTTATTAGGAAAACTGCAAACTGATCCCTTAGAAAAACGCTTTGAAAAGTACAGACAGTTGGCGGGGGGACATTACCATATTTCAATTAGACAACTTTACGAGTTTGAAAAAAGACCTCGGATTCAATCAACACTAACACTAAAATCTCGTAAATTTGGGAACTTATCTACAGAGAAATTCTATGAATCACCTGAATGTGACGAACAGGGCAGTGTTGAAGACTGTTCTAATGAAATTGACGAAATATTAAAAAATAGCTTTATTGAAAAATCTGATATTGACAACTTAAAACCCGAAATGCTCGCGTTTACTTATCTAGGGAGACTATTGTAGCCACATTCCTTTAAAGAGACAAAAATGCAATTATTGCAAAACTTCTTTGATATGCGATAAAGACCTTATTGTTGATGATAATTTTAATCTCATAACTAACCTAAGCAGAGGCACTACAATATCCTCGAGATTCTGTAGTTGAAATAGTTGTGATTTCTTGTATTTTATCCCAGAAAATACTAAGTGAGCATGAAAGTAAATTCTTGAATATTTTTACTCAAAAATCATTCCTGACTAAACTTATAATTTACTTATATCCTTTAAGAAGAATTTTTAGTTTATTTCGAAGGCTGCAATACGCACTCAGCAAAAACTTATTGAAATTGTACTTAGCAGTATTACCAATTATTTGATTAAAAATTACTGTAGCACAAAAAATAACGGATTAGGTAAAAGTCATAAAAGGAAATTAAATACATATTCAAAATAAATGGCCTTAATATATTAACTTCACCTAAATAGTGGCTAGGTAATACAATGGTGAAATGCAGAGACATTCTGCTATCTGAGGATGCACATTATCTAGACTCGTATTTAGGATGTTATGGATTATTATAAGAGTATTTTCCTGCTTCTCGTTTTACTGGGTCAAAACGGCTCTAGGTAGGTACCTATTTATTTCGAAAAACTACAATAGAACATCGTAACTATATAAAAATAATTGTAACAATTATTAAAATATTAACAAATCCAGGAAAAAAGTACAAACTAATCGACAATATTGCGTTGTTTTCATTTGACCACAGGCGCTAACGTTACAAATCAGCGCCTTGGCCTTGTCTTGTAGGGGTTGGTTCAGGGCCTCAACTAGCATACTAAATTAAACTACGAGCGTTGTCTCTTTAAACGTGCGTGCATTTGATGCACAATGGCCTAATTCTAAAGCTAATCCGATTTGGTCTGTCCAATCACCTAATTAAAACTACACAATTCTTTTTAAGCGGAAGCGAATTTGTCGTATACGTCGACGGGTTCAGTTCTTCAGCGAGCAAAGTGAAAGCCAGGGTGCCTCTTGCCCCTCCTCTTTAATTTCTTTACCCCATACCCAACGTTAAATTAATTAATCTATACCTTTTTGCCGACGATATGGCAATCTCTGCCTTATAAGAATCTAACTTCCATTGAAAATTGGATGTCTCAATGGGAGCTTAGCCTCAATCTTTTAAAATCACAAGCTGTGCTTTTCACATAATCTAACAGACCAACTAACATATATAAAATAAAATACCTACTAATCATAAATGTAAATTAAATAATAAAAATAAAACTACTCTATATAAAGCATACATATGACTTTTTTTAACTTATGCCTCTCCAACATGGAGTACCAATCGTCAAAATACAAAAAAACGGCTACAAGCCATTCAAAATTAAATCCTAAAAGTCTCCGTCGGTGTGAGTAGACTGGTGCGATCATTATTGGTACACTGGAACTTAAAATGGAATCTCTAGGTGAATTCCCAATAGGTTAAATTAAACAACTATATCCGTGCAGCCCTTTCTAACAATATACTAACAAAATCCCATATACATTACCTACAGAGAACCAAATATAAAATGCCACACGATTATCTACTACAATTATAGCCCTGTCCCCACTCAGACACACCCATTTCTCCTTAAAGGATTCTTTAGAAACATCAAGTACCCATCCTTCAACTGAAGTTAACCGAAGAAAGAAAAGTCGTTATAACATCAACTGACGAAACAAGTACGAAGAGGACCCGGAAGAGCTTATTTTATTTAAAAATTACGATAACTTGAAAATTACCAAAAAAATGACTTCTTCAAATAGTTTTCTAAAAGCGTGCAATAAAAAATTATAAAAGTTTCGAAAATACATTTGCCTGGTCGATTTTTTAAAATTCTAAAAAATGATTTTGTGGTATTACAGACAGTTAAACCGTAAAAAAACTGGCAATCCACCAGAAACTCTTTTTTCCTAAAATTAATATTAGAATTTTACCTAATTATTTACATTGCAATAATTCTTGTTCGTTTATACCTATAGCTTAACTTTCAATCTATAAAAAATACAGTTTACTAAATATCATATAAATGTCATACCTTTATGCTGACGAATTTAATAAATATTGGACCTTTAATTTGAAGTTGATTTTATTAAGTCTCTGTGCTTTGACATTTTTTTGAAACCGATTATGAGTATGTTCCTATTTTTTACTCCTCTCTTTGACGTACAAGACTTTTGATAGAATGCGCATTATCACACAAATCAAATATTATCGATATTTTGTTTCAGAAGTATTTTATCGGTTTGTTTTATAAATTGTGAAATATTTTTTTAGAAACATATAATCAATAGCAAAAGTTATAGTACGAGCAGTTTAAAAAACAAACTGATAAAATTCTTCTATTGAAAAAATTTGGCTAATACGGGCATAACGTAAAAATTATAAATTTACTAATATGGATAGTACCTAATAGCAATGTCAGATTTGACGTCCAGTCAGGAACGCCACGCCATAAGGTTAGAATATTTGGCAGAATCAACAATGGTTACGATACTGGTTGGTTTGAACATGTAAAACGAATGGCTTATCAGTAGTACGATTTTAGAGTAAGAATTAAAGTAGAGGTCGCAATCAATTCCTGCATCACGTTAGGGGTATGCGCCAACATGGTTCCGCTATTTTTCACATTCTATCAACCAATGTTTACGATAAATCAAGCGGTGGGGATGGCCCATGTCTAAGTACTTGGCATTTAGTGACGACTGCCAGTGGCGGCGCGAATTTTTACTTCCCGCAAAAGAAAGAAATCATGAAAAATTCATCGTTCCAGGTTTTTACAGATCTTCACGTTTTAGGGTCCCTAAATACCGAAAAACATGTTTTCCGTTTCTGTCATTCGGTATAGCTAAAAATTCTACTTACTCTAATAACTTTAATTTTCCACAAAAATTACGTCTGTTTCAAAAATAAACTGGTAAAATAGTGATATGAATTGAATATGACGGAACAGAATGACGGCGTCTTAAAATATTTGATGTACAAAAATAAAGAAATGGGTCATGCTTCATTATCCTTCACAAAAGGAAAAATTCTTACTTATTCTTTAACGAGGCAAATATGTATTTTTACCGTTCTATGGCATGATTTTCACTGTTTTCACAAATTTATCAACGCCAACAATAAGATTTGCGAGATGAAAATGTTGACAACAAATGGCGGCGCCAATACGCCCGTCGAATTTTGTTACTTCTGTAGAATAAACTGAAAATTTAAGAGTATCAGCATTTAAAAATTCAAAATAGCTGTGTCAACATGGCAATGTTAACACGTCGGACGGATTTTAATATTTTTGCGAATTACCTAAGAATGCGAAACAAAATTCAAAATGGCAGAGCCAACATAGCGAACGAATTTTGTCATTTGTACAGATTCGGGTGAAAACCGGTATCTTGGAGTATTTAAAAGTGAAAGTTATGAAATTTTAGTCAATATTTGAGAATTAAAAATGGCGGCCCCAACATGGCAGACTAATTTTAAAATGTTGGCAATTTGATTAAAATACGGGGGGTGTTTAAGAGTGCACATTATAATTTTTTGTCAACACTTAAAAATCAAAGGTGGTGCCAACATGGTGGCGGAATTTTAACAATTGTATACACTTTTTGAATCGTTATATTACGAGTGCGCAAATAAGAATGCGAGTAAGAATATCCCTGTCTTATTTACATATCTAACAATCGTTCAGATTTAAAAAAAACCTACAATTTTTTATCTCGACTTTTTTTAATTTTCTTCATAAAAAGGTTCCTATTCGAGAAAATGGAAAATTACGGGCTTAGCAAACATTTAATTAGGCGCCATTTTGTTTTTCTACATATAATTGGTAAAATTTTACCAGTTCTTCTCTGTTTCGCACTTGATTTTTGTGCAAAATTTCAACTTTGGATAATACTGGTATTTTAAAAATTTCATTAGAGCGCCATTTTGTCCCACAATAATGGCTCCTCAAAAAAATTTTACACAAGATTTTTTATCACCCTTGGCTTTTGTGTAAACTTTAAAATCAATCCAATAAGTACTTTGTTCAAACCGAATTTTTAAACATTTAATTAGGCCGCCATTTTGACTTTGTCTCAAAATTTTTACCATTTCATCCCTATATAATATTTGATTTTTGACCTCAATTTGATGAAGTAACTTTTTGCACTGATTTTTATAACATTTTATTAGGCCACCATTTTGGATTTGTAGCAAAACTTACCAGTTGATGGGCATATGTCACATCTAATTTTTCTGCAAAATTTTTCGCGGACAGACATACAGACAAACTGACAAACAGACCTACAGAATTGAAAAAACATGTTTTTTTGCAGCTAGTATTCTAGTCCTCTTGCGAGGAAAGTAAAAAGAAGCAAGCGCTATTAGACAAAAATAGAATAGCTAATTTTCATATTGTTACTCCATGTTAATAGCTAAATTAAAAGAAAAATACATTTTTTTTTTAATTATCAATAAATCTAAATCTTAAATTCTAACCAGTTTTGGACATGTTTACGAACACATTTTTACTCTTGATTACTCAAAGGAACACCATTTAAATTCCTTTACCTCACAACACATAAATAAAAAATTGACCTAATTCAAGTGAAAATTAAAAAATGATCCAAAATCATCCGATATCTTACTTCCCCAGATATCATCCAAAATATAGTCAATTTCGAAATCACCTTTTTTTTTTGGGCGTGAGACGCCTCTCGACTATTACCCAGTAAATAATATTTTAATTTAGATTAGTATATAACTGCATCTAGGTGATTATTGGGAATAATGTCAATACGAAAATATTGCTATATAAAGATTTATAATTTTGATATACGTATAGATATTTTTTATTCGAAAAGGGCAATTATTAGTCGAACTGCTCCTCTATGCCATTTTATTCTATAATTATTTTAATTCACTGATAGGATTACTATTGTAATCATGAAAAAAATCACCTAGAGTTTCTTGTATCATTTCGCTTCTGAGGATATCACATGACCCCGCTGAAATAAACGTTATATATTATACTGAACCGGATTACAAGCCCCCTAGAAAAAGAAATCTAGCTGTTTACTTCGTGATTAAAAAACAATTCCAAACATAAAACGGATATTTCTTTGGAAACTCACATTGCGGCACCATAGTTAGGTCAACTCCTAGTTTCGCAATGTCCAAGATAAAAGTAAATAAAACTTAAAAATATTTAAAGTCACTGTTCTCTTAATCTTACCGCACCTTTAGAACGCTGCTTCTTGAAGTAAGACATATAATTAGAAGATTTGAACCAGATCAACAATTACACAATAATACGTCAAGAAGCTAAGAAAAGCTGGGTACCTAATAATTTTAATTCCATTTACTTCCCTGTTTAAATAATTTTTTTTTAAATTAATTTCCTTAATGTTCAAGTTTATTGTAGTTCTACGAGCCGCTATTGGTTTTTAACCCACACCAGGTCACGTCACTCTGTAACAATCCTTGCTGTAGACTATTGTGCTACTCTACTATAAGAATTCCGAGTCAATGAAAGTGGGATGTCTGATACGTGGAGTAGTCGATCGGGGTTGTCATATCTAATTAAAACTTTTGTTAGTGGGTAATCTGATCTGAGGCGTTGAGTATTTTAGCTTGTATTTTGCAGTAAAAGTAACTTCTTTATACTGCTTAGAAACTAATATTGAAAAAACGGTACTATTCTTTACATGATAATATTGTTGCATCATGTTTAAACATATCCACCGTAATATAAATTCCTATAAACATTGGAGTATCTGGCTAGGCTTGGCATCGTCGTACGATCGACCTTATACTGTGAGGCAATTTTGGCAGTGCCTAAATATGTAAATAACGAACTCTATTTTTATTTTTACTCTAAGGGTACGATAGCACATTTGGTTAGAGCAATGGGCTAGAGATCCAGAGGTGGGGGTTCGATCCCCGCTCGTACCACAATTTTTGCTGTTGATTACATATTTCTAAAAAAAAATTGTTTCAGGTAAAACTTTCTTCATTTTTTAAGGCGACATCTCTGAGGATTTCAAACGTTTTTGACATTTTCTCATTGAGTACTTGTAAAAGGAATATTCCATCAAAAATATATGATTTAATTTGTTTTGGACTGTAAAAGTTAATAAATAGCATTCATTCATTCTGTAAATAAGGATTGCTGCGGATTAAGCAAAACGAGGGAGTATGCCCTGAGATCTGTCGGATGTATTGTTACATTTAAAGATCTGTACCAATTTTATTTTAAAATTAGATCCAATATTGTAAACGCAATTTAATCCCTATAAAAATTAGTTTTCAGTCAAAAACTAACATTTTATATACCTTTGTATGCAAGGGAATTACAGCTGGTGAAAAATAAAATAAAAAATTAAAAAAAAATTAAAATAATCAGCATCTTGACTAACATCATATTTATGAATTTATAAATTTTTTCAATTAATTATACAAAAAATTATAGGGGAAAAATCGCATAAAAAATATTAATTCAGAGTTAGAAAGAATCAATCTTTAAAATTGTCTCCTTTTTTTAGTTTTTTAGTGATAAAATAAGCCATAACCACCGTTATAATGTAGTCAACTGTGTAAACTAATCGAATAAGGAAATACGTGTTGTTAAAAATTATACCGCAATATTCTGTCTTTGAAACGCACCCTTTTAAATTCTGATCTAAAATAGTTAATGCCCTATAGCTTATGATGCAATCGGTGGCGGCTCGTGGATTTAAGAATGGGTGAAGTACAGCGTAGTTAGGTGCACAGCCCCGTAGGCAAAAATAGCGCCGCAGACAAAATATTTTCGGGGTGCCACGCCCAAAATAGCTATTTTTGTACCTTTTTATAACGTTAATTATCAATAGCTTTGGAGCGTTCTTTAATACTTAGGGGAAATAATACGAATTTATAAGATTTTAAATATATTTTTTTGTTTTTAGAAAACAGTTATATACCACGATACACGACACGATGCAAAACTGCTTCCGCCTCCGATGATCCGAACCCACTAATTTACATCAATTCTATAACAAGTGAACAAGCGCCTGCATTAGCAGTTCTATGCTGCTACCATCTCTATTTGGCTTACGGATATTCACCATTGCGTTGCCATAACAACTGCCGTAAGCGGAATTTGTTAACTGCTGATTATGATTCCTCAACGGGTCGCTTTTATGAAAAGGTGTTTAGCGCGCTACGTATTTAAGTCATTATTATTTTTGAGTATATACGCACTAGTAAATAATGGTATAATTAAGTAAATAATGTGAGTTAATATAAAACATACTACATTTTTATAACAGAAATGTAGATTATAAAATGCTAAATATTTTAAAAATATTTTTAGTTTTAAGTAAATTGATTGGAAAATGTAGGTGAAGCGGCGCTTCACCCGGATCTTCTGGTGAGCCGCCACTGGATGCCATGTACTATTAGAATGATACGATGGATTAACTATCCAAGATTGCTGTCCTGCCTGTGCTGGCTTTTCGGTATACTGATGTCTGAAGACGCCTGTCGATTTTATTTCAACTAGTACATCATGAAATGGTAATTTGTTATACTCGAGAATGTATTATATGACCTGTAGGTGTTAATGTATAAAAGAAATCCAAGTAATTTATCATCGTTTCCTTCCTAAACGGTTATGGTGTCGTCTGCATATCTAAGCGGTCTACTCTCGGCAAAAAAACTCTTCGAAAATAGTTAAAAAAGTCATTAGCTTTTCATTTACTTTTGTCAAGATTTTCAAAAAGGTGACTGATGTAGAAGCTACTTAGTAAAAGCATTTAGAATATTTTTTATTATTTTGTGAAATACCACTACCCTTTATTGTTTCTCGAGGTTTGAGGTGCTTTTGTTTCATTTCAAAAACCATTTGTAGGGTTATTTTCAGCGATACCTTTTGCACCGAACAAAAATTTGGTTCATCAGCCCCTCAAATCAAAAGGAATTGTTTATTTGTAGCTTTTGATGGTACTTCCATTTAAAAATTTAAATTTGTCTAACACGCTATATTTAATAAACCAGCTAAAGAAAGCAATATACGTTGCGACAGTAAAAAAAAACTAAAGTTATTACACTTAATTAATATTTAAGTGTTAACTGCACAATTTCTTTATGTAATAGAAATAAACTTAAACCCCAAACTTTAAATTTAATATTGCTAACTAGCTACAGAGTGCTATCCAAGGAATTACTTGCGGTAGCTATCAAAATATTAGTGGTATAGGTAACCCTGAGAATACATATAAAAAATTACAAAAAATAAATAAAACGAATTATACACGACGTATGTTATACCAAATTATTTTTGATAAAATTTAGTAATCTGTTCAAAAATTTAGCACATTTTAATATATTGTAATATTTGAAATCTTGGTAATAAATTATACTAATATGATATTATTGCCAAGTTAAGCGTTAAACAAAGCATAGTATTAGATAGTGAGTGTAGATATAAATACATGTAATATCAAAATAAAAATAGAAATATATTTTTAATATTAAATAACAAAATACGTAAAATGACCATTACACATAAACTAAATTTGAAGTATTCCTATTTGTTCCAACCCTTAAACAAATCTCAATAAACTTGATACAAGTCTAAAAAATAGATTTCTTTGGTTGTGTATCGTACATATCATATATAAAAGAAACTCTCTCTTATGTCTTATAAATATTAAAAATAACCAGGTTAGCCAAAAGATTATGATTCCAGTGGAAGATATAGCCAAAAGATTAGAAAGCAAGTGAAATATAAATTATTAATACTAATTTTTTTGCAATCAACGAGTAAGTAAAGAAAATATTGTTATTTAGTGTTAACCCCAAATGCTAAAAAAATAGTGTCTAGAAAAGATCTGTGTCTACCCGTCTACGAGGAAAATCACAGCTCGGAATACATCCTGTATATTATTGCAATTTAAAATTCCCGTGATTGTGCCAAGTCAACCAATATAGAGTCGTTTTTACCGAGTGAATTAAAAATTGACTTATTTTTTCATAAAATTGTCCTAGAGATTTCAGATCGTAAAGACAAAAACTTCAGAATATGCATGCAAAATTGCATGTTTTTCTTGCTTGCGTTGATTGCTATATACAAACTATAAGACAAACCAAAAATATTCCTAAAAAAAATTAAAAGAACTCCTTTTGTACTATACAGCCAAAATTTCGTAAATACGTATATTTACTTAACAATTGAGATTATAGTTATAGACTCCTTACTTTATTCTTTTGGGAACCACTATCAAATATTTTTACAAAGAAAAACGTATTTCCAACTTAATTACGATTTACAATTCACCTGCGGCTTTTAAACCTCAGGTTTGTTACAATAGATAATTAATTGGTAAAAAATAATAAAAAAGTTACGATTTATGGTGTGCCTAATTTCGATTCACCATAAAGTTCTTAGTAGGCGCTAGCAGTTCTACAAGCATTTTTTTGGCCAGACCGGTGTCTATTCTAATTTTAATCGCTCTGTATTGATATATGAATTTCCATTTAGACGATATTTAAAGAAATATTAATTAGCTATAAAAAATATAAATTTTTGCATCCCTCGTAAAAGGGAAGTATTGTAACCGTGAAAAATCATCCTCCGAGATTTTTCAGATTGGTCACGGCATAGCTAAAAAACTACTTGTCCGATTGGCTTCAAATGGTCAAAAATAAAGGGCTATATGGGGATGATCTGGTAACATTTTGGTAAAAATGCAAATTGGCGGATTAGTGAAACGTACAAAAAATTATCACTAAAAAACTACTTTTCCAATTTACGTGGAATTTTGCACAAAAAATCAAGTATTATGTAGGAATCAACTGGTCAAATTTTGGTATGAATCCAAGATGGGGAAACAAAATGGCGGCTTAAGAAAATATTTAGAAACTGAGCCTGAAAAAACTACTTAATGAATTAATTTCAATTTTTTTGCCATAACTTATCCTGGTATAGAGATGAACTATTAAAATGTGGTAATTAAAGGCTGCGGAACAAAATGGCGGCCAAATAAGATGTTTGTAATCGTGAAAAAATCACCCTCTCAGGTTTTACATATCTTCACCTTTTAGCATTCCTGGATGCCAAAAAATATGTTTTATCAATTCCGTCGGTCTGTCAATTCGCGCCAGCATACCACCTACTTAGCAGATTGACTTGAAATGTTAGTCAAAAATTAAGGGTCGTATAGGGATGACGTCGAAACATTTTGGTAAAAATCCAATATGCTCAACAAAATGGCGATTTTGGTGAAACCTTAAACAATTATTTCTAAAAACCTAATTATTCAATTTACCTCAAATTTTGAACAAAAATCAAGGGTTAATAATATTTTGGTATAAATCCAAGATTACAGAAAAAAATTGCGACCTAGTAAAATATTTTAAAAAATCAGCATGAAAAAACTACTTACTAGATTAATTCCAAATTTTTTGCAAGCATTAAGTGTGATATAGAAATAAACTGGTAAAGCTGTGGTACAAATTCAAGAGGGCGAAACAAAATGGCACCCCAATAAAAAAGCAAGGTAGGTAAAAAAAAGTCTTATTCAATTGACTTTAAAATTTTTAGAAAAAATAAGTACGATGTAGGGATTTAAATTATGCCCAAAAAACACCTGTGGCATAGGTAGAAACTGGTAAAATATTGGTAGGAATTCAATATACTGGAATAAAATGGCACCCAATAAAAATCTTTCAAAAGACAGTATATATGTGTTACTAAATGACTAGATACCAAACTAAATTAAGTCACACTTCAATATTCCTAATAAAATTAAAAATTCATAACAAAGGAATTTCGGGGTAAAATAAACTTACTTTATTAAGTGTTTGCTACGAAAAATTCAATTTTTTTTAATCTTTATCATATTGCCATCAAATCATTGTGTGAGAATCGACTTTTCAATAATTATAAACTAATTAGGAATTTCAACTTTTTAATACGGATTTTATCTTTTAGTCAATTTTTTTAAAACCGTTTTACCCTTTTAAAACAACACTCAAATATATTTTGCGCAACGTTGTAACATACTTTCCTACGTTTTCTCCTATACGGCACTGATTTTTTCCTTTTATCAAAAATTTTATTTTTTATGTTTTTTATAAAATTTTAATAAACCATTTATTAGCTTGTTTCATAAATTTCATTTTCATAAACAACTTAATAAAAAAAGGTTTTTGTCAAACAACACCGTGACACCGTATTATTCACATGTGTTCAAAAAGAATTTTTAATAATCGTTATTCCTTTAACTGGAAACTAATCAATTAACTAACTTAAAAGTGCAAATAATATACCCAAGATTGTGTGAAATGTACATACAGGATTTTAATGTAAATTTAAAAAAAAATTTACTCAATATTTTATAATAAAATATCTCTTATGGTGTCTAAATTACAAGAACATCAACAGACATTTCAAAAAGTATTAAGAAGTGTATATTATATAGAAAATGATCTGCTATAGATAAACTAAAGCAGATTGATTGGTTAAAAAATTCAAGATCACTCAATTTGATAAATATAAAACAATATAAACATACCTGTACTTGAGGAAGTTCGAAAAGAGCAAGCAATATGTTCTCAAAATCATATTCAATTATATATCGCTATATTTAGTTTCAAAGAAAATACATAAGAATCGTGGGTAAATTTACAAAATTGAAGTTGACAATGATTACTCAAAAGTCAACTGTGACACAAAAAAACTCTAATTCTGATGAAACATTAAACTTTTGTTAAAAACATTTTTCCTCAAATTGATAAACTCATCCTTTCTTATAGTTGATTTTAAATAATTTTCACAATTAGTCCAAAAGCTCAGAAACTAAAAGCAATTCGAATCCTTAATACCACTTCAAAAAGGATCTTTTTTTTTTAATTTAACTCATACCTCTTGAAGTTTGAGAGATAGTAATAAGTCATCACATAAAATGGACATACCTACGTCCCTCTAGGTAAAATACCAATTCTAGAATGGATATATTTCGAAAACAGTTGAACTTAGGATAATATGTTTCACCATTTATGCCTAGAATGTTATACAGAACTACAAAATCTAAAAATATATAAGATGTCTCATTACAAAAACATAGATTTCATGGGTCACTGTACATTTTGATCTTATGCAAAAAATGCAAAATTAAAAATAAACAAAGTCGAGACTTAGACGGTTACCCACCTACGTTTGAAGAAAATGTTTAGATTTTAAAAGTGGTGAGATAGACCAAAAAAAAAGCAGGTAAAAAAACATGAGCCCACTATAACACTATACAACATAACTGCAACAGATATTATATAGTGTAATATTAATTATAACGATATTACTTCGTAAGAAAAAAATACAAACAGTATGTGGTACAGATATTTTTTAACAGAACTTTAAACATTACACAAGGCTAAAAAGTAAGATTCTTAATTCTAAAAAAACTATTAAAAGATAAATATGTAGAACTAACTGAAAGCAATCAATTGTGAACTTGCGGCTTTAGAGATAGATCTTCACTATCTACACTAAACAAACTTTTGTATGACAGTTACAGGTAGAGAAAAACACGCCGAGTCGAAATGGAAAAAATATATATTTATAACTTAATTAATAACTAATAATATTATAACTTTAAGCGAAATCGAATTTTGGGAATGTTATATTCGAGGACCTTTGAGAATTAAAATTCAAAAAAACGATATTAAGAGGATATCGGAGTGAATTTAATTACCAATTCTGCTGCTGCCCATAAATCACATAACTGTAGAGTGACAGGTCGATGTGGGTGCCCAGAGGAATCTCATTAGTCTTTTTGAATGAGACAGATATTTAGGAAAATACAAAATATAGGTAGTGGGGAGTTTGTTTTAACTTTAAGTGAAATCGAATTTTGGGAATGTTATATTCGAGGACCTTTGAGAATTAAAATTTAAAAAACGATATGTACATTTAAGAGGATATCGGAGTGAATTTAAATTACCGATTCTGCTGCTGCCCATAAATCACATATCTGTAGAGTGACAGGTCGATGTGGGTGCCCAGAGGAATCTCATTAGTCTTTTTGAATGAGACAGATATTTAGGAAAATACAAAATATGGCGATTCACCTCGCCGTTTAGCGAAATTCACTAAACAAAACTACCTACGGAAAATACACCTTTTCAATAAATAAAAAGCAACACTTTTTTCAAACAAAAAAAAAATATATAAAATATATATTAATATAAAAAATACTGAGTTTCCGATAATTTTAACGAAAAAAACAACGTCTCGTCTTTTCTTCGTAGGTTTAACAAAATGTTGAAAAGCCGACGAGTTTACTTTTTTAGGATCATTTATTAGATATAATTTTTCCAAAAATTTATATTTTAGTAAGAGCTTTTAATAATTCCCATGTCTTCATCTATGTGCATATAAAGAGCAAAACTTATAACCGGACCAGTCTTTTGGCTATCCTCTATTTAAAAATATCTTTGGCATATCAAAAGATGATAATCAGGTTAATATGTTTATTAGGAAAACCTTGAAGTATATGTTAATAAATAACATTTTACTAATTTGGATACACATGATATCTGATAAAATTGTAGATGTGTAAAACTGCAACAGGGTCCTAACTTAGAAATCTGTTACTTTCGTGAATCATCACATAAACTATAATTCTGCCTAAGTAGCAGGAGGCTGCGTTTTGGCTTTTCTATGGTCATAATTTACCAGCCTTTGACCAACCAGATATTTATCATTTTTTATATGCTCATACAGTTTTTTAAACTGTCTTATTTGCAAAACTATTATAATGTTAACAGTGGCTACCAGTAAAAGGAACGGATACAATCTTCGAGCGATAAGGTTCCTGAGTTGTAAGTTCGTTACGAACATCGGTACAAAAGAATACGCCAACACGTAAGGAAGAGCCAGAGCAAATCCAAAACATACAATAACAGGAAATGCCAGTTCCTTAAAAACAAATGATAAATTCATATCTCGTATACCATCACGAAATACTCTGTCAATAGCGGCTCGCAAAAACCAATCGGGACCCATCATTGTTATTGCGCAAGCTATTTTTGTATAGAGCACACCAAGAGCCCAGTCTTGCCATATGAATAATATAGGCGTTTGATGTATAGGAACTCGCAAAGGGATTATTACTACCAATTCAAGAAATAAACCAAAAAGCAAAGGAATTACTCCTAATAAAAGTGCACTGGCTGCAATAGTTTTCAACCCCAGAAGACACCATTGTTTTAACCGGTCCATCATAGCAGCTCTTCCTTGCGGTAACCAGCTTAATATTAGAGTTACAGCTCTAGCCGCTAGCCAACAAAGATACAATCCACAGGCCGCAGTATAGAGTTCATGTACTTTAACTTCCGTCTTGGCATCTGAGGCAGATATCTGAGGTCCGGGAGGTGGCGCTCCAACAAGCCAAAGAGCCATAACTCTGCGGCCTAACCATACCGGGACCGTTAGTGCCACTACTGAAAAAAGTACGAGGGACCAACAGACTGTGACCAATAGGGAGACTAGACGGGCGTGGAAAAATTTGGGCCGCTGGTAAGGTTGATATCCTGAAACAAAAATTAATTTTATTAATATTACGTTATTACTAAATAAGAAATTCGTAGGCAGGTATTAAGATACAATTCAAATTCATTATATTACTTAAGTTCACATACAATCTTCAGGTAGTACAATTCATATATAACTCAAATTAAATTATGCAGTTATTTATTCTCTCTCTCTAAGATTTCAAAATATACATGAATTTGGTAGGGAATTTTGCCTAATCTATATGACACACAGCTTGCGTGCTACTTTTCCACATCTCTAAACCAATAAATAAACTGTTTACAATATGGACAGCGAAAACGGCAGACAGGGCGAATCAGCAAATAATCACCGAATGTTTAATTACAAGTCGTCAAGTCAAGTCTAGAACGTTCACAATATTTGGAAAGGTGTCAATATCCGATTGAAACTTTTAATTTTATATTATGAAAGATCAATAATCAACATCCTGTTTCTATTAGAATATATGTTGATCTAAATCTATTAATTATTTGTCAATTAAATCAACACATCTTTTTATAAACCTATTTAAAATATTACTGTTATCATCAAAGCGTTAATTATTTTCAATTATGTTTTCGAAAATGTTCCAATTAATTTTAAGTTCATTTGAAACACTGCCTTCCATAATTTCTGGAATTTTTTGCTTCTGTGGTTCAGTAGTTAGTAGAACTAAGAGTATTTTTTATGATTTCGTTTAACTCATTTATAGACTATTTTTTATAAAATATAAACTTTGTTAATTATTTTAAAACTTATTTTGGTATATTTTTTTATTCGCTTTGAGTTTGAAATAAAACTGAAAAAGTACTAAACTTATTGCCTTCGATAGACTGGATATTTTAAAACTAATTATGCACGATGCAATGCAAACTATCCTTAACTAAAATCGTTAAAAAGAGGATTTAGAAGGGACAAAAAAGGAAAAGCACTTACAGATATCAATGAACAAATTGTCAATGATATATCCCAACGTAATTTTTGTCAGCTCTGTGACAGTCAGTTCTGTAACGTCTCAAAATCTGTCACACAATTTATAAAGAGTAAATTGCATTTTTTTATTTTTTTCTATGGCAGATACCACCATGAATGGGAAAAAATTAAAACTAATACAAAAATTGAAAGTGGACTGTGAAGCTGCCCTTCTAAAAATATTTAAAGAATAAAAAAACTTGGGAAAACATTAGAATGTTTAAAAAAGAAGAAACCCTTAAATTTTCGGAACTGGAAACTTTTAGACGTGAGCGTCCAATTTACAGCACTCTGTATATAAAGTTTACATTAATTATGTACTTGGACATCCTAGACACGAATGGCTACTGATAAGCCTTACGTAATTCTCCATAATTTTATTAAAAACAGTTCTTCAGCTTTAACATCATAATTTCCTATGGTTAATATTTGCTCGAAACTAAAAAAACCATCTGTAGCTTTAAAAACACACTTCCCAAAATTATTAGTCCTAATTTAAGAAAAAAAAACTATGATAGGATCTGGCAAGTAAAACTGACATTTAGAAAACCAAAATAATAATCAATTTTTTTAAAATTATTCCAGATTCGCAAATTCTGGCTCGAGAAAGTTCGTGTAAAAATAATCAACTTTTGTTCTATCTCTCGTATATACTAGATCAAAGCAGCTTTAAAAACTCAGACTCCACAAACTTTAACAAAACATGCGTCACCTCAATGTAAGAAACCGTTTCAAAAAAATCATTTTGTTTACAAGTTATGGCAATATAAAAGAAAGTTAAAAAAATCACAGTAGTTTATATGCATAAATATGAAAGCAATATTGTAATATTTAACTGGTATATTTTTATGTTTGGATAGGTTTAAATTTGTGCAACTATATTTTTATTTTTAAATGTTTTCAGATTATTTGTTGCGTTCAGATTGACAAACAAAAATCTTTTTTAGCTTTTTCGCAACTAAATAAAAATATTTAACTTTAAATATTTTTATTCGGTTGCGAAAAAGCCAAAAAAGATTTTTGTTTATATTTTTATTACCTTGTTATTTTACAAATTAAACATTCTTTACTCGTCTATCAATTAAATTAAAAGAATTAAATAAACAGCAGAATATTCAAGTTAAAGGATTCTTTTTCTGTTTGTAGGGGTCGACCCGCAGTAACTATCTAGGAACCATTAGCTAAACAATAATTATATTGGATTTTTTTTTGGAACGATTTAACCAAATGTCCCAAAATTTCGTACAATTACGTATAAAATATTCTCAGCGACATTTAAAAAAAAAATCGCAAAAATAACGGTTTTTTATTTTTTTTTTACAAAAATTATAAATGTATATAACAAAACAACGATTAATTTGGTACCGCAGAATCTCAGTATTCCAGTGTGGAAGATGTGAAATATTGCGAAATCTAGGCGTATATGCATAAAAGGATTTTGGACCAAATTAAAATATATTAAAGATTTACTTTGAACAATAAATCTCACCTGTAGGTGGCTCCATCATAAACCATGCCTGATGAACAGCCCCTAAATTCCCGCCGTCTTGCCCTGGAAGATTTTCCTGTCTTTCTCCATTATTTTCCCTTTCGTTTCCATCGCTATTCGATTGATCACCTAACAAATAAGAATGCAAGTCCAGTACCCAGGCTATTACTTTACACCACCATCTAACAAAAGCTTTAAGCCATATTCTTGTGTGCGATTGTTCCAATAAAGCTGGCAAGATTACTTGAAGTAATAGCAGTTCTAAACTTAACTCGTTTACTTGACTTTCATTATTAAGAGCTACTGTATATGGTAAAAAGGTTGGCAAGATTATTTTGATTATTCGGATAGGAAGCCAAAGCATGAGAAGTACCGCACTGCCGAAGATTACAGCAGAAATAATGAGTTTCCTTATATGCTCAAGAATGGGTAGATGAATCATTTCTTGGATCGGACTAAAATCTGGATCATTAAAATTTCTGAGGAACCAGAGAACGCCTGGTCTGACAATTTCCCGCAAAAGAAGTATAAAAGATGCAAAATAGTAAACATAAACCATACCAACGAGCCAATGCAGAAATATAGAAGTCCCTGGAGCTGCGCGAAAACTCTGCTCCCGATCTTTTAAAGTTGCTTCAAACATATTTAGTGAACAGATGTCTAACCACCAACCACAAACTAATGGTATTATTCCTATTTCTATAACAGATAACATAGAAACCTTTACAACTACATAGCAAAGCCCTAGAACTCTTTTCGCCGTAAACAGACTTAGCCATCCTGAAATCCTATGAAGGATCAGAAAAAGCAAACCTACAGTGTTATATCCGACAAGGGTGGTCAGCAGTCCCTCAAAATGGCTCTCAGAAGCATACTCTTGAAGGTTAAATAAATTTAAAGTCATCGACCCCATGTGATATGGAGCATAAGCAAATATAATAATGAATAGAGTATTCAAGCTAATAACCCAGAACACGTGTTCAAGGAACATAAGAGAACCATC
The DNA here is from genome assembly GCA_030620095.1 of Kuschelorhynchus macadamiae. Lineage (NCBI taxonomy): Eukaryota > Metazoa > Arthropoda > Insecta > Coleoptera > Curculionidae > Kuschelorhynchus > Kuschelorhynchus macadamiae. The sequence continues at coordinate 160,671 of JAUTXW010002837.1, read as the reverse complement.
CAAGCCAAGGAGACGTTCCCAGGTTATTTCTTCTACAGCTCTGTCCCATTCCATTGGTATCCAGTTGTTGTCTTCGCCTACATTGCCCTCTTGTACAGGCTGACCTTGGTTTTCTTGGTTTTGGTCACCTGAAATATAATTTAGGTAACTTAACTATATTAGTAATAATATATGGCATGATTTAATCTATTATTAGATAAAAAAATTGAAGCTCAGATAAGTGTTTGATCTATACCACGCACATACAAAACGAGAGACCGATGGAAATGGGAAATGCCTTTCGGGATCTAAGGTCTCTAAACCTAACTAAAGTGTGATTTTTTTGCAATTACAGTAGTTCTCTCTTACAAGTGAAGTAAAAAATTCTGAATAATGAATCATATGACGAAACTGAATCACTCTAAGACTCAACTAGAGATGAGTAGGTCATATGTCATTTTCATTGAGTCACTTTGATCATATTGTTTTTTTATTATATTGAAGTTACAGAATATACCTGTACAATTGGAAAGGTACGGTTTTAACACCCCTCTTATACAGCTTCTAAATTATATTCTGAAATTCCCAAAAATGATACCCTATAGTGGCAATACAGTAATATACGTGCAATAATAGCAATAACTACGTAGCTAATACTACAACCGGCGTTGAATTATACTGTTGACTCCCGACTTTCATTGATTGGGAGCATAATACCGTTACACTAACGTCATAACAAGGTAATAATGATCCATATCAGGAACATGTCCTGAGATGCCGCACGCGCAATGATCTACGTTAGTCAAATGACGATCGCGATTACGTTATTTTTAGAGCTCATTAGGCTCCCATATCTCAAAGTCAAAAACAAGTAACTAGAACTTTCTTAGTTACAATTTGCACGTCTATTCTTATTTCAGAGTGTTACTGCTAGTATATCTGCATGTAGACGTTCAGAAAATAAATCTGAATAGTGCGACTTGACTATTTAGATAAAAATGGGTGTTGCATTTCTTTTTTATATTAAAACCCTGTTTTGATATGGAATGAACGATATAGTACCAAATCAGCGGGCAACTGTAGTGTGTTTCCAGTAGAGATACGAAAATTAGTGCACTTACACACAGGTTAGGTGCACATACACACAGGTAAGGTGCACATACAAACAGGTAACATTTTGGGGGCGTAGCTTCCCTTGTTCACTTTAGAAATGTGCACTCTGTGACACTGGTTAATTTGACTGATTTGACGGTTTAAACCTTAGAGGAAGAATAAAATTAGAGTTCATTATTTACATATTTAGCCACTGCCAAGATTACCTCACAGTATAAGCCTAGCCAGGAACACCAATGTTTATACCAATTTATATTTCTAAGCAGTCTAAAGAAATTACTTTTATCGCAGAATAGTAAAAATACAAACTAAAATACCCAAAGTCTCAGATCAGATTTCACCAGTAACAAGAGTTTTAGTTAACTATGGCTAACCCGATCGTCAACTCCATGTATTAGACCATCCCACCGTGGGATTAGACCATCCCACTTTCATTGACAAGGGATCCTTATAGTAAAAAAGTATAATAGTCTGCAGTAAACATTGTTACAGTCACGTGACCGGCGTGGCTTAAAAACCAATAGCGGGTCGTGGAACTACAATAAATTTTAACATTAAAGAAATTAATTTGCTAAAAAATATTTTTTTAGCGTCACTACTGCATGTGTTTTAATGTATTATTGTGTATTTGTTGATATGGCTCAAATCTTCTAATTATATGTTGCCTTACTTCAAGAAGCAGCGTTCTAAAGGTGCGGTGACATTAGAAGAACATTAATTTTTTTAAATATTTAATAAATAAGTTCTATTTACTTTATCTTGGACATTGCGAAACTAGGAGCTTTAGTTGACCTAACTATGGTGCGGCAATGTGGCGGCACTTTTTCTTTGGCTTTTTGCATCTCTGAAAATACCACCAATAGCTGCATTACTTACATCGGTGTCTACGATAAACATCTGGGATGGCTCAGGATATGACAATACTGGAGGATTATACAAGGCTTTCTTCAAATTGTTAAATGCTTTGTATCCATTATCTGTAGTATGTACAAAGTCCCAGAAAACTCATTGGTTCATGTCTGCCTTTGGGTACTGGCCAATTTTAAATAGCTTCAGTCTTTTCTGGATCGGCTTTTACTCCATGTTTGGTAATTACACGTCATAGATATTTCACTTATTTTTAGAAAGACTGGTATGTCTTGGGAGCGAATTTTAAGCCAGCCATTCTCAAACTGAAAACAGATTGAATAATTTTCAAATAATTTTTCCAAGAATAATCATGTCATCTAAATATACCAGGCATGTTTCCCATGTCATTCCATGTATTGTCAGTTCCATTAAATGCTCGAAAGTCATTGGGGCGTTGTATAAATCAAATGACGCAAGTTTATGTTTATGTCACAATCCAGTCCTAATTTTCTTTATCTCCTGGATTAAATTTTGTTTGCCAATACCCACTTTTCAAGTCCAGAATCGAGAATCATTTTGATCCTGTTACAGAGTCCCAAGTATCGTCAATTGTTGGTAAGGGAGAACTATCTTTCTTTGTGATGTCATTAAGCTTGTTGAAGTCAACGCAGAATCTGGTGGAGCCATCTTTCTTTTTAAGTAAAGTTACTAGTGAGGACCAGGAACGTTGTGGTGCTTCTATAATGTTTTGTTTTTCCATATCCTCAAGCATCTGATCAACTTCATGCCGCTTTGCCAAAGGTATTCGTCTAGGATGCGGTTTTATCGGCATTGCAACACCAGTATTAACTCGATATTGACCAATGTTGGTTTTTCCTAAACTTTATTCAGTAAATTTTGTGGCGATTTCCAGATTTTAGAGTGTCTTAGGTAAAGCACTTGCAGGTTCTGAAGGTGGTAAGTTTGTACAGGTAAGTACTGCATTAGTAGATTGACAAATTCTTATCTTGTCTTCTTTTTGACTTACTTGCTGAGGATAATCTTTTTCTTCGATTTTAAGGTCTTGCTGATAAAATTCCCTTTAAACGTAATGGACAATCTTGAACAGATCCGAAAAAAAAATTACTTCTTCACCTAAATCGTCAACCGTTGCTTTCACCACACATTCCTAACTCTTAGGTAATGTAACATATTCTAACAAACAACTTCTAGTATAAAAGAATCTCCAAGGCTTGTTCATTACTATTTCTTTATTTTTCGTGCAGAAAATTTGTGATAAGTCAAGTACAAACTTATGTTGGTTTATAACATCAATACCAAGTTTGCGATAATCCATTATGTCTGTCACAAATACAACGTGTACGAAGGCCGTACTGCCCAGGCTTATTTCAGCTTCATGGAAACCTTTCACAGGTATAGTTTCGTTAATGATAGTTTCCAATACATAATTCTTGTAGGGGTTTTTTATTGTACAAGTAGCTATGACATCCAGCTTTAAGATAGTGTGTGTGTCGAACCTTTCCCCAATATCTTTTCACATTCCCGACTACAAACCTTCCCTAGTACCTGTAGCCGAGATACTTTATCGAGATACTTAATCGATGTTAATGGGGCTTTGTAGTACCTAGCCAGTTTGGCTAGGTAATATGAAATCGATGTATTTACTCAGGAACATTTTTGCATTTTTATGTTCAGTAAAATGTTTCAAATGCAAGGCAAAATAAAGTTTCCATGTAACTGGTTTAAGCTATTATAAAGTCTGGAAAATAGAAATGAAATTTCCTCGGAAATGGAAATGACGTATTTCCGCAGAATTTTTATACTTCGGTATTAGAAGCTCCTAGAAGACAAAAAAAATGCTTTTCATATACTAGCTAAACGAAAGTTAAGCTCGATTGGTTATAGTTAACAATGGTTACTAAGGTAATTTACAACTTATCACTGTCAACACCGTTAACACTTTGAAATTTTGAACCTCCTTTGGAACAAGTGACCCGCCTTTTATTAGGTGTCATTGTACTACCATGTAGATAATTAGGTACAAGCAGTTGAGGGCTTAACTTTACCTTTCTTGAATTAATTCTTATTCAAGAAAGGCACATGTGACCTTTTAGTGCACGAGTTTTGGGTGACAAAATCCAAATTAAAAAAAAACCTTATTAAGATTTACCCTGAAAAGAATCTCATTGTTGGTTTATCATCTAATGATTCTAATTTTTTCGTCTTTTTTTTTATAAAATTCCTTGTGATGTAAATATATTTTTATAACTTTCAACAATGCTACCAACAGCACATAACAATACCAGAAATGCTCTGAACTATTATTAGAGATGTGCTCTTCGAAGTGCTTTGTTAAAGTAAACAGAATAACCTGATAATTAAGCAATGTGGTAAAACAATGTGGATTGAATTTTCATGCTTACATATTATTTAAAGTATTTTAAAAAATTATATAAAATAATTATTGTTCCAGAGAGTGCAAAAATATGAAATTAAATTGTTATACTTTAAAATTGGTAGCATACGCATTTCATGCTACATAATGATTAGGAGATGATATTTTCTCGTCTTTTTTTCCATAGGCACGATCCTAATTATGAACAACCCATGCCTGAATATTATCAACCTTATTAAAAGGCAAAGCCGACTCGCCTAATCTGAGCGGCAGATACTTCGCGTACCTTGTATACCTAGTTGCCGCTGTCTTTCAGCGGTTTTCTAGGTCTAGAAGACTTCTTCGTATCTTACACTCCAAATAAAACGAAATGATGTTGCCAACTTTATCCAAAATAGGTAACGGTATGTTTAAATATAAAATAAACTAAAATTCCGGTATCAACTCCAGACACCTGCTGGATACTTTCTCCGTAACAGTCCCTTAGTTGCTAAAACTTTCCCGCACCGCGATAAGCATCGGAGTAGGGCGTCGCCAGGTTTGACTTCTTCAAGAGGCTCAAGACAACTGATAAAACTCATGAACTTCGCGCTCTTTTATATAGCAAATTAGGGGGGCGATACCAAAAAAATAACAAACCTAAATACAAACCATAATGTATGTTGTGGCAAAAAACACGCACCAACTTGCATTTTACTGAATTTTGTACTTTTAAGAATGTTTTAAAAACACTAATCTTAAATTAGCAACACAAACAGAACTTTTGGCTTTGTACACTAAAAGAAACATTAGAATTACCCAGTTGAAACTGCTTATATTATATCCTGATTGAATAGTGTTCTCTCATGCTTTTTGTTTAAGTAATCGCAAATTAAATTTTAAAACATACAAATTACCTTCTTCGGGAAGTGGCACCCTATTTTCCTCCACATGATCTTGAAACTCTTCAGGGATGTTATGTAGTAAACGAGGGGGATTATCAACAGCTGGAACCATATCATCTCTTTGTAGCCAATCTGGACCTTATAAAAACAAAGATTAGTTTTCCAAGAATATTGTACATGTATGTCATATTTTAAACATAATTAAATTAGGAATGTTATTTCATTATCTATATTTAGTAGGATATTGCTTAATCCGAAAAGAGATTAAGTACAAAATTTTAAAATTATCAATACTTAACGATAGATCTATAACACTGACTGCTTTCCATACTTTTATAAATATAGATATATCCAGAACTAAAATGAATCAATAGTATTACATGTCAGTAAGTAAATCTAGCATATCATGTCCCTGTTTGTAAGGTAACTATGTAAATAATTAGTATTTAATATGTGTTGCCTATTATCTTTATCTCTTGGATGAAACTATAGTAGGAAAAACAGATGAATACGTTTAAACTGTTATACAAGCTATGTTCGCTGCTAACGCCTATCTTATTCAAGTTAAATACATTGATAAGGTCAATATTCAAAAATAAGACAAACTAATTTAATTCATTTGTTTGTTAGAAGCTAAGAAATCGCCATACACAGAAAACGGGTGCACAAGTCTGTTGCAACGTTGTTTATTGGTGATTCTGTTTATCACAATTATATTTATATTTAAAAAATAAAAATCAATTCAATGAAAACGCACCAGTATTGGGTTGAAACAACACAGCTACCACAAGAATACACCTAAAGACACCAAGTTATACACACGCCTCATATCTAACACTTGTAATAAACCGAATTTTGGATGCCTTTACATTCACAACAGTGTAATACGGGGTGACTTGAGACATAGAGGCATCTTGATAAAATTCCAAACTGTTTTACCTATTTTATCGTCCTATTTATAACTCTCTTGCTCTCCCATAAAATACATAACATTGTGATTAGAAGGCGTATTAGTAAATTTGACCGTTTAAGTGCCTATGCTATCACGGAACTCTTTGAACTGTTCATTTAAATACGCACGTGGAATATTATGTTTTTTAATACCCTAAACACTTTTGTCTGTTAAAGCATGCAGTGACTAAATAATTTAACACAATTTGCTGGTTAAGTTGAGCATGAGCTACATAGGAATTATGATAAGGTTTTATTCCAGAAATAAGAAATGGTATGAGTTTTAGGCATTAAAAAAATCATGCTAGAGTGGGGTGAGTTGATATATCTACAAAATATCACGCATTTACTAGAAACTATTATTCATCTGAAAATTTGCAAAAGACGCTAGATGACATAAAGGGTGAAATACTAAGTATACGAGGGGCCGCTGAAAAGTATGGTGTTGACAAAATGAAATTAGCCCATTTTTTAACCCTTTTTTATTTTTTTAAAGCGACCTCCCATGCAGATATTGCCCGTTAACGAACTTGTCTTCTAAGATTTTTAGACGAGGAATCCGAAAACAATTACCCACCTCGAAAAATTAACCAAAACGACCTACATTTTGAATCTTCGAGGTTTCGAAAAGAGTATCTCTATCGGACGCCAACACTGGCTTATTATAAGCCCCAACGAAATCGTTTTTATCAAAAGAAGCGCCCATTTATCCTCTACGACCGACCCCATAGAAGCATATTTCCCCGACGTACCGTAACCGAACTGGAGCACTTCAGAGGTCAAAAAACACAAATTTCAAAAATTTCCGGTCCAGAAAGAGAAATGCGGCGGACAGTGACAACAGCCGCATTGTAACGAGAATCTTTAAATTACAGTTAATTTAATAATACATTTTTTTCACTGAAAAGATATTTTTTATATTTATATTAGAACCTATTAAAATTAAGAGCTAAAAAATATATTTTACTAAAAATGAATGAATCACATGACAATTATTTCGCCAACACTGTAGCTTCATCAGATGTTAGATCTCAAACACAAACTATAGGAACCCGTTTTGCAAATGTTGTACAGATAAAATGTTCTGAATTTTTCGTTATAGCTAATAAAGATTTAACAGTGGAGAACTATTTAGGTCCAAGAATGTGTTGTTATTTATATATTTGTTTATTTCAATACTTAAATTAAGTGTTTTCACTTTTTCGTTCTACATGTAAAATTTCAAAGCTCCCATCGAAAGTATGGTTTTTTTGAATTAAATGTTTAGAGTAATTGGTATTATTTTTATGCTTTCTGCAACTAAATTTATACTGAATAATTCTTATTTTAAACGTTCTGCCCATTTGTCCAATATAAAATTTTGAACAGGTTCCACAATTTAACTTGTAAACACCGGATTTATTCTGTTTTTTGGTTCTCGTCTTATTGTCGATGTTATTTTTCTTGTACAAGTGAAAGTATGAAATTGAGTCTTTTTTTTTTTTGAAATTATTAGTAGGACGTACTATGATGCTTTTTTATATTTTTTCTTTTTTACTATTTTGTCTATAAGATTTTCATGATAACCGTTATATATATGCAAAAGGATAACTAGAAATATTGTATATTGTAATGTCTGTATCAGATGGCTTATGGAAAATTTGAAACTCGTGTTTATTATTTTTAATAGTTATTGTTAAGTCTAATAAATTAATTTTTTTATTATTTTCTAATTCAACTGTAAAACTTATATTTTTGTGTAGGTTTTTTATATAATCAAAACATGATTTTAATTGTCTATTAGTGCCAGTAAAATATGCAAATTGATATATTACCTACACCAGTAAACGAAATTTTACTGACGAAATATTCATGAATTTTAGTTTCTAAATGGCCCATAATTATCTTCTCTAAAATTGGACTTAAAGGGATTCCCATTATTAAACCTTCCTTACTTATATACATAGTCTCGTTAAATTCCAAATAATTTTGATCCAAACTGATCGATAAGACCTCCAAGATATCTTATTTATAAATTGGATTAACATTATTTTTTGTACGAAGTTCTTCAACTAATAGTCTAACATCAAAGGATATCAGTTTGGCGTTACTTGAAATAGTTAAATTATTGATTTTACTTATTAATTGAAAGCTATTTTTGACTGTTTTTAGGTTTAAAATTTCAATATTTTATTAAAATGTTTTGTTAACTTATTAGAAAAAGTTAGGAGATACAACTGGCCTAATCGGCATATCATTTTTAATGAAAGAGTATAATTTAGGAGCTTGAGGATTCATTAATGATATTTGACGTTTCTCTTGTTCGGTAAATGTGCTAACATCTTTAATTACATTCTTTACTAGTTTTTGGAGAAGTTCCATCAGATCAAAATTAATTTTTTTAAATTTATCAGAACTTAAAAAGTTGAATGTTTTAGAAATATATTGATCTTTGTTCATAGCTATAATAATAGTATAATATTTTTTCGTTTATCTGTTTTGTAAAAATTATTTTATGCAGTTACATTTATTAACTATTGTTTTTATTATCTTTAACATTAAGATTATAACGAAAATCTTTCTTTAACACAAATTTGATTCTTCTATTGTAAAATTAAAATCAGAAAAATTAACAAATCAATGGTGGAATTTATGATCTGAGAATAAAACCTTTTTATTATAATTAATATTAATATAATCTTTATTACTTCTTAATTTATTTAGTTGCCCTAAAAAAACATTGTATAAAATAACCATAGATTTGGTAATTTTTCTGAATTTTACAATAGAAGAATCTAATTAGATAAAGAAAGGATTTAGTTATAATCTTAATGTTAAGGATAATAAAAACAATAGGGAACAATTAGGAGTTGAGTGTGAATTAGCAGCACAAAATATGCAACTTACAAATACTGAAAAAAACCTATTATTAAATACAATAGTCAAGCAATAAATTTCAATAACATTAAAGGTAATTTCTCTAATAATTACTATGTAGTAAAAATCAATAGTTAATAAAGCAGATAAAGTAAAAACTACTATAGCTATGAACAAATATCAATATATTTTTAAAACATCGAACTTTTTAAGTTCCGATAAGTTTGAAAAAATTAATGTTGATCCATCAGACCTTTTCCAAAAATTACTAAAAAATGTAGTTAATATCAGAGAAATATCAAATAATGTTAATGAATCCTGAACCCCCTAAATTATACCCTTTCATTAACATAAAAATGATATGCCGATTAGATCAGCTGTATCCTATATTTCTGCGCTAGTAGTAGTTCTTTCTAATAAGTTAATAAAAATTTTAATAAAATATTATAATTTTAAACCTAAATACAGTATAAAAATTAGCTTTCAATTAATAAGTAAAATCAATAATTTAACTATTAAAGTAACGCCAAATTGATATTCTTTGATGTTCAAAATTTAAACCAAAATATACCCCCATCTGATGTTATACTATTGTTGAGTTAGTTGAACTTCTTACAAAAAATAATGTTAATCCAATTTATAAGCAGGATATCTTGGATCAACATTATTTTGAATTAAACCAGACTATGTATAAAAGTAAGGAAGGTTTAATAATAGGAAACCCTCCAATTTTAGACAAGATATTTATGGACCATTTAGAAACTAAAATTCATGAATATTCCCTTAGAAAAAATTTAGTTAATTACTAAAATTTCATTTATTGGTACAAATATGTTGATGATATATTAGCATGTTTTACTGGTACTGACAGACAATTAAAATCATTTTTAAATTATATAAATAACCTACACAAAAATATAAACTGTACAGTTGAATTAGAAAATAATAAAGAATTTAATTTCTTAGACTTAACAATAACTATTAAAAATAATAAATACGAACTTCAAATTATCCATAAGCCATCTCATACAGACATTACAATACACGATACTTCTAATCATTCTTTTGCAAATAAAATATCATCATATAATAGTTTTGTTCATAGATTGATCAACATACCTCTAGGCAGTTAAAATTATACTAAACAGTTAAATACAATAAAAGAAATAGCTATTTATAATTCCAGAGGAAACGCTCAGTTTCATACTTTCACTTATACAAGAAAAATAATATTAAATGTTGCTAAGTTTTTTAAAAAAAAAGGTGCAACTGTTGCTTTAAGGACTAACAACAGGATTGGTAGATATATCAAAAACAATAAGACCAAAATCAAAAAACAAAAAAAAAATTAAATGTAGAATAAAAAAGTAAAGAACTTAATTTACTAGATAGCATGGAAATAAACATAAAAATAACATCACATTGATGAATGATCAATTGAAACTAAATGGTTCCCATTATTAAATCTTTATTAACTATAATGAAAAATCGAGAACATTTTACGTATATAATTTCCGCAAAACGGGTTCAGGTACCTACAGTTTGTGTTGACTTTTATTTAAGATCCAACATGTGATGAAGCCACAGTGTTGGCGAAACAGTTGTTATGTGATTTATTTATCTCTTGTAAAATAAATTATAGGGAAATGTTAAAAAGGTGTTTTCGTTAACTTTGTTAAAACGGATTTTCACCGAGTAACAGCTAGTTCTGTTATATTAGTTAAAAAATTATCAGGAAGAGCATTTTAACATTGCACACCCTAAAAGGACCTTGGAAACATGGCACTCTGATGGTGTCCCATTGTTAATCCTTCATGCGCATGAATATTGAGACAATGTACATGCCTACGAAAAAGAAGACATTTTTTTATTGTGGTGGATGAATTTGCACCATTAATAATTTTTATCAAAAATCTACAGAAATGTAATTTTCTTCTAAAATCGATTTTTAGCCAATTTAAATCACAAAAATTAGGGGATATTTCATCATATTTTCTGAGATCATATATACAGAGGAACATAAACATTCTGAACCCTCTGGATACACAAACGACTTTCACCTGTTAGATTCCAACCAAACACAAAGTCACAATAATTAAAATTAGATAAGACTAAGTTTTCGAACAAGATTTTTCTCACTCTTAAATTCAAAACATATCTGTTACTGTATAGAATCTTTAAAGCCGAATAAAATTTTCGAAACATTTTCTTTAAATGTTCTTCGTATGTCGAATCGGTATCCAAAACAAAGGTTTTTCGCATAGTCAACTAACGATATTCTGTTTCCATCAATACTAATATTTTACCGATTTTTTAAGGCATTAATTTTATTGTTATTGCTAAAGAGCAGAGAGACTCGGTAGAGTTTGATTTAATATTATGATCTTGGCAAAATTGTGTCATTTGCATATGCTCAACCTTTATATTTTTTTTACAGGTAGAAGAATATCAGCTGTGTGGACCCAAAAAAGTAAAGGGTCAGAATCAAGCCCTGTGGTACTCCTGATAATATCTGCACCTAACCAGAAAATTTGCCATTGGAAATTGCTCGTTGAAAAAGACCCGACAAAAAAAATTAGGACCCCGGAAAACTCATCAAAACCATAATATATCAATATAGATACAAAAAGTTGGTGATAGATTGCATCAAAGGCCTAGAAAAGTCTAACAAAATCAGAGCAGTAATAAATTTTTTTATCACATGCATGTAAAACATCATGGACAACATTTTTTTAAAGCAACAGCTGTACTGTACGCAAACCACTTGGAAGAATTCCTTTAATAGTACATGCAAAGATCCCATAGTGTAATACCTTCTGGAACCATTTTTTACAAAGTAGGCAAAATACTTATAATCCTAAATTCAATCATTGAGACATGTGCGATATTTTCGACAGAGGTCTACCAACTAAAAATTTTTAATGACTTGGAAAATAATGTGACTCAATACATCAGTTAATGATGTGCGCTATGCGCTTGTCAATAAACGGGCTGCAGTATTTGATCATTAATGGAGTATGTATGTTAATTGGAGTGAATAGGTCACTTGAGGTACGTAGTAGTGTTTCCACGTTATTATCGTGGAAACACTACAAGTTTATGAAAACTAAAGTATCGCTTTATGGGTAACTTTTTGGCAAAAAATTGTGATTGTCATTTAGAAAATGTATCTTTATGCCGCCATATATTAATGTAACACCCTAAATATTTTCCAAATGTGCTTCTTGGCAAACACTAATTTTAATTTAAAATTTTATATATATATATATATATATATATATATATATATATATATATTTTTATATGGTTAAAATTGCTTAATAGGGTCTTTCAAGCAGGATCGCCTTCTAAATATTTTTACATCTTGAATTTCTTATTAAATATAAATCCAGATGATTATATATTTTTTGCTGCAATATTTATGGAATTTTTAATTTAAGAGAAGGTATAAGTATAAGTAAACTAGTGTTATATATTTAGTGTTATAGTGCAGTCCAAGGATCTGTCAGTTAAATGTCACCGATCAGCTGGATTACTACCATAAGAAGAGGATTTACATACTACTAAATGAAATTAGGCCCAAGTGTGTGCAAAACATTTCATAATATTAATCATTTATTAAAAAACTAAAATTAATCTAGTTAGTATTATTATGATTCTCAATCGAGACTCTGATCAAATATCTCTAATCGTTGTTTAAAAAGTTATATTACATTTTGTACCTTTACATATTTCAATGCTGTATCATTTTTTATGTTTTAGGGGACTTAAATAATTATCAGTATTTGTATGTACCATCTTGAAAGAGATTTTTTTAAATAATTTTTACCTTTATGCAACTATGTAATTTTTTTTGTTTGGGAAAGCGAGGTAATTCTACTTGAAGGACTCATAGTTAGCGATAACCGATATTTCCCGCACTGTTATTTTTTTACTGATATCTAAATTTCACAGTTTGACACAGTTCCTAATTGATAATCTAAAGCGTGACATGATCACTGCTACAGGGCGATATTGAAATTTAAGTATTTTTGCTGACTGGGAACAGGCACAGTTCACAGTTTATTTGTGTTATGGGATATGGAGTCTATGATACCAAAGTTTACCGAATAAAAATATTTATTCAGTAAACTTTGACGATACCGTGAAACACGACAATGTGGGATAATTCGCCTAGTGTAAAAGACATTTCTTAGATCGATTTTAAATGATCTGATCCCTTCCCCTACGAAAACTTTGTGTGCCGTACTGCAAAAATTGCAACTTCTCACTTTGTAAAACAATTAATTTATTATAGATTATTATAGAACTTGGAATATTATAACTCAAAGTGATCACGTCACGCTTTATTTTCACTGATATCAAAAATCACGGTATTAAGTAACACTGTGACTTCAAAATTACGGTATCGCTCATCACTAAGTTCTTAAATTCATTATACAAGTAATGTACATTTTTATGTGGAATTTTATTAAATACTTTGGGAACTAAATAATATTTGCTTTTTATATTGATATTATCTTAGCACGAGTATAGTCTACAGTTTTTACAAATTTTTATTTAAAGTATAAATGAAGCTACGATAACCATATACAGAGTTATTACTTACTTAATACCAAGATATGCCAAAAATGTCTCGCGGCAAAACCTATGACCGAATAAAGAAAGATCTTGTTACGCATTTAGGATGGAAGTTCTTAAATTACGAAGGGTGGAATTTCCACACTCAGGATTACAAGTAAGATAAAGACATGGACACTCTTTTCAGAATTTTGAGTTTCTCGATAACAACTCAAAAAAAATAAGACGGGAACAAAATGTAACTATTTCTTTTAGGGGCTCCATGGTATAATCCTGTGCAAGTATATAAAGTAGGCGCCATCGATATATCGCCCGCATAAAAAACCAAAGCAATTGCCGCTTTTAGTACATAGTCTTACAACAAAAAATTGGAGTCCTGAATTTGCTTTTCAAATTAACTATTATATAGATCAATATTGCCTAAAAGTAGATATCTATTATAAAAAAGCCATTTTGTGTTGTTAAATTATGATAAAGGGCCAAATAACAGGAATATTCCTTTCGATAATTTTTACCGTAACGCCATTTGAGCTCGGACTAACAAAACTTCGTTCCGTAGCGCCCGAGCCGCGTCTTCATCTCTCCGCCGACTAGCGTTCCTGTAGATCGAGGATGTATTAAGGAAATTCCCTTCATAACTGTTTGGCTTTAGTTTGCATTTGCATGTGTATTATTGATCGTAAATAGTGCAGTTTAAAATTGTGTTTTTTTTGCCAACTCGTTTTATAATTATAACATTTTGTTCATGTTAAACGATTGCCTGTATATTAATGTTAGTAACGGTAGTGATAAGAATTGTGCAATGTTTCCCTTGGGAGGATTCAACTTCGCCTAAATACAATGTTTCGTCCGTGGGAGCGCCCAAGCTGTAGCAACTCAGTTGAACTATTGGGACATCCAAAAAAATATTTATGACAGCAGTAGCGATAAAGAATACAATATTAGTGAAATTTCGGAAAATCCGACGAAAACACATTAAATGGAAGATAAAGGTATCACCTTAACGAGACCAAGAAAAAGAACATTTGATGCTGGAAAACAGAAAGAACTGACTTGGTCGACCGCAAAACGTTTGAAAAGTCTGGTTTATAATAAATATAAAAATAATGAAATTTCGACTATTGACGCAAAATACAGAGTTTGTTGAAATGTTTGGACCTTGTACAAAAACAACATTGAGACCTTGGCTTAAGAAATTAGGGTTTAAATATAAGGTAGTTAATAAACGAGTGGCCATAATGGAAAGCCACAGAATCGTTCAATGGGATTATAGATATTTAGAAAATATAAGAGAATTTAGAAGCGAGAATCGACCACTTTACTACTTATATGAGACTTGGTACGGAAAACACGGCAAAAAAAGGTTAGACCGATGATTTAGTCAAGTGTCAGCTAAAAGGTGTACCTTCCGGTAAAGGGTCTAAAATGGTTATTCTCCATTGCAGATCTGTGGAAAAACTGGATGAATGTAACACTGATTACCATAGAAACATGAACTTTGAGAAATTTGAGAATGATTTGAGCATACTTTAATTCCTAATTTGAAACCTAATAGCGTTATTATAATGGATAATGCGAGTTATTGATTCGCATTGTGATGAACCACAGGTAAACAAGGAGGAAATTATTTATTTCTTACCTACCTAACAAAAGAGCAATTTTACGTTAACATTAATTTAAAATGCCTATTTTGTATCAGCAATTTTTTCGCCAAAAATTTTCGAGTCCTATACTGCAACCCAAACACTTGGCTTTATATTGAGGTATTGCGCTCAGCTTTGTAATCTGCCAACAGCTTTTTTGACGGGCGATATATCGATGGAGTCTACTTTAATTACATTTTTTCTAAACATAAATAAGTTTAAATCTAGTAAAGGGTAAAGTTTTCACTATGCTGAAAAAAATTGACTTCCTTTACACTTGTCTTCAGGCTTATTGTAAAGACAACTTTCATCATATTCACTCTGAAAATGTTTGTGAATGTTGAACATGTTTGTTTTATTGATATATATGTTTTATTTATAAAAAAATATATGATCTCGATACAGTACAAAATATTAAACGTGCAGATTGAACTAAGTTTAACTTGGATATACATAATTTAAATTTTAACAACAACGTAACTAACAATGTCCACATTTCTCACTGGGGAAAGTCTTTTGGATCTACACTACAAAAGGATCTAATTTATAATTATAAAAATATTTTGTTTGCACCGCTCGACGACTTCGGCGTTCTGATTTCGAAGCTTCCAAAAGTATTCACTTGTCATAACTAAGTTTAAAGTAATCACAAAATTCTAAAAAATGGCCCTATACAAAAAAATGCACTAAATATATATAAAAGTACTTGAAATTTGCTTTTAAATTATCACGGACTCATATCGAAGAAAACAATGTTTGTCTTGTGCCAGCCATATTGACAGCAGTCAGCTGTTTTGTTGGACCGCCTAATAAGCAGGAATCGAAGAGTTTGTAGTATGGATATACAAACCAAGTGAGAATGTTTTTCGCAAGCAATGGTGTACATGATTCACTTGGTTGGGTCTTAGTGTACACCACTAAGACCCAACCAAGTGAATCATGTACACCCTCAGTGCTCTTTCTCAAGTATAAAAATGCTTTGGAGCAGTGAACTTGAACAGGTTTTCCAAAACTAAATACCATAACGCATGTGTGATTCTTGAATATCTAAATTGTTTTATGGTTGTCTTGCCTTACGGTAAGACAACTGATAATTTTTTGTTCAGTTGTCGTACATAGAATTCAGACTTAAGGCTGTTACCATCAATGAGACCCAAAAACCTACTATGATTTTGCTCTCCAACAATGTTTGAAATTAAACTTTTATCATTTACACTACATTTACATGGAAAAATGCAAACTTTGAGAGATAGTTACCAGGGCACCATTCCTTATTAATGGACAAATCTACCTGTATGTTTGACTGAAGATCTGGTGATTTTTTTATTACGTCATAAAACAGTAAGGCCGTCCAGAAAAAGGATAATTCTACTCTTTAGAGTTAAAAAGCCAAGTCATTTAAATCTTATCTCTGAAACCATTTAAGCCTCCGTTCTGATATGTTTAGGAGTTTTAGTCAAAACGTGGATTAATATTAAGTTAAAGCCCGACTGCCCGAGAAGTTTTAAGTTCGGAGCTATTAATCGACAAGTGCAAGAAATAGATTAAAGCGGTGAATATAGAAAAATGTTAGTTCCAAGATTTTATTGACAGTATAAAAAGAAACTCGGCATGCGAGAGGCTTTTTAAGATATTGAAACGTAGACTAATGCAAAAGAGTCACGTTTCATTAAGATGTATCGTCTTGTTTAAACTTTATACCCCCAGGTATCTACTATAAATGTACCATCGCAAAATTCACACATCTACCTACGCGTCTAGAAACGGCGTCGGCGTGAACGTTAAAAAACGCATTTTAGCGCTAACTTTCACGGATCGCTAAAAGTAATAATAACAATAGACCAATTCCGATCTATTATGACAAGCTGATTTAAGAAACAAAAATCCGTTTAGTGAGAAATTCAGAGATAAAATATTAACCAAATAAACTACTTCTTCATTGCCCAACGGCCAAGAGGTTGAAAATGTTTTCTGCACTGAACTGAATAAGCTTAAACCTTTTAATTTTTAGTACTCTCTGAGCTTACCTCCTCCATGCAAGATTTGTTCCCTTAACCACACTAAGCCAGCAAATGCAAACAAGGTACAACATACTACAAAACATCCTTGGAAAATATCAGCTGCTATGTTTTCGCTTGACAGCATTTCAAACGGTAGAGTGAGTATAGCATCTACTGTTCCTAAAAAATACATTATTATTAAACATCTTATTAGAGGATAATGTTATTTTAAAGTATATTCAACACGCTTATATCATTTAAAAACTTTTCTGTGCGCTAAGTGTACATAAAAACCAGTTCATCCTCTCAAATTTTTATCTGATTTTACATCAAATGAATGTTAATTAATCGAACATTAAAAAAAATTAAAGTGTTGAAATTCGCAGAATGTATGTCCTCATTCGCAGTTATCGAATGTGCAAATGTTGCAGTTCACAAATAATATACAGTGTGGAAAAAAGTCTGGACTACCGTTAATATTTTCAGTCTTGTAGAAAACGATAAAACATGAGACATGTAAACCGATTTTAGTCGAACATATTGACGTTGTACATTTGTTTATTTAGTGACAGCTGTCAAACATATAACGTTATCGATATTTTTAAAATGAATCCTGTGACCCCTTTTTCAAAGGCTCTTGTCAAAATGAGTACTAACCCAAAATTTAGTGACAATCTGTCAAAATGACGACCAGCTAAATAGCTGCTCAAGAAAGACCATAATTATGTTTTTGACCAGTGTTTGGACATTAACTTTTTCTTTTATTTTTTTAAGATTGATTTTATTTTGTTTTTTTTTTTTTTTACAAATTTTGCAAACTTATAGATTACTTAATCAATCATTCAGTTTCCCGAACTATTTCTTTTATCACCATAAAAACGCTCAACGTTCTTCCAATAAAGGCACGACGTCTGCGCAAGAGAACGTTGATAAGAGGGACGAGAGAACCACTCCTGGCCGTCGACAGAACAATTACATTTTTTGAAACCGCCGTTAAAAATTTGAGATTAATTGTCGTATTTATACTCTAAATAGTGTAATGTAGTTAGCTAATGGTGCTGCATAACAGAGCTAAACAACCAACAGGGATCCCTGTCCAAAACGAACATCGCTGGAACCATATGTAAGTGCCTTTAACTTATTGTACATTGGGCGTTTAATCAGTAATTTCTTGTTATTCATATTACAAATCATAAAAAATACAGTTCACTTAATATCAAACATTTATATACATTTTTTGGTCCGTTCTACGCACGGATGACCAGCGATATTATATTATAAATTTTACCTCTCGTCTACCTGTAAATTTAGCTCACAGCGAACCATTTGCACCATTTTATTAATTTTTTCCACATTCCACTCAACAAATCGATTTTTAAGCATTCCTCATTGCGTACAGCGATATCGATCTATCGGTCAGAAATATCCATAGTGGTGCGCAAAGGAGTCGCGAAGAATCGACCGTTACTGCGCACACCTCAAGTTAACAGCTCTCCTGGCTGCACTGTTAAAAACTAATGACATTGACCGGTTTCTTTAATCAATTATATTCCAGAATAAGATTGTTTATTTTACCTTTTCAGTTAGGGCAGCTAATTTACATTTTCTTTATCTCCATCGTGTTATCAACAGTTTTATACAAACTATAATATTTTATTCTACATCTTAGACTAAATCAATTTAGTTTTATTAATTTTTCATATAAAAAAAAAAACTCTCAAAAACAATCAAGTTTTGATTGTTTACATTTTATACCAGGCTTATTTTGTGTAGTGTTGTAATAACCAAGTGATTTTATTTGTGCTTACTGCTCAATACTGCTCTACAGCATGGCTACAGTTGCAGATAAGATTACAAGGTACAATTTAAAGCGTGCAACTGCATATAATAGGCTTAAGGAAACTTATGAGGCTGGTCTTTTAATAGCTACTGATTCGAATGCAAAGGTGTCGATTTTGGCTCGCGCTGAAGCCCTAGGTGAAGTTTACGCGGAATTTCAAACAACTCATAATAGCCTCATCGGTTTAGTTTCATCAGACGATGACTTTAAACTGTATGATGCTTTACGATTACAAGCTGATAAGGCGTACTTCGGAGCCAAGGCAATTTATTATGACAATTCGATTTCTCCTAATGCTAATAATACTAGTACCAGTTCCACGATCGCAGATCCGCCTTATGAACAAATGAACCTTCCTAAATTAAGTGTACCAAAGTTTTCAGGGGATTTTAAAGAATGGCCAGGTTGGTTTGATTTATTTAACAGCTTAGTACATGATAGAAATTTTCCGCCGGTAGAGAAATTTAAACACCTTTTAACCTCCCTAGAGGGTGAGCCTTTGGCAATAATAAAGGGACTTCCTATCACTAATGCAAATTATCCGATTGCATTTGATAAACTTATACAGCGTTATCAAAATATACGCATTTTAGCTACGCATTATTTTCACCAAATTTATTTTGCGCCTACTTTACAAAAAGCAACTTCTATGGAACTTAGAGCACTCTTAAACGTTTTTTCCGAAAATACAGCCGCTCTAAGGGTTTTAGGGCTGCAGGTTGACCAGTGGAGTTTTATATTGTTTAATATTTTGTTTTTAAAATTAGATAATAAAACTAGAACTGACTATGAACTTCAGGCGACGCACAGCGCTACAGATTTGCCAACATATCGTGAATTGACTGTTTTTTTAGAAAATCATTGTATTGCTTTGGAGTCTGTACAACTTATGTCATCTAATCTGTCAATTTCAAGTTTCAAACCTAAAATTCAGAGTCAGAGTTCTTCAAATAATAATAAAAAATATTCAACCTCAGTTTTCTTTACAAATCCAGCATCGACTCAAAATAATGTAGGTTTAAAGAAACAAAAATGCGTTCTCTGCAAAAAGTCAAATCATCCTTTATGTCGTTCTACCAGTTTTATTGCGAAAAGTCCCCATGAAAGATACGCATATATTAAGCAAATCGGCTTTTGTCTTAACTGCCTAAAATCAGCCCAGGATATTTCCAGTTGTGGCACGTTGCAAAGATGTCGTATCTGTCAATCGGCTCATCACACCCTACTGCATTTCAACCCCCCCAGTTTCTCAGACATCAGCTCAAGTTTCTACAGTTTCCCCAACTACACTTTTAGTATCCTCAGGTACCAATATGTTATCTCATCAAGCCCAAGCCATAACGACGGTCTCTCAGACTTGTTTTCCAGAACCTCAAGGAAACTTTTCAGTTACACGTACCACGCAGCTACTTCTGCAAAACGCGGAGACAACTCCTGTCTCCACACAACTCAGCTACTCGGCTATTCAGCCTATTTCACATACAGTGGCTCCATCTGCATCTAACTCTCAGAATCCAAATAATCAAATATTGTCCTTTGGATCACATACCAATTTCGTTGGTTGCACTATGTCTATACCTCAAGACACTGTCATGCTTTCTACAGCTGAGGTCCACATTCAAGATGCGTTTGGCAGCTTTGTAAAAATTCGCATTTTGTTGGACACTGGGAGCACGGCAAACTTCATCACAGATGATTGTGTAAATCGTCTTGGTTTACGCCGAAAATCTTGCTCGATTCCCATCGAGGGCTTAAACGGGATGTCAACTTTTTCAAGTCAAGGCGTCGTGTCCTGCATTCTTAAGCCTCAAGGTCACTCAGAACCGATCTTTAATTTTGAAGCAATAATACTACCCGAAGTATGTTCAAAACAACCCGAAGTTGGTATCAATTTTAATACCTGGGAACATATTCGAAACATACCTTTAGCCGACAGCAATCCTTTTACTCCTGGAGAAATAGATGCCCTCATTGGCGCAGAATTAGTACCTTTTTTCATGGGGTCTAAGAAAATTATAGGAAAACCAAATGAACCAATAGCCCTCGAAACAATTTTTGGTTATATCCTACAGGGCAAAACCTCACTTAAAGCTATTGATCCATGTTCAAATTCCTTGTCCAGCTTTCATGCATCCACTTTAGTTGAAATATCTTTAGATCGCCAACTCGAAAAATTCTGGGAAATTGAAAACGTACCTAAAATATTGCCTTTGTCGGCGGAAGACGTAAAGTGCGAAGAAATCTACAAACGCCTTACCTATCGCACACCATCTGGCAGGTTCGCGGTACCCTTACCGTTTAAGCATCCAGGTCTTAATCTAGGTGACAGCTATGCGCCGGCCATCGTAGATTTATTATGCTCGAGTCGAAACTAGCTAAAAATCCAGAACTTCATAAACAATATTCAGAGTTTATGAGAGATTACCTTGAGAGTGGTCATATGACCCTGGACCCTAGAAAGGATCAGAAATCTTCTACAGCATATTACGTTCCACACCAATGTGTTTTCACAAGTGACACTACAGGGTTCCAAGATTTGTGTTGTCTTCGATTCTTCTCAGCGCGGTTCTACGGGTATTTCCTTGAATGAATGTTGGGGATGTTGCAAACATTCTTCTATCATTTCGATTTCACAAGTATTGTTTTGTCTCTGACATCAAACAGATGTACAGACAAATCTTGATTCAACCTCAATACTATAACTACCAACGCATCTTATGGAGATTTTGCCCCACTAATCCTCTTGAAGAATATTATTTAGTCACTATCTTTTATGGCAATCGCTCTTCGCCATTCTTGGCATTACGTACATTTTCCAGAGGCGGCTCAGGTACTAAAGAGAGATAACTATGTTGATGATTACCACACGGGCAGCGATTCCATTGAATCAACCATTGCTCTGCAAACCCAATTTATTGAAGTAATGAAGAGAGGTGGTTTCCAACTTAGTTGGAATTACATGCCTTTTGCGATGCCAGCGAGGTCGGTCATGCCGCGGTTGTTTATTTTCGCTGTGTTCAACATTCCGGACAAGTCAGCGTTTGCTTAATTACTGCCAAATGTCGAGTAAATCCTTTAAAAGTCCAATCCATTCCTAGACTTGAACTTATGTCAGCTGTGCTTTTAAGCAAGCTAGTTGAACTGGTAAAAAATGAATACAGCGAAGGATTCACCTTCGATGAAATTATCACTTGGTCCGATTCTCAAGTTGCTCTAAGATGGCTTTGTTCATCTCCTCATAGATGGAAATCTTTTATAGCCAACCGAGTATCCCAAGTTCAGGAAATCA
This sequence comes from Kuschelorhynchus macadamiae, assembly GCA_030620095.1. Classification (NCBI taxonomy): domain Eukaryota; kingdom Metazoa; phylum Arthropoda; class Insecta; order Coleoptera; family Curculionidae; genus Kuschelorhynchus; species Kuschelorhynchus macadamiae. The sequence goes on along the minus strand of JAUTXW010002837.1, from coordinate 138,291 downwards.
TATCACCGTCTTCATGGCGATATGTACTCAGTGTCCAAAACCCTGCGGATTGTGCGAGTCGCGGTCTCTACCCTTCTCAGTTACTAAAGCAGACCATCTGGTGGTCTGGTCCAGAATTTTTATGCCTGTCTTGATTGATTGTGGCCCCCTCAAGATGTTTGACAGCCATGAGATTCTAGAAGCGCTGGATGAACAAAAACCCCGTACTAATGAAAAGAGGGCAAACCGTCCAATCTTATCTCTTCATGCTACCGTAAAATCCCAAAATCATGTTTTTGATATTTTGCTTGACCGTTACTCTTCATTGGCTAAAATCGTACGAGTTATAGCTAAAGGCTCTAGGTTAGTTTATAACTTGAGGGCTAAAAAACTTCAAATATCTCCCACACTTGGTATCATCACTCCTTCTGAAATACACAGTGCCCTTATGGTACTTCTTAAGCATGTTCAGAAAGAGTGTTTCGGCAACCTTGTTATCAACATTGGCAGAAACCATCTATTTCCGAAGCCTTTCCGCAAGCTAGCGTTATTTTTGGACTCAGAAGGCTTGCTTAGGGTGGGTAGTAGAATTCGTCATTCCCTTGATCTTCCATACGAAGTAAAACATCCTATCCTTCTTCCTAAGTCTTACAGACTGACACATTTATTAGTTGAAAAGGTACACTATGAGAATTCTCACCCCGGATTAAAGACTATGCATAACTTAATCCTGCAGAATTTTTGTATTCTTTCACCCCGAACGTCTATCTACAAATGTTTGTCTAAATGCATCCGTTGTTTCAGATGCAAGCCTAAATCTTACAATCCTTACATGGGGGACTTGCCATATTTCAGAGTTTCCCAGCTCAAGCCATTCTCTCATGTATGCCTAGATTTTGCAGGCCCTTTTTCCCTAACAATGTCCAAGCACAGAGGTGCGAAAACTTGTAAAGGTTATATATGTGTGATTGTATGTACAACAACCAAAAGTATTCATTTAGAGGTCACTTCAGATTTAAGCACAGAGGCTTTTTTGGCTGCCTTTCGCCGGTTCGTCGCGAGACGTGGCCGAATTACACAAATTTGGTCCGACCAAGGAACAAATTTCATAGGAGCAGCAAATTTGCTCTCCGATCTCGCTAAACAATGTTCTGAATCTCTTAGTGTCACCTGGAGTTTTGTGCCTCCTGGTAGTCCGTTTATGAACGGGCTTGCTGAAGCCGGTGTGAAGTCGGTGAAAGCACATTTACTTCGCGTTATAGGACTTCAAACATTTTCATTCGAAGAGTTCTATACGTTTCTCACCCAGATTGAAGCGCTTCTTAATAGCAGACCGTTATGCGCCGTCAGTACTGATGCCAACGACTTGCAATCCTTAACTCCGAGTCATTTCCTTAACTTGGAACCAACTATTCAAGTTATTCCAGATCCAGACTTGAGTGACTTAAAAGTTAGTCGACTTGGTAGGTGGCAGTTAATACAAAAGCTCGTGGCTGAGTATTGGAAACGGTGGTCTCACGAATATGTAAATACTCTCCAAGAACGTCATAAATGGTCTACTATTACTCCCAACATTAAGGAAAACACCTTGTGTCTTATACGCAACGAACAAAAACACCCTTTGCAGTGGGGTCTTGGACTTGTCACAAGGGTATACCCTGGTAAGGATGGAATAGTCAGAGTTGCGGACCTAAAAACGGCCACCGGCACCCTACAGCGTTCTGTGGCTAAGCTGTGTCCCTTGCCTATTAATTAGTATAATTTCATTATATATATTTTTGTTTATACCGTCCCGGGTTTAAAATCTCCGCTTTAGTGGGTGGAATGTTTGGAATTTAACTTTTTCTTTTATTTTTTTAAGATTGATTTTATTTTGTTTTTCTTTTCTTTTTACAAATTTTGCAAATTTATAGATTACTTAATCAATCATTCAGTTTCCTGAACTATTTCTTTTATCACCATAAAAACGCTCAACGTTCTTCCAATAAAGGCACGACAACAAGAGGGACGAGAGAACCACTGGCCGTCGACAGAACAATCACATTTTTTGAAACCGCCGTTAAAAATTTGAGATTAATTGTCGTATTTATACTCTAAATAGTGTAATGTTGTTAGTGTGAAGTGGTTAGCTAATGGTGCTGCATAACAGAGCTAAATAACCAACAGGGATCCCTGTCCAAAACGAACATCGCTGGAACCATATGTAAGTGCCTTTAACTTATTGTACATTGGGCGTTTAATCAGTAATTTCTTGTTATTCATATTACAAATCATAAAAAATACAGTTCACTTAATAAAATCAAACACTTATATACAACCAGTTTTTCCACGATTTTAGACAGACTAGGCAGCAACGCAAGACAGACTAGGCAGCAACGCAATAGGCCTATAGTTTGAAGCCTGATCCCAAGCGCCATCCTTGAATAAAGGAACAACAATCGCAGATTTCAAACATGAAGGGAATGTGCCTATAGAGAAATGATGATGATTCATGCACTCCACAAGAGAACCAAGGGCAGCATCCAGAAGTTCTAGAAAGATGCGGCCAGAAATTTCGCCCTATCCCGCAGCACTATTTCGTTTTATCTGCAGAATTGTTCTTCTCGTCTCTTCAATATTTGTGGGACAAAAAAAAAGGATCCGGAATAACTTAGTCCCCCAAAAAATGCATGAAATTATAATCAGATATTTTGCCTGAAAGAGAGTCGGTGACAGAGCAGAAAAAATCGTTTATGACATCACCAAATAGCTCTGTTTCCAAACACGTTATTTTGTTTTTTCCCTTTAGTTCGTTCACAATGGTCCAGTCTTCCTTCTGTTTATTGCTAGAGTAATTGATTCTATTACAATAATATTTCTGTTTGGCAGTTTTTATGAGTTCTCTATATATTATTCTATAGTTATTAAATACATGAAGGAAAAATTCATTCATAGAAAAATATTTTCTGATATAGTGTAGAGAGCGCATATTTCACGAAGAAACCTTCAGACCCTTCATGATCCAAGGCTTTATTGACTTTTTTCAGAGTTCTGTTTCTCATTAAAGGCGTCGTCGTAAAGGTGAGAGATTTTAAAGGTGATTACCATTCTTGTCTTGTTTGCAAAAAATAAAATTGCTATTTTTACATACTCAGATTTCTATTGTGGATGTAAACCAAGTAGTCTCAAATTTAAATAAAAAATTTAATCTAACTATAGCCTCATGGCATAGCAGATATTCAATACCCGTTTCAGGCTTTGTTTTTCCAGTAATTTCTGAAAAAATACTTACAAAAAAATGTTTTACATCTTCTTGGAAAATTCCTTACCATATCCTATTAGCAGATCCTCATTTTGAGGAACCTAGACTATTGACATATTATTAGGATCAAGTGTGTTTTGAAATTTATTAATCGAGTCAAATAAAACTAATTAAAACTCTGGCAGTTCTATAAAACATTAAACAAATTTGGTTGGATTCTATCTCGCAATGCCCCTAGTATATATTCTAGCCAATTTTAATAAAATATCCTTTTAGAGGATGAACAACTAAAAACATTTTGGAAAGTCAAATACCATATTATGTCGTGTAAAAAAAAACATTTCTACAGAAGAAACTTTGTGTGAGAATTTCTTCCTAGTCTCTTGTATGCTCTCTTATAGCTGACGAGTAGGCAAAAGTACTAGTGCTATTAATGGTACAGTTATTATAAAAAATTCATTCTATAGAAGCATTTTAAAATCCTGAAATGCATTTATATCGAGATTTCATATAGAAATCCTTTAAAAATCCCAGCTAAAAGCTAACAAGATTTGTAAAATGTCTAGATATTAAATCTGAACACTTTTCTGGTTCGATCTAGTAGAATTTCGCAAGTTATTAGCAAATTCAGAAAATGTCCTTCTAGATATGCCAAGAAAAAGTCACTATACATTGAACCCCCCTCATTACAGACATTGACAGCAAATAATACGCGTTTTTTATGAACATTTATAATAAAGGATTTTTTCTAGGTTCCTAGGACATACTTTTCGGACGCCCAAAGGGTCCGAAGTGACCCTCTTTTAAATGTTTCTTTTCGAAATAAATTTGACATGCGATCCGCCCAACGCGTCCATAGCGGAACATTTTTCCGAAAAGCTTAGTAGAAGTACCATAACCTTTTTCATCAGTTTTCGAAAATACACCTTTTTCACATATTTACTATTATTTAATCAATTAGTTAATTAATTAATCCCCCCGTCACGTTTTATTCTTTAGTTATGTATCTTTCTGTGAGCGTAAGTAAATTCTTCACCAACCATAAAGTTCTAAAAACTTGGCAGACATTTTCCTCATCAGAATTATGAATTCATATCTGAATTAGTTTCTATCTGATAATCATAAAACACGGTAACATACAAATGTACGTGTATTATTAGTTTCAAACAAGATTTTGAATTAGTCGTGTTCTTCTTTTCTGAATAACAGACAAGAAATTCGCATCTAGCTCCTTATAGCCCAATGCTTAATTCAAGCATTGAGAAATGATAATGCAGGAATGTGCCTTCGCACATATAATCATGTTCAATGTCATTATGCATCAGTTCTTCGCCTAGACAATATGAATCCGAAAATAATATATATATATATTTTGTTTTTGTAGGTTTTCTTGGACCGTAACTTTTAGCTATATATATATATATATATATATATATATATATATATATATATATATATATATATATGCTATATGCTCCGTGGTAAATAGAGTATCAAGTCCGGCGAAGATTTCGGATGTTCTCTTGGTAATCACAAATGTCGGTTTTGCTCCTGTTGGTGACTCTGGTATTGTTTTGTGTATTCATGGCACTAGTTGTACTCGTCTCTCAACTAGTTGACTGTACTGATGAAGACCTTAAGTCAGAAACACGTGTCTATGGTTAGCCAAATTCCATTGCTTTAGCGGTCATCCCAAAGAATCCATTTTCTACTATATACTAGTTCCTACCGCGTTATATATTTTCTACTTTTATATATATATATATATATATATATATATATATATATATATATATATATATAACAGAACTGCTACTTTTATCTTTCAAACATTCCCATTCTACGTTCTATGTACTACTTATACAAAGAAATCGATAACAGCCAACAAGCACAACGGATCTCTACCTCTTCTGCGAAATCGTTTGCACTCATTTCTTAAAACCTATTTTACTAGGTTTTGCTATGTTTTACTTTCACACATTCTAATATGAATTACTTAAAACATTTACTAACAATCGTGACTATTAATGTAAGATTGGGAAGGTGTCATTTTTTGCTGCACGTAGTATTTATGCACAACCGTCTTCTCAGTGCTAATTGAAAACAAGCTCAGTGTATACTGAATTACCATATTGTTATATGCAACACGTTTAGTAGCAGTTCTGCATGGTTGCTTTTCGGAACTCGTTCCAGTCTCGCTCCATGTAGTCTTCCATGGTTGTCATTGGAGTGTTATAAACTTGATTTTTTATTGTATAACAAATACAGTTAGATCACATATCACAGATCGGGGGGCCAAAGAACAGGACCATCTAATTATTGAGCATACAAAACTTGTAAAAACCATAGATTAAATATATCAATTTTAACTGAACAAGTCAGAAATATCATATTTACCATTTGAATTATCTTGATAAAAATGTAGTATTAGAATGCCATAATTTCTTATTGCACAATAAACATTGAACTACCAGAATTCTTGAAAATTTTGCTTTAAATACATGTAAATTTAAATCATTCCAATAATGTGAATTATGTCTATTAAAAAAAAACTTATTATTATTACTAAATATATATATATATATATATATATATATATATATATATATTTCCTTTAATAAATAGAATAATACAATTGTACCTGCAAAGAGTGCCCGATATATTCTACATGCTGTTAGCGGTACTATTCCTAGCCATGCTATAGCGACTAACGTATAATGTAACCAGTACTTAACAGCAGTTGCAACTGATGTCAATAATCCAGATACTAGATCTTTAACAGGCAGTCTTCTGGGCATATCTGGGGAATAAATTGGAGTAAAAGAAAATTTGTGGCCACACAGTTCACAGTATTCTTTTCTTGAATATCTGAAAACAAAAATAAAAATACATTGTCTAATATAAAAACTAAATGGGTCTGAGAGTATATATAGACCCTTAGAAAAAAAACTAACTTCGTCATATGTAAGTCTATAATAATCCACTTTTACTTTTTTTTTTACCTTCAATCAATCAATAATGTACTTTATTATCCAAAAACAATGAATAATTTTATTGACAAAGTACAATTTTGCTATTCAGTGTCCTAACATGTTCGTTAAATTTCAATTGCCGATCAACATATAATTGAAGAAATTTAACATGTTCTTTTCTTTCTATGGGAGTTTCTGAAACATATAAGTCTCATGTTGGTATTTAAAGATCAGGATACTAGTACTATATGATTAGATTTACACCATTCTTTTTCCACACCCAGGTCAGACCCAATAGAAATCATCATTGAGTCTACGTTCTCATGGTTGCACACAATGCTCGTATCATCGGCAAAAATAGTGAACCTCCCCGAAATATTGATACTAGTAAGATCATTAATGTAAATAAGAAATAGAAGTGGTCGCAAGATAGACCCTTGTGGTACTCCCCACCTGTTTACAGCGTTTCGCTACATGATATCTGTGATTCACAAAAATTGGAACAAACATAGTGATTTCTAGTTGCTGAGTGATTTGTTATATGCGTAGGAGAGTTTAGCAAATTTTTTGCGTAGGAGAGTTTAGCAAATTTTTAAAACTCCTTAAATTACACTCAGTATTGTCAAGGTTCATATTTAAATCCCCAGACAACATTATTCTGGAAAAAAGGAGTTTTTCCACCAAAAGACCTTCTACCTATGGATAAAATCACTAACCTTAGATGAAGGGATCTATACATTCATATAAAATAAAGATTATTGAGTTTGTTATGGACAATTGAAAATTCAAATTCACCTTCAACCAGTAAATAGTCATATATGTTTATAATGTTAAGTGATAAGTTACAATCAGATCTTAAAATAATCATTGTACCTCCTTATGGTGAGTTTAAACAGGAAAATCTGGATAATGGAACATAGTTCTCAGTAAAACAAGGATCATTCTCAAATAACCAAGGTTCAGTGATAAGAACAACGTCAGGAAAGTTTTGAAATTCTGGAAAAACAGTAAGTTCATTTACTTTATTTCTTATTGATTGGATGATAAGTAATAAAAAATTTAAATCTGCATTTCTGACACTTTTCTCTCCATCCGAGTTTTTCCATCTATAAAAAAGTGTCGGTAATTTGTTCTGAAAATCCAGCATTTCCCTGTGACTCACCAGTTAACAAGACTGAAGGGAGGACTTGCACATTCTGTCCTGCATAATCATTGACCTCAATTGAGCATATGGTTAAACTTGTATTATAACTAAAATACAAAGTGTGCCATGCAAATTTTGATTACGGCATCTTTCGTCTCACGAAAAAGTAGCACAAAGCCGCGAAAAGAGCATCCCTTTATCTTCAATAATAACTGAGGTACCCTGCAAAAGTATCGAAAATGAGACACTCTGTAATTTAACTGAAATTTTCAGAATAGTGCCGAAGTGGTCACATCGCAAGCATATTGAAAAAAATGGCGGGATGACGCCATACCGTTTTCTGTCCAAAGTTTCTGAGATAAATTTGACATGCTTTAATACACCACTACCTTAGAATTTGACATAAAGTGATGTTCATCATAAAAAAAAATCCCGCGCTCTAAGGTACATACTGACCTAAGGAGGATTTATTTATTTATTTATTTATTTTCAAAGTATAAACATTTACAGTACAAAATTGTTTTAGACTAACTTAAAATAGTTCTATTTTAAGTTAGTCTAAAATTTTTTTAAAATTTTATTCTCTAGCATATTAAAAAAATCCAGGTTTGTGTAAAAATTATTTAAAGTAGTTGATATTCTATTTACAGGACTAAATAACAAATACCATGCTCTACAGTTTGTTATATGTAGAAGGGTTTGTTTACGAGTATGATAGGTGGGTATATGAATCTGAAAAGCTCCAAGGCATTCTGGACTTTTAATTATATTGTTAAAAATTTTAAAGGCAAAACACACATCATAATACTCCCTTCTACGGATAAGTAAGGCTAAATCTAAGTAGACCATGGTTGGATGTCCATCAAGATTGATACCATTACAAAAAAGTTTATATTTCACATATTTAATAAACTTATGTTGCACATTTTCTAATCTATTAGAATGTATTTCGGAATATGGAGACCAAACTATGTTTGAGAACTCTAATATAGATCTAACAAGAGCTGTATATAATAATTTTAAAGCGAATACATTTTTAAAGTCTCTAGTTGCTCTCTTAATAAACCTAACATTTTATTGGCTCTACCAATTATGTTCTTTATGTGATTTGTAAATGTTACCTTGGTATTCAAGTAAACACCCAAATCCTTAATCAGAGCCATTTCAGCAAGAGCAATATCGTTATTGAAATAATCAGCAGGAGTTGTATTCTTTAATCGACTAAACCTCATAAAACAACTCTTATCAGTATTGAGTGACATGCCATTAAGCTGACACCAAGAAAAGACCACATTTAGATCATTTTGCAAGATGACAGTGTCTTGAGCAGATGATACTCGACGAAACAACTTCATATCATCAGCAAACAGCAAGACGTTGGAGGAGAGTAAGTTACCTAAGTCATTAATAAATAAACTAAATAAGAGAGGCCCCAAGTGGGATCCTTGGTTAATGATGTTACATTAGACTTTGCAGACAAATGTTCATCAATTTTAACCTGCTATTTTCTATTTGACAGATATGAAGCAATCCACGAGAATAGGTTTCCTAAGATTCCATAACTGGCTAGTTTTGAAAGCAGTTGACCTTATCAAATGCCTTACTAAAATCCGTGTATATTGTGCGAGTTTCACAGCCATCTTCAAAGCAATTACATATGAAATTAACAAACACAAACAGGTTAGTATCGACAGATCGACCTAATGTAAAGCCATGTTGTTGACTGGCAATTATTTCACGAAAGACATTGGTCAGAACCTTTTCAATACAGATCTCAAATAGTTTAGATATAGCTGAGAGAATACTTATAGGTCCGTAATTCGTTACGTTGTTTTGCTTTCAGATTTAAGAATAGGAGAAACATACGATAACTTCCAGATATCAGGGAACACACCTGAGCTAAGGGATTTGGAGAAGATATGATAAAGAGGAAGACAGAGTCAAAGTCAAAGTCAAAGTCAAACATGCTTTATTATCAAAAGATGTAGATCTCATTGACAAAGCGAAAAAACTGTATAGAAAAATTAAATTGAAACTACTTATTATCTAATTGAGAATAAAAAACACACATACAAAAAAAATGATAACTATATATACACATAAAACAAGATGCTAATTATTATATTATAAAAATTAATATATACATACATACACACCAATTACTGTTATACAATTGAAGGCAACACATTCAGACCATAAAAGGGAGATGTAGTCTTAGTCACAAATAAAGACAAACAAATTAAAACCGATCCTCAAAATATTCTTTGACACTATAATACGACCGTTGAGATAGAAATTTTTTAGTTTATTTTTGAACTTTGTAAAGCTTTGTATGTTTTTGATATTAATAGGCACATGATTGAACAACTTTTTCCCATTGTATATAAAACTATTTTTATTTTAGTAGTTGTTGGGATTGGCAAAGGAATATTTTGAGCCTGTCTAGTGCAATATGCTCCCTCAGTAGCTAAACACTTATACTTCTTAAAAACTAGATGAACACACTCAGCAATATACAAACTTGGAAGGGTCATTATTTTCGCATTTATAAAATAAGGCTTACAAGAGTCTCCTCTTCGTACGCCATACATAAATTGCAAAGCTCTTTTTTGCAACATAAACAAAGAGTTAAACAAATATGCACTGCAACCACCCCAGAAGCAAATTCCATACCTCAAATGAGATTCAATAAGAGCATAGTATGCCATTCTTATAGCATAAGGTTCTAGTTCATTAGCTATCGTTCTTAATGCATAACAGCTGGAAGATAGTTTTTTTAAAAGTGCTTCAACATGAATATTAATATTAAGTGACTTAGACTACATTAAGCCCCAGGAACTTTACATTATCTGGGTTGTTGATAGGTATTGAGTCTAAATCTATCTTGTCAATAGTGCATCTAAAGGTTATAATGTTGGTTTTGGCCACATTAAAAGTCAACAAATTACTTACAGATTTTGACCCTCTTCAAGTCTTCAGATATCACTCCAACTAGCCCATCTGAGCCAGACGTGTGCCACAAAATGGAAGTGTCATCTACAAAGAGTGAACTCGCCTTCAATATCAAGTGCAGCCAAATCGTTAATATAAATTAAAAATAAAAGTGGTCCCAGGACAGATCCTTGTGGAACAACACAGTTCTCTGTGACATTATCAGACAATGATCCATTTATATAAACGCTCTGCGACCTCTGTGAGAGGTAGGACTTAAACCAATTCAGGGACTTATCCCTGAAACCATAAACTTCATGCAGTTTCCTTAACAGTATTTCGTGACTGACACAATCAAATGCTTTAATCAAGTCACAAAACACCGTCGCGCCAAGATCTCCCTCATTTAGAGTAACATATTATCGGTCCAGAAAGGTAAAAATGGCATCATTTGTTCCCTTCTCGCTCTGAAATCCAAACTGGCTTATACTTAGAACATTAAATTTAGTGAAAAAAGACATAAGTCTGTTCTTCACTAATTTTTCAATTATTTTAGACCAGGTCGGCAAGAGGGATATAGGTCTGAAATTAGATGGAGACAGATCTTTGCCACCTTTATGCAAGGATATAATTACAGCCTTTTTTAGAAGTTCTGGAAATTGACCATTAGCAAAAGAATAGTTAATTGCGTCAGCTAATGACAATAATGCAGAGTGATTCAACTCAGAAAATACCCTGACTGACATGTCATCCCACCCTCAAGCATTCTTGTTTTTAATGTTGTGAATCACAGACCTTACCTCGACATCAGTGGGGTACAGAAAGAATGTTTCGGGGACATATTTATTGGTTAAATATTGTAATGGGTCATTTTTTGTCTTTATCTTAACTGAAAAATTATGACCCACAGAACAGTAGAATTTGTTAAACTCATCAGGTGGCTGTGTTGCAAAAGTCTGTTTACTGACACCATTCTGCCTCAAATCATTAATAACAGACTAAGTTTCTTTAGAAATATTTGACAACTTTTTTACTCTGTCACTGTAGTAGATTTTTTTAGCAAACTTCACCACCCTTCTGTAAATTGCTCTATATTTAGAATAATAAGACATGAAGAACAAATTGTCAAAAAAGAATTTTCTGATATAGTGAAGGGCTCGCATGTTCTTACCAGATACTCTTATTGCTTTGGTAAGCCAGTGTTTCTTCCGTTTATTTTTTAACTTTACAATAGGAAAAGCTGTTTCAAAAGCCATTGTTAAAGTAGAATGAAATATTTTAAGTGGATTTTTCTGGTGTTTACTTACATTCCAGTCAATTTTTGTACAAGTATCACGGAAAGTATTAAAGTTTCTTTTAGAAAAAATACGGCCCTTCTTAACAGTATGGTTTGCTTCTTTTGGCTTAAATTTAAACTTAGCTAATATAGACTCGTGATCAGAGAGAGATGAGTTTTTAACTGAACAAACAACATTTTCTATGTTTGAACAAACATAGTCAATAGTTGTGGCAGAATACTTTGTAATTCTAGTAGGCTGTGTGACATGCATTTATAGATTGAAACAAGACAACACATTTTTTATTGAAATACTATGTTCATCTCCATAATCAATATTAAAATCCCCTAAAAGAACTATGGAGCAATGAAGAGGAAACTGGCATAATAAAACTTCCAGGTTATTAATGAAATTAACCCGATGCCCTGATGGTGCGCGATAGAGACAGATTATGTATAAATTAAGTTGCAGGCAGTGTGCAATAGAAAACTCAAACTCCTTTTCTATATTAAAATTATCAAATTTATCAACATTTGTGAAGTTAAAGATCATTACCTTTATGAATTTGGACAAAATTTTATAATTTTCAATCTTCACTACTTCCTCACTCTTCAACCAGTGCTCTGTTAAACAAAGCAAGTCTGGAAAATTTAAACCCTCCAAGAGAATAAAGAGCTTATCAACCTTGTAACCTAAAGATTGTATGTTAAGAAGAATATCAAATTCATTTTTTACTCTAAAAAAGCATCATCGTCATTACTACTTAAAACTACTTGTCTAGGCACTACTTCAATTAAAGAGGAATCCATATGATTTACCTCAGTTTGTTCTTTATCAGAAGCACAGACAGAAGTTGTGTTAGCAAGTTGTGATATATATATATATATATATATATATATATATATATATATATATATATATATATATATATGGTACAATTAGTTACTTCTGGAGTGGTACGAATTGATGTCTGTGATTCTGTTTGTAACATTAATATAAATTAAGGACTTGAATATTTTGTTACCTTTTTCACCAATACTTTGACAAATTCTATTAGCTAAATTATCTAAATTACTATATCGGATTTTATATGTGTTATTACATTCAATAAATGACACTGTGCCTTCTGTTATTCTATTAATATATTTAAGAAAGTCAGAAAGTTTACCATTAAATTTATAAATAATTTTATTACATTCCTTATTATGAAGAAGTGGAGTTGGTAAAAATATGAAATTTGTATGGGTACATCCTTTCAACTCATTCCATATACTTCTCATTTTTGGGACCTTACCACTAAGAAAATCATTTACACCTGCCATTACTATTACATAATCATATAAATTATAATTTTTTAACAATAAACAAATACCCTTCATAACATCAATATATCTTGCTCCTGGTTTGTACAAAGATTCTATTTTAAAACAATCCTTAAGATGTTTTACAGGTTACTTTCTCAGGTTACTCACACTCTCATCACCTATTATTAATATTTTTGCAGTATTAGGTAAAACCTCTGTCTCGTGTGCATTATGGATTTTATCTTCTTTAGCAGGAGGGTCATTACATTTTTCCTTTGATCCATCTTTATGTTCTAACACTGAAGATTATTAATGTTTCAACACTTTCACCATTATCTTCTTCCTATGTAAAACTTCGAGTTCACACTTTAACTTTTTAATTTCATCAAAGTAAAGCCTTGTCATACTCTAAGAGAGAGTGAGAACATAGTTTTAACACTCTATTGGGTATACCATCAGGACCAATGCCCTTACCTATGTCGAGCTGAGATAACAATTTTTCTACCTCAGTTGGAGAAATTCTTATGTCTGATATTACCTCCAGGAGTCCAGGCGTGGTTTAATATGAACCGATTACATCTAAACGCAGATAAGACAAAAAAGGTAAATTTTTACTTTAAGACGGACTGAAATATACAGTGAGGATGCAGTTAAGTTTTTGGGGGTTCATCTGAATCCTCTTCTTCAATGGCACTCGCACATCGATACTACTGCTGGAAAACTGAGGAGTACTGTGTATGCTCTTCGTTGTCTTGCTGGTTGTACCTCCACCAGTGCCCTGAGAACCCCTTATTTTGGCCTCTTTCACTCTGTGTCCACGTATGCTATTTTGGCATGGGGTCATGCCCCCCAAATGAAAAGATTGATCGCATTACAGAGGAGGGCGATCAGAATACTGGGCAAGTTGAGCTACAGGGATGACAGACACATATTCTCAAATATGGGTATACTCACCTTACCATCAGTGTACATACTTGAGAACCTGCTGTGGGTGTGGCGAAATAGGGATCAATATAGGGTGCACGGAGATACTCATAACTATGAAACCAGAAGTGTGGACAAATTGGTTCCGATATACCAGCACTTGACAAGATGTCAGAGTGGTCCAGGGTTTCTGGCTGTTAAGATATATAACAAGCTACCTGCCAGCTACATTCAATTACCCCTCTCAAGGTTTAAAAATGTAATTAAACAAATTTTGATTATAAATGCATTTTATTCCATTGACGAGTTCTTAAATTTCACATTTGTATAGGAGCAGATATATAGGGCTATATAATGTACTGTATTTTTAATAATTGTTTTAATCTATTGTAATGTTATTTTATTAAGTTTAGTATCACTTTTTTTAAGGACCTATTGTAATGTTAATTTTTTTTCTTTCGTCCTTTTTGACTTGTGTAAATACCTGTGGTATACTTGCACCAATAAATGAACTTGAACTTGAACTACCTCACATCTGTCAGGGGAGATACTTATATTGCTGTTTGTTTTTGGATTATAGACTGATGCAAAAAACTGGGCAAAAAGATTCGCTATATCTGTGCCATTGTCAGCCCTTCTGGAATCTAAATTCATTTCTCCGGGAATAGAACCATGATTTGTCTGAGATCGAACAAAGTTCCAAAAATATTTGGGATTTTCATTAATAGCACTTTCTACATTTGATATATAATAATTATAACATTGTTTTGTTAATGATGAACATTGTCTGTGCAACAAAGAAAATGAATTATAATCAGCATCACTTTTTGTTTGCCTGTACTTTTTGTGAGTAAGGTTTTTTTCAAATATTGAAGTTTTAAGTTCGTGTGAAAACCAGACTGGAAATCTACCATTTGAAAGACACTGTTTCACAGGTACAAACAGATCAGAACAATAGTATACAATAGAGTAAAAATTGTTAATTGTGATCTCTAATTCATTATTTAAAATTGCCATCCAGTCATATTAAAGAAAAAAGTTATTAATGAGACCAAAATTGGCTGATTTAAAGTCATAATAAAAGCAGTTTGCTTGAAGCAAATAGTTTGCTTTCGTAGATTTTATTTTGAGTGTTAATGCTGGATGATGGATATCACAATTTACTAAACCAAAACATTTGTCAACAGAATCAATGTCAATATTTGCAATTTGTTTTCATTTAGCACTTCGTTATATTGAGATAAGCCTAAAGAAGCGACAGTATCGCACAGAATAATTTCTTTTGCGGAGTTGATGTTGCATGGTAATAGTCCAAGAAAATCATCACTTGGAGACCATGACATCTGCGGTAGGTTATAATCGCCAACAAGTAGGACATTTTCAAACATTTCACAGGCACGAGACACAGAGTTTAAGTAAGATTCGTAATAAGATATATCCATCAATGGTGGCACATAGACACAACCAATACAGTATACCACATCACTGATTTTTACTGATACCCACACCTCTTCAATGATAGAATCAGCAATAGATAGAAGATGAGATTTATACTTATTTTTCACAGCCAGGACACCACCTCCTCGAACTTTTGTACTATTTTCTGTATTTCTATCAGTTCTGTACACTACATAACGTGGATCAATGAATTCAATTCAGAATCATTGATTACAGGATCCCACCAGGTTTCCGTAAGTGCAACAATGGAGTATGTTTCATTTAGAATAGCACAAAAAAAAACCTTTAGTTTGGGTTTAAGACCCCTGACATTCTGATAAAAGATTAAGACGTTGTCCACAGTTGATTGTGTCCCAGACTCGGTGGTCGAAAATTTGCACTTGTAGGAGGGTTAGGAAAGCGTCTAGGACGAAACTCGTTCACAGCGATACCAGCACGCCATAGATTAGGATCTAACAAACCCTTCAAGAGTGATTCCTTGACCCCAATTTTAAATGATACAACATCTTCGTTCTTGTTTAGGATGAAGCATTTAACGTCTGTTATGCCAAGTTGATTACTTATGTAGTCTTTTATGTGATCCTCTGTGGTTTCTGGATCACAGATCTGGTCCAGCAGAAAGACGTTCATTCTCAGTACCAGTCCCAATTATAATGCGATTAGAAGTGTCACTAGTAGATGTTCGAGATTGTGAGTTGGTATTGATTGGACATGGTGGTCTAATTAATCACTATAAAAAGATAAATATTACAGTTTTTGTTAGCAGAAAATACAGCAATCCTTGTAAACGACGATCAAAACAATGAAAAGGATAATCACACAATAAGTAAAAAACGAGTGTAAAATTATCTTGATTTGATTCAGATGTCAAAACAAGCAACTATACAAAAGCACAAACGTTTATAATAACTAAAACCACCGAAAATACTGTTGTTATCGGGACCGTTTAAAAGGCACGCACACGCGGATTCGGTTATTATAAATCTTGGTTCTTGAAATTAGACTGAGTCAAAATGGAATCACTTTCCGATGTTTGTCCTTCGCTTGCACGAGGTATCTTCAGAGATATTTACTTTCCGATATCGGAAAACTGAATGAGCTTGGAGGCAATTTATAGCTGACCTGTGTTCACCAAACTAAGTTCTTTTTTTCTAATACATTGTTCATGTTCCTTAAGCCTAGTGGATATGGATTGTCCAGCTTCTCCAATATACATATATCCACAGGATCAAGGAATTGTTTAATTTAAACAGGAATAATGTCCTTTAGCGATTGCAAACATTATCCAATTTTCTTGTGTTTGTCAAAGATTGTATGTACGTTACACTAGCGAAGTAGTTGCAATCTTGTTTGTGGTTTCAAGTATAAATGGAACAACTATCCTTCCTATCTGTTGCTCTTATTAGTTTTATTTCGTGGAGTTGGATATATTTTTTAATTGACCACCTAATATCCTCAGAACAATATCCATTCTCTCCTAAAGCTTGAGTAAGTTTGTCTATTTCCGATATATATTGCAGAAACTGGACGAAGCATATCCACTACTCTTAAGAAACATGAATGATGGATTAGCAAGAAACAAATTGTATAATCTGCTATATCTGAACACCAAAATTGCACTGGACATATCATAAATATAAAAGAAACCAAAGTTCTTGCACTAGTTTCGGGATACTATAAATGGAAATTTAGAGAATGTTATTTAAATTTATAAGCATCCTAATAATTTATATACATATGCGGGCTTTAGTCAATATCATATGTGGAAACCAATCGTTACACCGGGTCACAGGTTAACAAAGGTCAGCTGTGAATATCTGGCCAAGGTCTCTCGGAGCTCATTCAGTGTTCCGATCTCGTGAAGTAAAGATCACTGAAGATACTTCATGCAATCAAGGCCTAAACATCGGAAAGAGATTTCATCTTCACATGGTCTAATCCCAAGACCCATGAATTCTTAATTGACCACATCCGTGACAGCTTCTGTTCTATGTTAGCTAACCTCCAAAGGAAGACAAGAAGGATGCCAAAAACTTTGGTGATCTCAGAAACAACAAGAAGAAGCTACTTTGCCAACTAGACTTTTTCCTTAGATGCCGAGATGGACATTTCAGTACCACAATCCTAGAGAGATGAAACACCACTTAACATTAAGAAATGCAAGGATATTACCCCCTCTACCCCCCCCTTGGAAGCGCCCTTGGGAAAAGTGCAAATATAAATAATAAAGACAATCCAAGGTAAAACAAAGAAACCACAACAGATAAATGTGCATAACAACCCTTTGAAAGCCTTTATTAATATATGATATAATAAAAACCAAAAAAAATTACATAGATGTTGAGATATCAGTCAGTTTTATGTCATATCATATTTCTTGCCTGATCCTTTCCATTAGGTGAAAAATGAAATGAGAGCTGAATATCTTCAGCATAAAGATATATATATATATATATATATATATATATATATATATATATATATATATATATATATATATATATATATATATATATATATATATATATATATATATATATATATATATATATATATATATATATATATATATATATATATATATATATATATATATATATATATATATATATATATATATATATATATATATATATATATATATATATATATATATATATATATATATATATATATATATATATATATATATATATATATATATATATATATATATATATATATATATATATATATATATATATATATATATATATATATATATATATATATATATATATATAATATATATATATATATATATATATATATAAATAAATAAATAAATAAATAAATATCGTCTTTATTTGGAATATAAATTTACAATACAGTACAGTTTATACCCAGAAAAGTGAAAAATGAGAAAGGGCGAGATTTAACCACTGGTTATTCTTACATCTAACCCTCACTCACTCCAAATGCGTTTAAAGCTAATTCAATTGTTTTACAAATAATATTTCTCTATATTTCAGACGTAGTTGTCTTATTGCACATGATTTAAGATTATTATTCAAATTTTTATTGTATACAGTCACAGCTCTATAAGTAAAACTACGTTGGAAAAGGGCAGTTCGATGTTGAGGCATTGTCAGTAGGTCATTGTGCCTGATATGTCTATCATGCACAAAATTTCGGGAAATAAGCTTTTCCTTGAGATACATCGGAACTGAAGACTTTATTACCCTCATTAAAAACACTGCAAAATGAAGCTCTACAGTATTTGATATTTTCAACCATCTAAGCTCATTTATTTTTTGAGAGACATGATCATATTTCCGCAACCGGCACACAAAACGGCAACAAACATTCTGAACATACTGCAAACGATTTTTAGAAATAGGATCTAAACACGGATAATAAACAATGTTGCAATAATTAAAAGTTGATAATATTAAAGTCTCACATAATTTTTTTCTCATTTTAAAGTTTAAAATAAACCGGTTAGCATACAGCATTTTCATCTTCGCATATGTTTTCTGAAGCAGCATTTTAATATGGTCCTTAAATCTTAAGTGTGTATCAAGGATCAGGCCAAGATTTCTGGCATTGCATGAGAATTCTAAATTCTCATTTGCAAGCCTAAGATTCGGGGCAGATTGTAAGGTTTCTCTACGATTTTCCTGGCAAAATAAGAGAGTCTGAGTCTTGTCAGGGTTGATCCGCAAATTATGCGGAAGATATATATACATATATATTATCTTTATGCTGAAGATATTCAGCTCATTTCATTTTTCACCTAATGGAAAGGATCAAGCAAGAAATATAATTAATGAAGATCTTCACAATGTTAAACAATGGATAAGGGATAGCGGACTTGTGTTGAATGTATCGAAGAGTCATCACATGTTGACAGGTTCAAACTATCACCTCGAAAAGGTCGGTGATCTTGAGCTTCTGGTAGAAGGACAGGGGATCGAGTTCAGCCAGTCTTTTAGGAATCTAGAGCTGACGATTGATTCAAGATTAAAATTTGGGTCATGTTTCTGTCGCAAGGTCTATCTAAGCTTGAAGAGGCTTTATCCTTTTAAGAACTTGCTAGATAGAGACACTAAAAAAATGCTTGTAAGCTCCCTCGTTTTTTCTCATTTTCATTATGCTGATGTGGTTTATGGCCCATGTTTAACAAATGAAAGTCGCTCGAGACTGCAAAAGATGCAGAATCAGTGTGTACATTTTATAGTTCATGCTCCACACTTTGTACATATTTCGCCATATATTCGCGGTCTGAACTTTTATAAATTGAATGAGATCAGATTTGTTCACTCGGCCTATTTTGTACGTCAAATACTGAATACTCAAACACCCAAGTATCTTTTTGGTAAACTTACACTTTGGTCTGATATCCATCAAAGAGAACTGAGAAGGGTTTGCGAGACTCTAAATACTCCGTCTCATAAAACCATGGCTTTTCAATCCAGTTTTTCATTTCTGGCTCCGTTTATCACTAATGCATCCAAAAATATACCTAATGTAACAAAGGCTACTTTAAAAGCAAGATTGAAGCAGGAAATTCTGTTGCCTGTAATAATGAGTCGTGATTTTTTTTTCGTATATATCTATTTAAAATTACTGAAAGCTACCAAAGGCAAAAAGATTTAGTATATGCGACTTGATCTACTATAAGAAACGATATGTTGGATTAAATTAGGAATCCCATCCAAAGTATATCTAAAGCAGAAGTGGAGGCTGCAGTCCAATCGACACAGGAAAGATTGCAACTTTGTATTGATGATAACTGCCGGCATTCTGAGCATTTGTAAAGTAGTTTTCAGTAAGTTTAAATATATTTGTTGTTAGTTGTTAGTCCATTTCGTAGTTTTTTTTTTGTTGTTTCACTGAGTCAAATTTGAACTTGGTTTAATCTTTTTGCCCAAACCGAGTTCTGCCCTACCTCGCCCTAGCTTTAGCTATTTTATTGCGATGCTTATGTGATTATGAGACTAAGTTTTAGTATTTTTTGTTTTGTTCCTTGGTTAAGTTTTGTTGTTTACAGTTAGGCAAGATTACCAAAGTTTCTATTGGAGCCTGGTATTTTTTCAGTTTTCTGGTTTCCCTAAAATATTAAGATTCACTGAAATGAGAGATGAAAATAATTTCCACTTTGCCAATGCCACTTTTTTCTCCTCTAAGAAAGGGCAAGGTTAATTTTCCAATCCGGCGTTTCGGATTCGAGGGGCCATCTTCAACTTGCTTAATTTAAATGTGAACCTGGATTTTTTATTTCATCATTGAATGCCTTTTATGACTACCAAATAAATTGTGATAATTTGATTTTTTTGAGAAAATCAGCATTATTTGGAGGATTCTGGAAAAACCCTATCTAATGACCACTAACAAGGTCATTACGGCAGTTTATGACTTCATGAGTAGAGCAAAAAAAGCACTTTTTTATTTGTAAAAATAGACAAAAAAGTGCATAATTGGTTGAAGAATACAATGCATACATTTTCAACATACCTCAATTATGGACATTTAAGAGAAAATTGGCATTTACACTTTTGTGTTGCTGTTACGCCCCCTAGCGGCCAACTTTTAAACTTGAATATAATTTACAACAATTTCTCTTGGCCGATTTACCTATAAATATTTTTTTCTTTAAGTTCTGTCATTAACGGTTCCCGAGCTATAGACGACGTCCTCTATTATTGGACTACCCTATACAACCCTTGCTATATAGCCTGGTAACCTATCTAGTCCAATAGCTCTGTTGCCTTTCAACTTTTTAAGGGCTACCAGTACCTCAAAATCAGTAAAAACTCACAAAAATAATCTGATTTAAAAACAGAGCCGAACTATATGCAAAAATATCAGCAATATTTTGAGTAGCCTGAGTAGCACCCATTATTGTAACTGACCTTTGACAGAATATCAACATCAACCTTCTGTGTCTTTACATGACCAAAACAATGTGGAATCATTACGTAAACTTAGCTCAATTTGTCCAATATACTCATTATGGGCCTTTCTTATTTCAATTTGTTTTAACATCTTGTATTTACCATACCAATAAGACGATTTTGAATTTTTGTAAGATATTTCTTTAGTCTTAATTAGTTTAATTTCAGAAAAAGAATAGTTGAACACTATAAATGCTTCATCAAAGGAAAAACCAAATCCAGTTATTCAAAACATTTAAATGTGACTAGTAAGAGTTTCCTTAAAATTTTACATAAAGAAAATAGGGGTCATAAATTGAATCTAGACATAAATAAGGCCCAATATTTACAGTGTTTATTATAGGATCAAGTAGAACTCTACAATCCACCTGTGTTAAATATATTTTAATATGTTTAGCCCCTTTATAACCAGTAATTAAAAATATTCAGTTTTATAGCTTAAAATGTATTTAATTATATTAAGTTATTTATTGTATTATGCTTAATTATATACATTGCCTCCTAGTCTTCAAGTTTGTTTTAGATGTAACATGAAAATTCTGTGTAGACAAATATTTTGTGCTGTTAATCAAATATAGCGGGTGTTTGTAACCACAGTTCTATTTTTACATCTTATGGGTTTCTGTGCAATCAATGAACAAATGTCGAGACAAATGTTGATTATTTAATTCTAATAAGTATCTCCTTTAAACAAAAATTGATTTAAAGAGAGTCTAAGGAGCTTTTAGATAATGTTCTATGTGGCTGACATATAATTTATGTTTATGTTTCTATATACTAATATTTTCACTACAGCTAAATTGACAATACAGCTGAATTTAAATTGTTGGTTATTTCTGTTTTCATTGCTCCTAACTGATAAGCACCTCCTTTCATTGACTCTTACTTCGAGCACATCTTCCACATCCACTATTTCTATTTTCTGATTATCTTGTTTACCCTATTGACTTAAAACCCAAGTACCTGTGATAACTTTATTTAATAAATCCATTTCCATCATCATCATATCCAAATACTTTCTACTACATTTTCCTTTTAAAGATGCAAAAGCCCTCTCAATAATAGAATAGCCTGCCTTTCTGTTAGTTAGTAGAATTCAAAATAATGTGGTATTTAGGTCTTATAAAAGAACCATTTTCATTTGATTACATTTTAACTATTCCAATAAATATTTGAATTTCTAATTCTTTCATCATTCATATGATCAGGATGACCTACATTTATACATGAAAAATGTTTCCTTTGAATTGCAGATCGCTTGTAATTTTATAAAATGTGACTAGTATCTATTAAAATAATCTGCAGCATTACCAACTGGCTGTCTTAAAAATATGTATGGATGCCATGGTACCATCAATTGTTCCAATAACATTTTGAATCCCCTAGATTGTTCTTTAAATATCTGTAACAATAAATATGTGCAAATGTAAATGTAATATATTTTTTCTTGTATAAATGTATAAATAAAAAATTGCTCTGACCATTGCATTGTCCTGGCTCTGGCTAAGATTTGGCCATTCAAAAAAAAAAACAAGAATGTTACATATCTCTCTGTATAAAAATGTTCACTGGTTTGAGCAAAATGGTCAAGTCACTGCATGCAAGGAATGTTTCTGGTTGTGTTAAAATCCAAACTATAAAAAGAATCTTTTTTGCAAATATATTTGTGTTTATCTGGTTGAAGACATTTTCCAATTTCAGTAGCAAGTACCTAAAATATGACATCAATATAAAATATATTAGAAAATAATTATTCAGTTCCTTTAAAATATGAAGTTTATTCTTAATTCCATTATTTTAACAAATTAATTTACCTCCAAAGCACACTTTGACATCCTAAAATGATTCTTATATCCATCTGGTGTATATAATGAAATAGTTAGATACTTCTACATAATTTTCATTAATCACAGGAACTCTTCATTCTATCAATGCTGGCTCAAAAAGAGCTACCAAATTTTCTACTACATGAGTGCAATATTTCAATTATTACAATATAAAAATAAAGAACATTTTCATCATCATCCTTAAGAATATGCATTAAAATAATATTCTCCCTCATAAAAAACACAAAACAAAAAAGTACAAATTTAGAATTTTATAGGTTACATGGTAAGTCAAAAAACAAAAGTGACAACTTGCCGCCATTGTCAATTCAAGGGAATACCAGTAGAGGAGGACTGAAAAATGTCTAAATGCACCAATTGCATTTTCAAAAATTAATAAATTTTTTACCACCCATATATTTATGAGAGGGGATATATGTAGCTTGTATGTTATAAACATAGTATAAAAATAGTCCAGGCATTTAACAAAAAAATCACCGGAATTTAGCAAAGAAACAGAAATAACGTATTACATACTTGATAAAATATTTAACAATTGCCAATGATCGAAGATTGTATACAAAGCATTTTTCTCTTATTTCATATTATTTTATATCCAAAACCATGAACTAGTACTATCAAGAGGTTATGGACTTAATATTGTGTAGAAATTCCAGAAGCGAAAAATCAAGTTAGAAAATGAGAGATATTTATAAAACATCCATTTCTGATTTATTATGTTGTACCCAAAGAAGATCAATGGCTACTCGCCTAAATTATAAAAAAGTATGCTATCCAATGAAAGTTAATTTAAAATTTGGAAATCCGTTCTTTACGTATATTTTCATTTGTGTTTCATTTAAGGACTGACAATTGTAAGTAAGTTGGAAATAAAAGTGTTATTTAGGAATTCGTAATATATTTTTTTCAAAATAGCTTTTAATATTATTTATATTATGCATATTTTTTAAATACAAATAAAGCCATGTCACCGTCAGATTCTCATATGATTGCCGAAGGTTGCATAATATTTGTTTAGAATAGTTGAAGTTGATTTAATAATAACTATTTATATAATGTTGCATTATAAACAAATATTGCTTGCTAACGAATATTAATTATAAATTTCAATATTACTGTAACAGTATTTATTAGTAACAGTTGCCTAAATTCATTGATAAAAATTAACTTTGGACAACATGGTTTGCGCCATGCAGATTTAATGATTTCAGTATGTGCCTCATTTTTCAGATGTTTCACTTTTTGGCCTAACTATTCTTATTCCTACTCATAATTATATGTGTCCACCCACAAGGGTATGGCTCTACATATAATCTGACATACTTATTCACATATTAATTAAGACGTATGATATATGAAGCAGATTTAAGGAATAAACTTGAAGCTATCATTAATCATTAAGAATAATGTATGATGAATAAATAAATAAAAATACCTACCTCATCCACTGTACCAGACATTCCTGATGAATCCATTTAATACTTCCTGTGCAAATACAGGGATGAAATAGGGGACGATCCGTACCACCTTCTGAACGACATACCCTACAAATGTCTCCATTGGAGAGTTCCTCAGACATGTCGACCTAAAAATAAATGTATTTTTTTTATTCTTAATTTAATATTTTAAAATTCTTTGTAACAATATAGATTTGTACATTAATAGAAGAAAACATATCTAATGAATCGCCGTAACATATAAAGGCTCTCAAATAGTAAAATTACCTGTTTACAAATTATTGTGTGGAAATTACCACTTCAATAGCTAAAATTAAATACTGGTAGATCAAAACCCAAATATTCAAACTATGTAGGACTAGTATACCATTACCTAAATTTTGAATATAATTATAATTAGGGTTCCATGTATTCCTTCTAGAATATCAGCAAAGAGAAATATATATCAATATCGAACAAGAAGTTCTACGCATAGTAATCCATAGATTAAGGATTGTATTGTAGCAATCTATTTTGTTGATGTAAATTCAATTATTCAGTCAGATCAGTAGTCATTACCAGGATTATTCATTATTAAACCGTCCACTCCATGCCAACGTTGCCGATTTTCATTTTCTATTTCAAATACACACAACGGGATCCTTATTTGTCTCCGCCTACGCCATCCTACGCATGGCACATGGCTTTACCTTGGAATAGTGGGAATCATTGGAATACCGTTGTTTGAAATAACATTATGTTATTTTGTTTGTTTATGCGATGTTTATCTTTTCCCGTTCGTAATTCAGTGTCTAGTATTAGTTAAATTGATTTAATTATTATTAATTTTTTATTTTAAGTTTTGTAATTTAAAAGCTGCTGGTAGATTTTAAACTCCGATTCTAAACTGACGTCATTCGTGCAAGAGAGATGGAAGATGGAACCTTAGAGCACCGAACATTAACAAGACAAGAAGGGGCACAGCAAGGCCTGTTCTATAGGTTACTCTACGCTTCCCCTTACCGCAGTCCCCGTGGAAAACTGATATACGTCACCGGGCGACCGCGAACGCCGACGCGTACACTAGCCCTCTCTCTCGTACCAAATATTAATCGATAGCACTATCTTTTTCGTTAGGTCAAGAAATTATGCGAACCTAACAAATTTAATTTTTCTACTAATAGTTTTAATAAAATAAAATTTTTTAAATAAATATTAACAATTATAAATTAGTAAAAATGTTTGTGGAGTAAATTTTAATTCTCTATTTATTAAACACGCAACTAGATTCAGTGATGACCAAATGAAAAAAACAAATTAAACTATAGATAGGTGGTTAGGTATGCCTACATAATCCTAATAAATAAAGCAGATAAATATTTAGACACAAATGAAATTTGCCAAGTTTAATTAAAATTAAATCTCTATCCGACATGTTCCAAAGAAAGATAATTACATCTCCAGGTAGGTATATTTTCTAAAAAAGTGAACGTGATATTAATTATATTTGTTGTTAAAATCAATGTATTAAATATTTCTGACGATTATGAGATCTCTCTTAGAAACAGGTTGAATAGAAATTTAATTCCAATTAAACTTTATGGAGGAAGACTTCATGTTTTATTTGTGTCTATAATATTTGAGCTTCACCTTGAAAATCAAATATTTTGCCAAATAGATCTTTATTTTAAAAAAAATATATGAATTTTACATATCAAAACAATTAAAATTAAGTAATTATTTTCTTCATCTTTTTACTAACTTTTTCTTCTGTATCATCGCTCGGTACTTCCTGTTCAATCTTGGTCCTGCCTGTTGAAGTTTGGGGGTAAAGCTAAATATTTGTCAGTTACTTTGGTTAATATAAGTGAAGGTACAGCTAAAATAAAAAAATATTAAAACAGCTTAAACCTTAAGTTTTAAGAAAATACAGTACAAAATAACTATTTTGGGAGGTAATTTGGTTGGATGATGATTAATAAAATGCAGTTAAGTAATATAATGTAAAGTTGCTGTTACATATTTTTTTATATAAAGAGGCAATGTTCTTTAACAACTGTAATGGTGTATACATAGGTCAAACAGATAGATACTTAAAAACTCGAGTTGCTGAGCATTAAAGGAGCGTGCTACCTGTGAATCTAGTGAATGATAAGAAAAAAACTGTCTTGGCAGAACATTTCGAAAATGTACATCTTTCAATTTTGATAAAGGCATTATTTTACCTAAACAAAACAACTTTTAAAAATGTCTGCTATATGAAACAACCGGAATAAAAAAGCACACAACCAATATTATTACAAAACAATATATAGAAGGCTTGTGTGTGGAACCAACTATATTTTAAAATTTGTACATCATCCTGTGCAGTAAATCACACCAGAAAGTATAAAAAAAGGTATTTTTATATCGCACACTGATCATATTCAAAGCCTACATGTTGTTCAAACTCTTCCAACAACCAGTAATTTTATTGTTCTATATTAACCAACAACCATCAACACTCCAAAATACTTACCATCAAAAAATGTTCAGCAAATTGTATATAGTTAAGTTTTACACCGTAAATAGCATTTGTATGTAAGTATGCTAATGCCTCGAGTAATGCCTGTTAGTAAAACTTAATTTTATCCTTAATTTATTTTATCCCTATTTAAGTCATTGTAGTTTAATTGTGTTATCCTCCGTACATTGTGTCTTTTGTATTTTTTATATGCTTACTGTGTTTTAATATGTATTTTAACTGCAGTAAGGTACGCTATAGATTTTTTACTTATATATGTATAGTTGTAAAACAGTTTTTGCTGTTCTCATATATGTTTTTAAAGAACATTGCCCCTTTATATAAAAAAAGTTCAGACTGATCCCAACTATTTCTTAAGTTTTAGATTCCTGAATGTGACCTCTATGAGGTCGAAACATCGACTAATTACATTAGATTTTCTAACAGCGTTTAATTGATCATTATATTACAATTACCTGTAGGACTTAATTTCCTTTTGGGTGGCAGACCAAGAAGTTCAGCTTGCAAGTCATAATCTTCGGGTTTAAAATGCTCCCAACAAACACGACAGTTCTCAAAATTCCATTTACCATCCCTCTTACATCTCTGACTCCATATTTCTTGAATAAGTTTTTCTTTGGGAAATCGATAAAATGAATTCTGTTTGCCAGATTTATTAGAATTTATTCTGCTATTATGGCAAACACCAACTGTACATCGTATTCCAGGCATACTTTTTACCTAGATGTAGGTGGATCTAGAAACAAAACAAAGTATTATATCAAAACATTTGCGTCAACAAAAAATCCAGCAAGTATATCAATGTTAATAATAGGTTATAATATAGTCCTATCCTACCTATAATCTATCATAAAAAAGCAAAGATACCTTACCTAGTAGTTAGTAAACCAAAATTCAATTAATTTATACTTTATTATTTAACAATTAATTATAAAAATCGCTCTAAATCAACAAAACTCTTCAAAATCTCACGTAAATGCATGCTGTTCATACCGGGGTCGCCCGACTACGTCACCTATCTTTACCGCACCGCACGTTCCCCTTGCCCATAAACCCGCGCGTAGTTTAACCTATTAGAGTTGAAAGGCGCACAGTCCGTCGGAACTTTTATGTTGTGCTTACAGTAACGCGCCGACGAATCCAAAAAATTCATACAGCTGTGCAGATGCTCATGCTTCTGCGAGGTTGATGCAAACCGCTAGCGGTTAAAAAGAATAAACGTCCGCTTACCGGGGTGATTTAAAAACGAGTTTAAAAATATCTATCCATAATATTGTTATTGTGACCTATTTTGCTTTATATGTATTAAAAGAAAAACGGGGAAAACGTCAAGTTGTTTAATTAACAGATATTAATATAATTATAAAAACTATTGTTTGTAAAAATTAAGTAGAAAAGGAAATTAATTTTAAAAAATTTTAATCCAAGATGGCGGAACAAAATGGCGGCTTAATAAAGTATTTAAAAATTCAGCCTAAAAACTAATGGTATTAATTTAAGATGGCGGAACAAAACGGCGGCCAAATAAAATATTTGTAATCGTGAAAAAAATCACCTTCTAGGGTTTTACATATTTTCAGGTTTTAGCGTCCCTAGATACTAAAAAATATGTTTCATCAATTCCGTCAGTCTGTCTGTCAATTTGTCTGTCGGTCTGTCAGTTTGCGACATAGTTTAAAAGCTACTCATCAGATTAACTTCCATTTTAGCCAACAATTAAGAGCCATATGGGGATGACCTGATAATATTTTGGTAAATATTCAATATGCCGGAACAAGATGGCGAACTAGTGGAACGTTAAAAAAACTATTAGTAAAAAACCAATTATCCAATTTCCTCAAATTTTGCACAAAAATCAAATGTTAATAATAAACTGGTAAAATTTTCGTATGAATAAAAGATAACAAAACAAAATAGTGGCATAAAAAAATATTTAAAAAATCGGCCCAAAAAACTACTTATTAGATTAATTTCAAATTTTGTGCAAGCAAAAAATATGATATACAGATAAAAAGTTGTAGCACGAATTCAAGATTCAATAATTTTTTTAAAATTCAATTGACATTAAATTTTATAGAAAAATTAAATGTGATATAGGAATAAACCTCGGTATAAACTGGCAGAATTCAACATTTCGCCACAATTTCTTATAAGGACAAAAAAAAATTCGAGGCAATCCTGACTGAGGTTTCTTGTTCGAGTTAATCGTAATTTTCAAGCCATTTACCAAGCACAAAATACTAAATAAATTGGTAAATGCTTATTTTAATTTAAAAAAAAAATAAAAAAGTAGTTTCACGCCGTGCGCCGATCAATATAAAGACAATTGGTATATATTAATGTTTCGTGGTATATTTCAATACTTTATTATACCACGGGCAACCGGGTTATGCATCTCCTCGCCCGGCAGCGACTTCGAGGGATTGGAAAAGCATAGCATCCGATATTCGAGTGAGATAGGCATATCAAGGGGAGGAGCTTCGAGTGCTCCTTCTTTTCTTGTTAATGTTCGGTGCTTAGAGTAAGAATAAAAATAGAGTTGAAGTTCATTATTTACATATCTAGCCACTGCCAAGATTACCTCACAGTATAAGGTTGATCGTACGACGATGCCAGTCAGGTACTCTAATATGTATACGAATTTATATTACGGTGGATATGTTAAAACATGATGCAACAATATTATCATGCAAAGAACAGTAATGTTTTTCCAATATCAGTTTTTAAGGAGTAGAAAGAAATTACTTTTACTGCAAAATACAAGCTAAAATACCCAAAGCCGTAGACTAGATTCCCCGCTAATAAGTTAGATATAACCACTCCCATCGACTACTCCATCCAGAGTCCATCCCACTTTCATTGACCCGGGATTCTTATAGTAGACTCACAGTATAGGTTTATCTGCGGTAGAGTAGTACAATAGTCTCCAGCATAGATTGTTACAGGGTCACGTGACCGTAGGCATGGCTTAAAAACTAATAGCGATTCGGGGAACTACAATAAACTTAAACATTAAAGGAATTCATTTGAGAGAAAATAAAGGTGCCAAAAGACTATGAGAACAGTGACTTTTTAAATATTTTTAAGTTTTATTTACTTTATCTTGGACATTGCGAAACTAGAAGTTCTATGGTGAGGCAAGGTGAGTTTGCAAAAAAATACCCGTTTATGTTTGGAATTGTTTTTTAATCACTAAGTAAACAACTAGATTTTCTCTTCCAGGGGACTTGAAATTCGGTTCAGTATAATATAACTTTTTTCGGGGTCAAGTGATAATCCGCTAAAGCGAAATGATACAAGAAAGTCTCGGAGGTGATTTTTTTCATAATTACAATAGTTTTTTCATATCAGAGAATTAAAATAATTATAGAATAAAATGGCATAGCACATCAGTTCTACTAATAATTGGCCTTTTCGAATAAAAAAATATCTACTTATATCAAAATTATAAATCTTTTTCTATATAGCAATATTTTCGTATTCAACATTATTCCCACTAATCACCTAGATGTTGTTATATGCTAACCTAACTTAAACTATTATTTACTGGGTAATAATCGAGAGGGGTCTCACGCCCAAAAGAAAAACGTACAGTGATTTAGAAATTCACTAGATTTGGAATGATTTTGAAATAATAAGATATGGATGATTTCGGACCATTTTTTAATTTTCACTTGAGTTGGGCCAATTTTTATTTGTGTTGTGAGGTAAAGGAATTTCTATGATGAGCCTTTGAGTAATCAAAAGTAAAAATGTGTTCGTAAACATATCCTAAACTGGGTAGAATTTAAGATTTAGGATATTGACAATTAAAAAAATCTTTTTTTTTAATTTAGCTATTAAAATAGAATAACAATATGAAAATTAGCTATTCTATTTTTGTCTAATAGCGTTCGCTTCTCTTTACTTTCCTCGAATGAGGACTAGAATACTAGTCGCAAAAAACATGTTTTCTCAATTTCGTCGGTCTGTTTATCGGTTTATGTCTATGCTTGTCCACGTCAAAGCTCAAACATTACCTACCCTATTTACTCTAAAATAAAGATCGTATGAGGATGACGTAGTAACACTTTGGTAAAAATCCAATATGGCGGATCAAAATGGCGTCATATTGAAATGTTAACAAAAATATTACTAAAAAACTATTTATCCAGTTTACCCCAAATTTTGCAGAAAAATTAGGTGTGACATAACCATCAACTGGTAAGTTTTGCTACAAATCCAAAATGGCGACCTAATAAAATGTTATAAAAGTCAGTGCAAAAAGTTACTTCACCGATTATGTTCAAATTGTGGTCAAAAATCAAATATTATATAAAGATGAACTGGTAAAAATTTTGAGACAAATTCAGTTCGGCCTAATTGAATATTTAAAAATTTGGTCTGCAAAAACTGCTTGTTAGATAGATTTTAAAGTTTACATAAAAACCAAGGATGATAAAGAAAACCTGGCGTAAATTTTTGTTGAGGTGCCATTATTGTGGAACAAAATGGCGGTCCAATAAAATGTTTAAAATATCAGTATCTACTTATCCAAAGTTGAAATTTTGCATTAAAATCAAGTGCAAAACAGAGAAGAACTGGTAAAATTTTATCAATTATATGTGCCAAAACAAAATGGCGGCTAATTAAATGTTCACTGAGCCAGTAAATTTCCATTTTCTCGAATAGAAACCTTTTTATGAAGAAAATTAATAAGAGTCACAAATAATTTTTTACAGATTATTGAATTTATAAACATAAAAGATATTTAAATATTAAATTAAAAATAAATTAATAAAGAGCAAAAACAAAATTTAAAAAATGATATGCTGGAGTATTGAAGCTCTATCTACGTTTTTATCTAAGTAGATATGGTAAATGAATGAATATTTATTTGTATGTATGTTAGATCTGGACAAATAAGTTATCGAGATAAAAAAATGTAGGTTTATTCGAATCTGAATGATTGTTAGATATGTAGGTAAAACAGGTATATTGTTACTCAAAAACGATTCAAGAGAACCGCGGCTATCAGCTTTACAAACTTAATAAAATAATAAAAGCGGTGGAATATTGGAAAGTTCTGGGTAAATGCCAAGATACCGATTTTTCTAAATATATTTTCCAGACTGTCTTAATCAACGTCCTTTGTGCTGTGAAAATACAAATTAAACGGTTGCACGTTGTTGCGCATTCTTAAGAAATCCGCACAAATATTAAAATCCGTCCGACATGTTGACACCGCTATTATGAATTTTTAAATACTGATACTCTTAAATTTATTGGGGTCGTAATTTTGAGTTTCTAAAGGTTGACCAAAAAAAATTTTAACTTCTTATATCCGAAAGTGTATGCATGTCAAATTTGAAAATAATCGTTAATTTGGAAGTGGTAAAAATCCATTACAAGATTTAAACCAGACATACCAACATACAATCAGACAAGTAGTGAAGCCAATAAAATCGTGTTAAAAACTTTGTTTTTCATTTTAAAACTTTAAAACAATTACATATAAATAACTAATTTCCTTTCAAACTTATCTAACTTAATACTTTGATTTTAGATAGTGAAGTGGGGAATGATTATTTCTTTAAAATTTCTTCGTAATTAATTCAAGAAGTGAAAAACAATTTCGTTTTTATCGGGTGCGATTTCGTGATTTCCGATGTGATTTCGTAATTTCTAAATCTTAGTATAATTTCACAATTTAATCTCGTATTATTGCCATTAATAAAATCTGCACACACTTGTGAAAACACTGAAAATCATGCCAGAACGGTAAAAATACCTATTTGCCTCATTAAAGATTAAGAATCATTTCTATTGTGAAGGATAGTGAAGCATGACCCATTTCTTTATTTTCGTACATCAAATATTTTAAAAGTCCGTCATTCTGTTCCGTCATATTCAGTTCATACCACTATCAGTATATTTTTGAATCAAACGTAATTCTTGTGGAAAATTAAAGTTAATAATGTAAGTAGAATTTTTAGTTATATCGAGAACAGACCGACCGACAGAAACGGAAAAACATGTATTTCGGCATATAGGGGCCCTAAAACGTGAAAATCTATAAAAATTTGGAACGATGATTTTTTCACGATTTCTTTCTTTTGCGGGAAGTAAAATTTCGCATCGTTTTTGGCAGTGGTAGTCGTCCCCAAATATCAGATACTTGGATCTGAGCCATCCCCACCTCTTGATTTACCGTTAACATTGGTCGATAGAGAATGTGAAAAGTAGGGGAACCATGTTGGATTGTTGATGTATACTCCTAACGTGATTTATGAATGGATGGCGACGAGTAAAGTTGTTGTTAAATCACGATTTTTGTAAATCGCGTACGGTAAACAAACGAGTACAGTGTAGTAACTGTGAAACCTTTTTTCATAGTTCGTGTGCTGCAAAAAAAACACTAATCGCAGAAATTAAGCAATGTGTGCAAACTATGTCAAATAAACTCGAAATTAAAGACGGTGTTATCTAAGCTAAAATAGATTATATGACTCTCTTAAAAGAACTTCTGGAAGAGACAAGCAGCAAGAAGTGATAAAGTGAAAATTCTGGAACAAAAGATTTTTTCTTTGACAGACGGAAATAGCATTATTGGAAAACAGTTTTCAGAGGACGTGATAAATCAGCAGGTAAGCAAAGAACCCAAGTTCCAAACCAAGAATTTCACAAATTCCACCCAAACGAAAAGAGAAGCCACCAACAGAGGGCACCACCGCTATGCAGTCCTTAAATCTTCGGATCCAACAGAGTCGAGAAATCTCAGACGGTAAGGTAGAAACCTTTTCCATTCAACCTGAGAAATAATATAAGCCACCAACAGAGGATACAACTGCTATGCGATACTTATAGTGACTTTATACAAATAAAGTCACTGTAGCAATCCTTAAATCCTAAGATTCGATGGCAACGAAAATTCTCCGTCGGTAAAGTAGAAGCCTCCCTAACTTTGAGGTATCACAAAATACACCAATCAAAGATCGTTAAAATATGTGTTTGACAGTAATGATATAGCTGAAAATTTAAACAAAGAATTCAGTTCCGCAAATGACTGGAAAACAGAAGAAGGGAAAGAAAGTCTGATCTAGAAATACGGGCGAGGCCGGCGCCTATAATAGGAAATAAAAATGGTGTACAGGAACTTAAAGCAGCAAACAATAAAAACTATTCCTGGCTTTTTCTATTAGGACAAGTGACTAATACGACATGTGAAAAAATAGAAGCCTATCTTAAGAAAAATGGTACTCTAGAGTGTGTCTGCGAAAGACTAAAAACGAGAAACGAAGATAAATATAGCTCCTTTAATGTTGATGTTCCTCCAAATGGCAGAGATGTTATCAATGACGATAACCTATGGCCTAAAGGAATTAGCATAAACAATTTTTTAAACTTGAAGAAGATAATGGCTGGCAGGGGGTTAGGACTCGTTCATTAATGACTAAAAACAAACCAGATAATAATATAAAATTACATTTTTTGCATCATAACGTTTTCTCTATACGAAAAAAATAAATGAATTGGAAGCAAGTTCGGTTAATAGAAGTGTGGATTTCATGGTACTGACTAAACACTGGTTAACAGATGATCTTATTTCAACATATCAGGGTTCAAGGTTGGTAGTGCGTATTGTCGACAGGAAATTAAAGGGGGTGGCACCCTTATTCTGGTAAATCAAAAAATAGATTTAGATCAAATATGTATATTATTTAATATAAATAAAGAAAAATGCATTGATGTGTTTTCAATTAATATAAAACATTTTAACTAGAGGTGTTAAGGAATAGCTTGTCAATGTACCTATTCCGACCTGTACCAGTTCCACATATGAACCTATTCCAAAAACCTGTTACAGATCCGACCTATTCCCATCCAAATTTAATAATAAATTGCGGAAGTACGGCACTGCAGTCCGCACTAGACAGTGTCGTCACGTTCTTTGTTCTTTTTTTATGCGGCATAGCGGCATTTTTATACCGCGCCGAAAGGAATGATTCACAGGGCAGCGGGATTTATCTAAGTATCTATTTTCTTTCTCAATTTTGTGGTTTTTACGCACGCCGACCGATAGCCAACGCTTTTTTAAGGGAGGGGATTCATCCGATTTGTTTTTTAGTATAGTGAATAAGCGAATTAAGATAGTATTATCATTAAATTAAATTGAAAGTTTTTTGTTTATATTAATAATTACTACTCATTTATTTTCAACTCGTGTTGTAAAAATATAGGCTAAAAGAGGCAACGTCGCGCCCAATACCCAATAATAATGATAAAAACTCCGTAGAGAGGTTTATAGTATTTTATGTCGTGCATTGTTTTTTCAAGTTGGAATTTATAATTTTTGCGGATATTTAGTGTGTTTTGTATTTTTCTGGTGAGATAACTGTTTGAAAGTCCTTAAAATGGTTCTCTAGTGTCAAGTTTGTGAAAAACTAGATACTTTTAAGCCGGAATTGTCCTTTCGCAGGTAGAAACATTTAGCATCTTTTGAAATGAAATGCAAATGAACCTATTAGTAGATACAATTGTTAAAAGCTCTTTGATAAAATGTATTGCAATAAAAGATATTTAATGATTTTTTTATTTCGGGGTGGCCAGAGTTAAGGTTGAAAATATCAAATGTCCATATTTTCGTGATAAGTGTCGAATTTCAGGCCCATGGAACATTTTTACTAAATCCCAGCATTTCACTAGTTAAAACATTCGTTTTACAAATAGTATATTTCAGTATGATGACAAAATCTATACATTTTTTAATGCCTTAATTTCGTGAATCATCTTAATTTAAACAAATTTACTTGACACAAATTAAAAATAATACCTGACAGAGACTAGGTCAGAAACATGCTTGAGGAGGGGTCAGACATATTAGTTATAAAATGTATTTGAGTCCGAGATAAAGAACTAGTGCAAGAGTCTATTGAATAATTCAAACTCTTTTTTAAATACGATAAATATTTGATTTTGTTATACTATTTTAGAATTTAGGGATGCTGTTGGTAGTATATTTTCAAGAACTGCCGAAATCTAGGGTTATGGCAAGTTTTATTCCTTTGTTATTTGCAACTAATTATTCGCTTTATTAATATTTTAAGCTAAAAATTACTATATTATTTCCAATAATTTTAAAGCAAAATTTATTTTTTTATAATTCTAAAGTAAAGGAAGAAGTGCCGAAACCTAGGATAATGGCATACTTTATTTGTTTGTTATTTGCAGCTGATTATATGCTTTATTAATATTTTAAGATAAAAACTACTATATTATTTGAAATAATTTTAAAGCAAAATTTATTTTTGTATAATTCTTAGGTAAATTATGCAAAACGCTTACTAGAAATACCATTTTAGGAGAATTTGGTCTGAATTAACTCAGAAATATATGAAAAAAATTGCAGGATTTACATACCTATATTTAAGTTTTAGCGTCCCTATATGCCAAACAATATGTGTTTTCAATTCCATTTGTCTCTCTGTCAGTTCGCCGGGTAGCTAACAACTACTTACCCGATTGACTCGATTTTATCAAAATATTACCAGGTCATCCTCATATGACCCTTCATTTTTAACTAAAATTTGAAGTGGCTCTGATGAGTAGTTTTTAAACTATGCCGCGAAATGACAGACAGACAGACGGACCGACAGAATTAATAAAAATATTTCTTGGCACGTAGGGACGCTAAAACCTGAAAATATGTAAAACCTTGGAGGGTGATTTTTGTCACGGTAATGTATATTTTATTTGGCCTCCATTTTGTTCTACCATCTTGAATTCATACCACAGTTTTACTAGTTCTATACCACAATTAGTTATAGCACACAACAATTTTTAAATATTTTATTAAGCCGCCATTTTGGATTCGTACCAAAATTTTACCAGTTGATTTCTATATGATACTTTATTTTTCTGCAAAATTTGAGATAAATTGGATCAGTAGTTTTTTAGTAATATTTTTTTTTAACATTTCACTAGGCCATTTTGTTTTGACATTTTAGATTTTATCCAGAATGTTACTAGATCATTCCCTCGGTGATTCCCATATGACCCTTAATTTTTGAACATAATTTGAAGTCAATCGGGCAAGTAGTTTTTTAGATATGCTGCGTACAGACAGACCGACAGAATTGAGAAAACATGTTTTTCACAAATTAGGGACGCTAAATCCTGAAAATATGTAAAAACTGAGAAGGTGATTTTTGCACGGTTGTGAATATTTATTTGGCCGCCATTTTGTTCCTCCATCTTGAATTAGTATCACAATTTTACTAGTTCTTCTCTATACCACAATTAGTTATGGTACACAATTTGAAATCAGTCCATTAAATAGTATTTTCAAGCGGAATTTTTAAATACTTTGTCAAGTCACCATTTTCTTCCGCCATCTTGGATTCGTACTAAAATTTTACCTGTTGATTTCTACCTAACACTTGATTTTTGTGCAAACTTTTAGATACATTGGATAATTATATTTTTCGTAATATTTTTTTTAACATTTCACAACGCCGCCATTTTGTTTTGCCATATCATCCCCATATGACCCTTAATTTTTTACCAAAATTTGAAGCCATTCGTTTAAGTAGTGTTTTAGTTATGCCGCGAACCGATAGACAAATAGAACGACGGAATTGAGAAAACATGTTTTTCGGCATCTAGGGACCCTGAAACGTAAAGATCTGAAAAAATATCGGAGGGTGATTTTGGCACGATCACAATATTTCCTATTTACGAGGGAAGTAAAAAATTAATTTATTTTAAATCATGCCAAAGGTAATAAAAATATTTGAAGACAGTATACTAAATGTCTATTAGGTTCCACTTTATAATTCCTAATTCCGGGTAGAGGAAATTTTCCGATTTTTTTTTTTGCTTCAGGAATTTTGAAATCAACCAATATATAACGCGGCGTTCGCGTGTAAATATTCAGATTCACTCTATCATGGTTTTATTATAGAATTAGTAATACCTAATAGTAAATGAATATATAATTTAAAATTTAATTCTTCCCAAAAAACGAGCCGTCGTTGGCTCCAAAACCTCTCGGGTCGGAAATCTTCCACAGCGATGCTTGAAGTCGGAATTTTGACGCTCTCTCTCATGTGTCATTGTCTAACACATGGGCAATAATTGATACACAACAAACAGGTATTTATGAATGAAAGGTTGTGTCTTCTCCTGTTTATATGTTTATGGTGCCAAGTCTTTATGAACAATGGTGATTCGATGTAGAGAACTTGTTAAAGATATAAAAGCGATTTCTTTGACTATTGATTGTTGGACTTATGAGAGTTATACGGGAGTTACAATTCAAAGTTACAAACTTTTTTCTTCAAACAATACTTCTAAAATGTGCCGTATTTTATGAGTCCCATACAAGTACCAACCCAGCTACGGAACTAAAAACTATAAGACAGAAATGTGGTATTGATAAAAAGATAATTCTAGCAATATCTGATAATACCGCCAATGTAAAAAGTGCAATTATAAATGGTCTAGGATGCTATGCTCACACTATGAATTTGATGGTTCGTGAATCACTCAGCGAGGTACTAATGGGGATTCCCGAAAAGTGAAAACTTTTGTTTCGCACTTTAAAAGAAGCTCGAAAGCAACAGCAGAAATTAATGGCCTTTCAGGAGAATATCGCTATTAAAGTCCCTAAAAAGATACTCCAGGATGTAGTAACTCGGTGGAACTCCACATACTATATGATTGAGCCATTTATAGAACTAGTTCTTGTTATAGAATAATCACTTTACCTGAATTAGCTCAGCTCAGCTAGTTGAGAAGTTAAATCATTTGAATATTTGTCCACTAGCAACTGAGCTTTTTCCAAAATTTTCTGTTCTGAAAACCTGTTTTAAACGCAGTTAATCTTTTATTTACCTAACTTACTATTACATCTATATACGCATTAAATACTGTCACTTCTAAATGTTTCATAGGGTTTATATATTCCGTTAATTTATTATTATCATTTCCAGGGTATCCGCTGGTTGCAAAAATTGCGAAATTTGTGAAGAAAGGCGCTATACGAAGCACGATAGCTCTACTAGACACTGAATTGCTCCAACTGACACTGGATGAATGGGTCATACTAAAGGCACTAAAAGTAATTTTGGAGCCGTTTGAGGATGCCGCTCGAATTATAGGTGGGCAAAAATATCTTGTAAGTTCTTTAGTTATAGTTCTCACAGGGGATCTTTTAGATGTGTGCAATGAGATTTTAAAAATAGAAATGACCACATATTTCAAAACAGTAGTCAAAAAATTGGAAAGAAACAGATTGGGAAACGTAGAATATTTATTTATAACTTTTTATTAGCAGTTACTACTTATTTAGATCCACGTTCTAAGACTCTGTCATTTAATAATCCAGATGCCCTGAAAGCGTAAAAAAGAACGTAGTACAAGAGTTGGGCGAAATTATTTTCAAGAAAGACCCTGTTAAAATATCAGAAGTCCAACCAGCCACAAGTAACGCTGAAGACAATTTGACAAAAACCCACATTTTCACTATGGACTACAATCGACAAAATTACTTCACAAAATGAAACTGGAATACTTACTAAAAGTTCTGCCTCTAGGGCGATTTTAGAAGTCCAGAGATACATGGAAGATACCGTTCTGGACTGAAAAAAGGATCCGTAAGAATGGCGGAGGGAACATGCATACATGTATCCTAATTTAAGTTTATTGGCTATAGAAAAATTATGTATTGTAGCGACCTCAGTGCTATGCGAGAGTTTGTTTTTAAAGGCAGGCGAGATACTAAGTGACCGTCGAAGTAGTCTTTTTCTAAAAAATTATTACGAACCTGATTTAAAATTTTGATATAGGTAGCCCACTTCAAATAAAATTTTGTTTTCATGAGTGCGCTAATGTATTCTAATTATATTAAAATGATACATTTATAGAATTAAAAGGTCAAACGCCCAACACTCATAAATAAAAGCCAAAACGTATTTTTTAGTATATTCATTTTGTTAAGAACAATTTCTTATTTTAATGAATTGAAACCTAATATTCTCAATTATTCCAACATCAGATTTCATAATAGGTATATAATTTATATTATTCATTCACCTTATCTGACCAAGCATTATCTTTTTAGCTCTTCCGCGTATAAAACAAAAAATATATATAGATTATAGTATCGTATTTCCAAATCCAACAACTACTCCTACTCCACTCCACTACTAGGTATCTTACTTTATATTATTTATCTATCTATGACTACTATTACTGAATTGGAACAGTCGCGTCCGGAATCGAAAAATAGATAGAAAGACAGACGTATCGAAGCTATCATTATTATAAGCAGGGACAGACGCACCCGTAACAGCTACATGTGATTTCGGTTGATAGGTCCGTGGAATAGCCGACTCATACATATTCCGAAAGAACAGGTCCAGTTTCATCGTAACACCTTAACATTTATTTAATAGGCATTTATAGATCACCTTCTGGAGATTTTGGCACTTTCCTAGTAAAGATAGAGATCATTCTGCAGCGGATCGGTAATGACAGGAATGTTGTGCTGGCAGGTGATTTCAATGTTTAATTCGGAACAAATCAGCGGAAAGCCTCATGGGAGGCAACTTATATTTGTGTTTTACTAGAAAGTTATTAGAATTCTTGAAAATACGAGGGGAGAAGCCTGCTTGGGCAATATTATTGTTAATTTTGCCTTTGACTCGGCTGGCTGCTGCAGACACTATTGATCTTAATCTCTCTCATCACAATGTCAACAGCTCTCTATAAATGAAACATGCACTGGTAAGCCATTTAGTAAAACAACCTTTAGACCCATAACTCAGAGATGTTTTATATTATCGTAGAGTCATACTCGTGGAATTTTATTGATAACCAGCCTATTTGTACCAATAATACATTTCAGATTATCATTGAAATGCTGTTGAAAGAATACATGCAGTCATTCCCTGAGAAAACCTACCGAAGTAAAACTGATGAGGCGTAATCTGTCCCATGGTTAGATAATACATTACAATGCATGAGGGATCACCTACACGTAAGTAAGGTTCGTCAACAATATAACATTCCTGTCAATCACATGGAATATAAAAAACTTAAAAAATATACAAAAGTACAATTAAGGAAGCCAAAAAAGAAGTAAATTATAGAATAATTTTTTCTTCTAAACATCCATGTGTGATATTATTAATGGGCAAAGAGATGTATATAAAAACAGGAGTGCTATCATTGACATATCCCCAAGTGATTTCAACAACTTCTTTACTAATATCGCACATAACATCACTAAAGATATACCAACAACCCAAATAGAGCCCCTCACTTATATGGAGAATCTGGTGATACCTGATATAGAATTTTCATTTTAGGAGGTAAGCTTAAACATTTTGAGGAATATAATTGATAATCCTAAAAATAAATAGCTTTGATATTTATGGACTCAACCATATTTTTCCGAGGGTACTGAAGAAAGTTATCGTAACACCGGTCTTTCGAAAGGATTATAAACATGAAGTCGCAAACTATCGATTGCCAATTCTGTTTAAAGTCATTGAGAAACGCATGGCAAAAAATGGTTGCTATGCACTTTGAAACTAATACCCTATTTACTAATAGTCAGTTTGGATTTAAAGCAGAGAAGAAGCACTGTTTTAGGAATTCTTGGCCATCTCTCGGATATGATGAATGCATTTGAGGCGTCAGAATATGACTTGCGACGGTTCTACGATTTCAGTAAAGCCTTTGATTGTGTAAACTGTGATATTCTTCTAAGAAAATTTTTGAGGGCTAAGGTGTGGTTTAGTGCCAACAAGCTTAAATTAGACAGACACAAGACACAAAAATGATTTTCTCATTACGCAGTATTAATCCTAATAACAATCTAACAGATGTTAAATTCTTAGGCGTTTGTCTAGATTCCAAACATAAATGGGATGTCCATACCGAGAGATTGTCTGGAAGACTTAGGATATATGTTTTTCCTTTGCGGAACCTCGCTGGGTATGTATCATCGGAAACCCTAAAGTCTGCATATTTTGCACTGTTCTACTCGGTTATGTCTTATAATATATTGGTGTGGTGCAGTGCGGCGTCTACTGATCGAGTCTTTGGCCTACAAAGAAGGGCATTGAGGGTGCTCGCTGGCTTGTAATATCGGAATGACTGCAGCTCTGCTTTCAAAGGTTATGCAATTCTAACTCTTTAAATATTTTAGAAAATCTTGTTCATGTGAAACAACGCGAACATATATTTCTGACCCACGGTGACACCCATAGGTATGAGACAAGAATATAGCAGTGAAGCTATTTTAATAAAATTCCAATGCAGATGCGAACTTCGCCACTAAAGCAATTCAAATGTGATGTGTCCTATTGTATTTCCTATAGCAGACCACTATCTACACTTGTCTTGTATGAGTACATTTTTTTCATAATTCTTCGTAGTATCACCCTAGTAGTAAATCTTTGGTTTTCTGTCACTACTGATTTTATGAATGTGTTATTCAAATCTTGGAGTCGTTCTCTCATATTGGCCACTAGCTTAAAACATTGATTTTTAATATTAACTAGGCATGTTTCACCATCAGGTCTGGATAGATACAGATACAGTCATTCGACTGATGAGTTAAAGTGCGTGGTTCTGAATTTGTCAGTTGTGTTCGGTTGGTTCTATTGAGACATCCAGGTAGATGTTTGATCATTTCACAATTCCAAATGAATGTCACAAACGGTACCGCCGTTTTATAGTAGTTTATAGCTTCAATTAGATTTCTACCAGAGAGTTTAGAGTTAAAGAGTTTTCTCAGTCTCCCTATATATTTCTGCCTAAATTTCTTCTTAATTGCTTCCGGGGGCAACTCCTTGATGCTACAGATTTCCTTCTGCCTTTTCTCATCTCTCATTTTTTTATATTTATTATATTATAGAGCACTTGTCTAGTTCAAAAGACATTTGCATATCGTTGCTAAAAGCTTTAACCGTTTTTATCAGTGACTTGAGTTTATAAGGTGTTGGAAAGTTTTCAGTCAGTCATCCGCGTATAGCCGATATGTAAGGTTTTTGATCTGAATACTGCATTTGAGTCGTTGTAAAGAGATGACATGAGGTCAAACTAGGCAAACCCTTTTCAACCTACACGGTCTCAACATTTTTGTTGACTACATGAATATTAGTGTTCCATTGTCCCATTAAGTGCTGTGGTATGGTTCTTATACTTGAGCAATCCTTGTCGACTTTTAGAACTCAACAACAAATCGTGCGGCACGAAATCGAAAGCTTTACTGTTGTCTATAGAACAGACATTAAGAATCCTTTTCTTTGTATCTACTTGCATTATATAACAGAGTCAATTGTTAACTGTTCTTTACAACCTAGAACTACTCTTA
Source organism: Kuschelorhynchus macadamiae (assembly GCA_030620095.1). Classification (NCBI taxonomy): domain Eukaryota; kingdom Metazoa; phylum Arthropoda; class Insecta; order Coleoptera; family Curculionidae; genus Kuschelorhynchus; species Kuschelorhynchus macadamiae. The sequence goes on along the minus strand of JAUTXW010002837.1, from coordinate 94,952 downwards.
TGCAACCTTTTTGTTCTTCTTCAAATATGTCTTCAAACATGGTAGGTGAGGCAAGGCGTTTTTGGCTCATTTTGTTACTTTCCTTAAAAAGCGAAAAAGACTTTTAGATAGAAAATACGGAATGTTTTCGGGGTTATCCGGAGATTCCGTAAAATATCGAGCAAGTCAACTGTAAAAAGGGGAAAAGATTTTAACTAGCAATTTTGCATCAAATCAGAATCTCAAAACTACATCTTCCAGTATGATGGTTTCAACTAAAATTTTCGCTTTTCATTCCTGTATTTTATTGATGCACTTTTTATTTATTATGTTATGTATGCAGTCCTTTTGATTTTATCCGGAAGACCGCGTTCATATTGACGGCCAGTATGTTTTAAATGCGTTGTAACAAGCATTTTGACATGCTCGTGACAATTAGTTAAACTTAATCAAATTCTCTATTATATTTCATAAAAGTCGACATTCGAAAAGATTTATTTAAATAATATAAAATTTTAACTTTATTCATAATTAAAACATTAAATTGCATTCAACATGGAAACAAATTTAGTCCTACCCTGGCGAGAGCAGTCTGATTTCTAGATGCGACGAATTTCGGCAAACCGAAATGCGTGTGTATTTGGTTAGTCGAGTCGTATAATTGAGATTTTAGCCTGTTTGTGAGGTCACAGTTTTTTATGAATCTGTGTCAATAAAACCAATTGAAGTGATAAAGGCGTCCTCTTTTCTTAATCTGAATCTGTAGAGGTCAGATCTTGTGTTCCTGAAATGAGCTGTCGTAAGACAAACGTTTGGAAGTAATGTGGTTTTTTGCATACAAGTTTGTATACCTTAAATGGGATTTAAGCAGCTAGGGACCGACCGATAAGAAAGCCAGACCATCGGGTAAATAAAAAACTGATAGCCTATTCCCGAAATTTTTAGGTTTTGCACGTGGCACCATTACAGGATATTTTTTTTTTCAGGCTTTTATTCTATCACTCTTTCCTACTTTCTTTAATTCTTTCTCTACTTTTCACCCCTTCTTGGATTTTTATGATGACCATCTTTTGAACAACCTATAAAATGTGAAATTTGGATTCAGAGAAAAGCAGCACTAAGGTAGCTTGGCAGTTTTTTTTGGTGGAGACGCCTGTCCGTTCCTGGAATCTGTGATCCATTTTGCAGTGGAGGATTCTGCCTGCAGATATAAGTGTCGGATTGGGAATTTTAGTTGGGAACACTCCGTGGTAATTGACCGCTTTGCTGTGAAGCGTTTTGGAGGCTCTGACTGCGGACTCTCTAGAATATCTACTTTTAATTGCAAGCTAAGTACCATTTGTAATATATTTTTGCCTTTTGTTGTGATTTTGAAACGTTGAAATTCCAACATTTTTCGCTTTTGTAATATATTTTTTGGCTTATATTTAGATTACATATGTAATATATTTTTACATTTTTCTTCAAAATTTAAATAATATTATACCTGTAAAATTATATTTTGCAAAATATTTTGAAATTCGGAAAAAATAAGTAAATTTCTAGATTTTGTAAAGCTACTTATCTTTAGTGTCTAAATTTATTATATCTTTATTACCTCTACTATATTTTAAGTACTCTGTATAATATTTTTCTAAAGCACATTACTTCTTAAGAGTTATGGTTGGTCTCTGTTGTAATTTAATTAGGTACATAATTATTAGTTATAAGGTCCTTTGAAAATTAAAATATTTATCTTCCAAATTAAATTTAAATTTGTCATTTTGGTAAAAATAGTTTAACATTAAGTATAAAAAAATACACTCTTGATTGAGTGATAATTTTTAGGCCTATCAAGCATAATTTTGAGAATTTGTTTAAAATCAGTAAAAAGTCCATTATTGATTTTATACTTGTTAGTTATAATTTGCTCTTTAGCTAGCTAAACATTTGGAATTTATGCTTAAACTTTGATACAAGATCATAGATATCTTATTTTTATCTTGCCGTCGAAAAACGAGCTTGATTATTGTACTGATTGCCAAAAATGTGAATGTCTTATAATTCAGTTTTTGTTATTTAGTAGTCCATAGTAAGATATTTTTGTGTGATTAATTATCTTCATTTCTCGAATACCTTTATTAAATTTACCTACCTATTTACTTAAAAATCCAGTACTTACCTTTATACATTTAATTTTTTTAAATACAAGTTAAAAGTAAATATAAATAAAGTTTCTCTAAAGTGCCTTGATTTTCTGACTACTGTTGTTTATTGACTAATAGAAATTAGTGTTCTTATATTAATATTTCTATCTAGTTAATTTTATTTGTGGGCGTTTCAGTTAATCGATATCATTTGCACAGCATTGTTTGTTCTAAAATTCATTAAAACAAATTTAATTATTTTATAAATATACTTTGTATACATTTTCTTCTCCAACACAAATTTAATACAGATTCTCTAGAATGCCTTGATGTGACGGTAACTGGGCTTATCGACTAATAGAAATTGCTGTTATTATGTAATGATTTCTATATTTCAAGTTGATTGTATCTACGGGCTTATAGTTACTTTATTGTAAATTGCAAGATATTTCAAAATTTAAATATATATTAATTCTTAATTTATTTTCAATAATAATTAATTTGCCTTAATATTTTTATCTGTCATCTCTATCTTAATACTAAAATTAATTTTCAGTAATAAAATTTCTTGATCTTAATAAAATACTTAACATATATTTTAATTACGATTCTTTACATTTTGTTTAAGGCTTATACATATCATTTTAAAACACCTACGGTTATTTTCATATTATATGGCTTTCAGGCATATGTAAGGGTAACTGCGGTTCTTATATCGTACCTTACTTTGTTCAGGGCTTATCATTTTTAGTTACATTTATTTGATTGTTGCTCTCTTTTGAATATAAGGTATATTTGATTAATGTAACTACTAATGTAGATCATTACTGGTAATATTATTTTTTCGTATATATTGAATTTTAAATCATCTTATCTTTAAATTAAACTTTTCTAAATTTCGTTTTTGAGCATCACATGGACTACTAAGTTTTCTAATTTTACTTTATGACTTACCTTTTAGTGCATCTGCAAAGGTAAAGCAGATTTTATTTATGTTTGTCTATTTCTGTAAAAATAAAGCAGATTGGTTGTGCCAATATAGGGCAGATTGTATTTTTTAGATATCTTCTAAAAAAGAAAGAATTTAAAATAAATTATTGAAGTACATTTCTAGTGTTTTCCTTATTAGATGGATTAAGTTTAGTATATATATATATATATATATATATATATATATATATATATATATATATATATATTTTTTTCATACCTATTATCTTCTATCTTTTGGTCATCTAGACCTGGCGCCCATTTTAAAATCTAAAATATCTATCTCACACCCCTTGTGCCTCCGCATTAGCATTATACTGAGCAGCTGGAGGCAAACTAAAGAAATAAAATATTGTTTAGAAAACTTAAGAACTTTTAATTAATAATAACAAAATAAAACACAAATAAAAAAACAATTGAACTTTTATTTCAACGTCACTGTTAATATCTTGAGTAGTCTGGCTGACCTCTGAATTTTTTAATATTGTGGAGAACTTTTTTTATTTGTATCGAAAAACTTACTCCGCTGGTTTCTTTTCGATGTTTCGTTATTATCTTGCCCTTCGCTTTGGCTGATCTGCTACTATACTCTAGGTGTTTTTTTTGTAAATTCGGCGTGTAGGAAATGTCTCCATTCCATGGTTTATCTTGACACTGGTTTACGTAGTAAAATGCAGGAATAACGTATATTTAATTGTCGTGTCCACTCGATAAGTTTTTCTAGGTCTTTCAGTAGTCACTACTACGTGATCGTTTGATTGAGTTGTATCTCTTTGTGATACAGAGGTCCACCTCCTCAGCATATATTATTATCAATAATACCAAAGATCAAACAAATACTGAGAAGATGCTGCCGAGCAAAGAGCTTTGACCGAGTATTGATCGAACATCTGGGAAAAGCCAAAAGAGCATAACCGAAATGTTACATGGATACAGTCTCAACGTGATCAGATTCAAACACCACCAGGAAAAGTTAACAACTTTATTAAGGGAGCGAGCAACTGGGAGTCGCCAGGAGTTGACCATATTCACAATTTCTGGTGTAAGAAATTTGAGGTCCTCCATGAAGCTCTGGCCCGTCAGTTTACTAAAATAATGCATCATCCGGAGATAATCCCCGCATTTCTAATGCTAGGCACTACAACTATGCTACCGAAAAGCAATAGGACAGAAGACCCGTCCCAGTACAGGCCCATCATCTGTTTGCCCACCATGTACAAGATCTTAACACGATGCACTGCAAATAGTATCTATCATCATATTGACAGTCATAACCTATTAGCCGAGGAACAGAGGGGATGCATTCGAGACCATCAAGGATGCAAAGAAAAACTTATCATTGATTCTGTAGTACTTAAGCAGCCACAGAAAAAACAACGCAACATACACCAATGGAGAACGAATGAGGATCTATAATGGCGATCAATCTCTTACCACCGATGAGATACACATCAATAGGGGAATTTACCAAGGAAACTCATTAAGTCCACTTTAATTCTGCTTAGCGATGAACCCCCTATCCACGTTGCTCAATAATACAGGACATGGCTTCAACATCAAAGCCAATAGAGACGATTCCCGAACCATATCCCACCTTCTGTGTATGGATGACATTATGCTATATGGTGGAAACCATAACCAACTAAAAAAGCTTATTGACGTGACATACACCTTCTCGAAAGACAATCACATGGAATTTGGAATTGAAAAATGTAAAGCCTTAAACATCGAAAGAGGCAAAGTCATTCATGGTGATGTAGCCCTACGCAATGGAGAAATAGTTCAAGCGATGAACCAAGGAGAGACCTACAAATACCTAAGATTTCAAAAAGCTAGACTGCTCCGGGATATGCAACAGAACAAGATGATAGATCAGTACTTTTAAAGAGTGCGAGCTCTTTTGAAGGCAGAACCGAAGAAGAGTCAAACATCAAGCCTCCAACGCATAGTGACCTTAAGTGACAACTCGTTCTTTTCTCTCAATCTCGCAAGTGACAACATCATCCTAAAGTCAATTTCAGACCCCGACAAACAAGATCAGTAGGGTCAAAAGGCACTGCACTGCTGACATCACAATGACTTGAATCAGGCACACTTGGATAAGGAAGCATTCAACAGGTGGCTGAAGGATGGATAACTATTCCCAGAGACAGAAGGATTTGTAATGAACCAAGTTACTAACACACAAAATTACACTAAATTCATCATCAAAGACCGTTCCGTCGAATCCGATAAGTGTCGAAAATGTAGCGAGAGATCAGAGACTATACAGCATATAACATATGGCTGAACTTACCTAGCAAACACGAACTACCTCCAGCGACATAACCAGGTGTGTAACATGAGAAACTTACCAATAAATACGGCCTAATAACACCTTTGTGCCTTATTATAAATAGCAACCAAGTTCAGTGCTTGAAAATAATACCTTCAAACTGTACTGCGACCGGGCAATTATCACCAACAGACGGGTGACGAATAATCGGCCTGATGTGGTACTGTTACATAAGGAAACAAGGACAGCTTACTTGGTAGATGCCGCTGTACCCAATAATAACAACGTGTTGGATAAATATCAAGAGGAAAAGTCCAAATATGCGGAGCTGGCCATCGAGATACAGCAGATGTGGCGACTGAATAAGTTTCATGTGATACCGATCATCGTATCATCAACTGGACTAGTTCCCACAACACTAGAACAGAACCTAAGAATCCTAGGACTGCATACTAACATCTTTATCGACATTCAGAAGGCAGTCCTGCTCAGTACTTGCCACATAGTGAGACAATTCTTACAGAAAAACACAGAACTAACAGAAACCAGCTCACTCCTTTTGATGCATGTATCCGGGATGGGCTTGGAACCCAACATTTGTTGAGAAATTGATTGTCAATTCCGACAATAATAATAATATTGTACTGACTTGGTATAATCCCGTCAGTATAAAATACAACAACAGGAATGCCGTGAGACAACAAGATTGAGAAATAATAATAATAACCACAAAACTGAGCCGCTGCCTGGAGATCGCCAGGGCACCTTTGGAGCCACTGCTGAAGGTGACAGCATGCGGGACGGTGGTGGTGAAAGGCTGAACAGGCGGACCTTTGCCGAGAAAACTGCACATATTCCCGAGAATTTCATCAGAGCCGACATTGTTGAAGACGGAACTTGTCTGTCATCAGTCAGCTTGCACATATACGGCCATCAAAACAATCATGCCAAACTTCGAGAAGACGCATTGAAGTGCCTACTACAAAACTGGCCGGAACTTCAGATATTTTCGTTATTTCACGCCGACGACATGAAGGATTTCAACAACTACTATAAGTTCATGAGCAAAACCAGTACATACGGAACGAGCCTAGAAATATTTGCTCTCTCGGAAACCCAGAAGCACATCTTCCACATTATCTCAAAACCAAGAACAACAAGAACAAAACAGATGTGCATTAAAGAGATACCAACAATAATATGAAAACAAACACACAATAAAATAATCTACCTTCTACTACAATCCAATGTCGGGACACTTTGAGCTTCTAACACCACAAAACATAAACCCAAATAATAAAGCATCATTAAAACAAGCATCGGGCGAGCAGTGTAATGGTCGAGGACGTTGCGGGAAAGGACAGCACGACCGAAGCGATCACAACCAAGCAAAGGAAAATAGACCCACCGTGTTTTGCCGGCTAAGCTGGCACACACCAAGTTGGGAAAGGAAGTGCAATGCATGAGCCGCATTACAGAATAGAGCGAACCGATCATGCGCCGCCCAAATGGATACACAAATACATTTGACCCAGATCCTAGTCAAACACAACAACTTGAGCCCATTACAACAGCGGATATATCGCAACGAATATCTGCAACTACCAAGGCAGGTAAATCAAGGAAGAGGTTAAAATGGACAGATGAAATGAATCGAACCGTGATGTATTCCTACTACACTGCTACCAAATTTAAAATAATTTCATCAGGATACGGACATTAACTGCATATACTTTTCATAGCACAATATCCAGAATACAAATCACTTATCACAGAATAGAGAGTAATAGATCAAAAAAGAATCATCACTAAGACCAGTAAGCTCACACCATTCGCATTGCAAAACATCAAAACTATGGTAGCTGCTGAACTAAACATTCATCAACGAAACATTGAGAACAGTGGGCCAGATGCCCAACATATCCCACATTCAAACCAAATCAACTTTGCGCAAGAGGATCTGCAACTTCACTCAATGCTAAGTAGGGGCGAAGCGATAGATGACAAGCACCATAAAGCGCACAGGACAAGTGAATCCTCCGCCCAAAGCATCATACACACAGCTACACCTCGAAACGTCTCTCACACAAGCAATCAAGGTAGAAATAGCCTCACATCTAAACAAATGGTCAGGCACCAATCCTACAACAAGAGATCCTATTCCTCGTGTAATCTTCAAACAGGACAGATATAAAATCCTATAAAGACCATCAACGAACACACAATTCCCGAGTACATAACGAATGCGAGCAAAATTGAGAACATTCGTACAGTGATCTTCGCAGCAGTTATAATAACAATAACACAGAACAATCAGAAACTCCCGCAACGACAAAGAAATATTCAAATGACAGATAAAGATCTAAAACAAAATTAACAAAATTAGAAAAGAATTGGAACATCTTACCCAATTCATGAACGGCAACAAGTCAAAAGGTATCACACAAAGTGTAGTGTGTAGAGAAAATAAAATCTACATCTCCTGATCACACGCTTACAGAAATTCTTGACACTTTGAACTAAAAATTATCCGTGTATGCCGCAAGACTCCGAAGATACAAAGAGTCAAATGAAAGAAAGAACGCTAACAACCTGTTTCGAAGAAGCGAAAAACAGTTCTACTAAAAAACATGAGCAATGAGGAGGCACGAGTAACAGAACCATCGACCAGACAAGAGATTACAGAATACTGGAAAAACATTTGGTCAGAGCCGAAACTACACAATAATAACGCGTCAGGGATTAAAGCGGACGAAGACAGCCATAAGTGCTTGGAGGAACAAGAGGACTTTGCAATTACAACATAAGAAGTTGCAGAAACAATCAAATAAACGCATAACTGGAGCTGTCTTGGAATAGATAACATTCAGAACTTCTGGTATAAACAGTTTACCTCTACATATGAAGCTCTCTCTCGCCAAATTAAGGAAATTATTTTAAAACCTAGCACACTCCCCAGTTTTCTCACCCAAGGAATAACATACCTTAAACCCAAAAACTCAGACACTACAAAACCCGTCAAATTACCGGCCTATTATGTGCCTTTTAACCCTATATAAGATCATCACAGCCACAATTACCAGGAGAATAGAACAACATCTACCACACAAAAACATTCTAACGAAAGAGCAAAAAGGGTGCCGGAAAAACAGCTGAGGATGCAAGGGGCAGCTAATTATAGACCGCGTCATCATGGAACAAACCAGGAAAAATTATAGACCTTCATATTGGTTACATAGATTATAAAAAGCCTCTGATTCGATACCCTACAGTTGGCTAACCGGAGTGCTAGAATTATACAAAGTCAATAAAAACATAAGGCAATTTTTTACGCAAATTACGAGTACGTGGAAAAAATCAACCTGAGAACACAAAAAGTAGACATCGAAACAGAAGAGATCTTCCATCAGACGAGGTATATTCCAGGGAGATTCTCTCAGCGCTTTGTGGTTCTGCCTCTGTCTCAATCCACTCTCAAACACACTGAATAACACAATCTTCGGATTCCAAATTAAACACCAAAAAATAACCTACACAAAATAAACACCTCTTGTACATGAATGATGTCATTCATTATACGCAAGCACAAAGCCACAGCTAAAGGAAGTCCGTAAAATCATAGAAACGTTTACCCGGGACATCAACGTGGAATTTGGTATAAGTAAATGCAAGCTACTTTATATCAACAAGGGACAGTGGAAAGATCACCCTAAGATAGAAACAATCAACAATGAAACCATAGATAACATGCTTAAAGAAGAAACATACAGGGGTTTCCATCAAAGCACCAAAATTAACCACACTCATATAATATCAGAGCTTAAGAAGGAATTTAAAACCACTACCAAAACTACTAAAAACAAAACTGAACTTCATAGCATGTAACGACCTGACCTATCTCGAACGAGCCACGCAGCAGACGCACACTTGTCTGAAAAAACACTCCACGGCAGATTCCACATAAAGCGAGACCTCATACATTAAAAGCTTTCATGTACGTGGTTACAAGAAGGGCAGCTGTTCACTGAAACAGAAGGCTTTCTGCTTGCCATCCAGGACAAAGTCATAGTAACCAGACACTACCAAAAGCACATCATCAAGGATACAACCATTGAAAACGACAGATGCAGGAAATGTCACCAGCAGAGAGAAACAGTCGATCACATAACGAATGGATATAGAATAATGGCCGGAACTGAATACACCGCAGACACAACTCAGCAGCGAAGGTCGTTCATCAAGCATTACCCACAACATACAAACTAACGGAGACAGACCATTACACACCAACATCCATACTTGAAAATGAAGGCTACAAGCTCTACTGGGACATTGGCATCTACACAGATACAACCATTCCCGCAACAAGACTCTCCTACTTGAGTCAAATGAGGTGTAAGCGTTGTTGGGGTGAGACCTGTTACTGATATGACGAGAGGAACTCTGATTTGATATGAGTGTGGTTAATTTTGGTGTTTTGATGGAAACCTAGGTATCTTTATGTTTCTTCTTTGGGCATGTTATCTATACTTTCATTATTGATTGTTTCCGTTTTAGGGTGGTCTTTACACTGTCCCTTGTTGATATGAAGTAGCTTGCATTTACTTATACCAAATTCCACGTTGATGTCCCGGGTAAAAGTTTCTGTGATTTTAAGGAGTTAGCTGTGCCTTTGTGCTTGCGTATAATTTTATGTCATCCATGTACAAGAGGTGTTTATTTTGTGTAGGTTATTTTTTGGTGTTTAATTTGGAATCCGAAGTTTGTGTTATTCAGTGTGTTTGAGAGTGGATTGAGACAGAGGCAGAACTACAAAGCGCTAAGTGAATCTCCCTGGAATACACCTCGTCTGATGAAGATCTCTTCTATTTCGATGTCTTCTTTTTGTGTTCTTAAGTTGATTTTTTCCACATACTTGTAATTTGCGTAAGAAATTGCCTTATGTTTTTATTGACTTTGTATAATTCTAGCACTCCGGTTCGCCAATTGGGCAGCGTATGATCGGTTCGCTCGATTCTGAAATGCGGCTCATGCGATGCACTGCCTTTCCCACCTTGGTGGGTGCCAGCTTAGCCGGCAAAACACTTTTGGTGGGTCTATTTTCCTTTGCTTGGTTGTGAAGGCTTCGATCGTGCTGTCCTTTCCCGCAACGTCCTCGACCATTACGCTGCTCGCCTGATGCTTCTTTTAATGATGCTTTGTTGTTTGGGTTGATGTTTTGTGGTGTTAGCAGTTCAAAGTGTCCCGACATTGGATCGCCTGTTAGTAGAAGGTAAATTATTTTATTGTGTGTTTGTTTGCCTATTATTGTTGGTCTCTCTTTAATGCACATCTGTTTTGTTCTTGTTGTTCTTGGTTTTGAGAGAATGTGGAAGATGTGCTTCTGGGTTTTCGAGAGAGCAAAAATGTCTAGGCTCGTTCCGTATGTATTGGTTTTGCTCATGAACTTATAGTAGTTGTTGAAGTCCTTCATGTCGTCCTCGTGAAATAACGAAAATATCTGAAGTTCCGGCCAGTTTTGTAGTAGGTACTTCAATGCGTCTTCTCGAAGTTTGGCATGATTGTTTTGATGGCCGTATATGTGTAAGCTGACTGATCGGAACAGACAGCTTCCGTCTCTAACAATGTCGGATCTGATGAAATTCTCGGGAATATGTAGCAGTTTTCTCGGCAAAGGCTCGCCTGTTCAGCCTTTCACCGCCACCGTCCCGCATGCTGTCACCTTCAGCAGTTGCTCCAAAGGTGCCTTGGCAATCTCCAGGCAGTTTTGTGGTTATTATTATTATTATTATTATTATTATTATTATTTCTCCATCTTGTTGTCTTACAGTATTCCTGTGGTTGTATTTTATACTGACGGGATTATACCAAGTCAGTACAATAATATTATTATTGTCGAAATTGACAATCAATTTCTCAACAAATGCTGGGTTCCAAGCCAATCCCGGACGCATGCATCAAAAGGAGTGGGCTGGTTTCTGTTAGTTCAATGTGTTTTCCTGTAAGAATTTTCTGACTATGTGGTAAGTACTGAGAAGGACTGCCTTCTGGATGTCGATGAAGATGTTAGTATGCAGTGCTATGATTCTTAGGTTCTTTCTAGTGTTGTGGCAACTAGTCCAGTTGATGATACGATGATCGGTATCACATGAACCTTATTCAGTCGCCACATCTGGTGTATCTCTATGGCCAGCTCAGCATATTTGGACTTTTTCTCTTGATATTTATCCAACACGTTGTTATTCTTGGGTACAGCGACATCTACCAAATACGCTGTCATTGGTTCCTTATTTAACAGTACCACATCAGGCCGATTATTCGTCACCTGTCTGTCGGTGATAATTGCTCGGTCGCAGTATAGTTTGAAGGTATTATTTTCAAGCACTTAACTTGGTTCGTATTTATAATAAGGCACAAAGGTGTTAAGGAGGCCGTATTTATTGGCAAGCTTCTGATGTATGATGTTACACACCTGGTTATGTCGCTGGAGGTAGTTCGTGTTTGCTAGGTAAGTGCAGCCAGATGTTATATGCTGTGTAGTCTCTGATCTCTCGCTACATTTTCGACACTTATCGGATTCGACGGAACGGTCTTTGATGATGAATTTAGTGTAATTTTGTGTGTTAATAACTTGGCCCATTGCAAATCTTTCATTCTCTGGGAATAGTTGTCCATCCTTCAGCCACCTGCTTCCTTATCCAAGTGTGGCTGATTCAAGTCATTGTGATGTCGGCCGTGTAGTGCCATTTGACCCCACTGTTCTTGTTTGTCGGGGTCTGAAATTGACTTTAGGATGATGTGGTCACTTGCGAGATTAAGAGGAGAGTACGAATTGTCACTTAAGGTCACTATGCGGTGGAGGCTTGATGTTTGTGCCTTGTTGGTGAAGAAATTTCTCAATTTTTCCAGCTGTCGGGAGTGCGAATTGGTCAAGTGAACAGAAGATTTTCCACCTTCGTGGTAAGGTCATTCGGAGAGTTGAAGACTTTGGGTGGTGTGACTTGTACTTGGTCATCATAAGGCGAGTAATTCGCTGTAGTCCCTCTAGCTCCGTGTTAGTCTATTTCAAGATTCCAAAACTGTAGGTCAGCACGGGCACAGCAAAGGTATTAATTGCTGTAATGAGATTTCCGGAGTTCAGTTCTGCCTTCAGAAGAGCTCACACTCTTTAAAAGTACCTATCTTTCATCATGTTCTTTCCCTGCATATCCTGGAGGAGTCTAGCTTTTTGGAATCCTAGGTATTTGTAGGTCTCTACTTGGTTCATCGCTTGAACTATTTCTTCATTGGGTAGGGCTACATCACCATTAATGATTTTGCCTTTTTCGATGTTTGAGGCTTTACATTTTTCTATTCCAAATTCCATATGATTGTCTTTCGGGAAGGTGTATGTCACGTCAATAAGCTTTTTTAGATGGTTGTGATTTCCACCATATAGCTTAATGTCATCCATATACAGAAGGTGGGATATGGTTCGAGAATCGTCTCTATTGGTTTTGATGTTGAAGCCATGTCCTGTATTATTGAACAACGTGGATAGGGGGTTCATCGCTAAGCAGAACCAAAGTGGACTTAATGAGTTTCCTTGGTAAATTCACCTATTGATGTGTATCTCATCGGTGGTAAGAGATTGATCGCCATTATAGATCCTCATTCGTTCTCCACTGGTGCTTGATAGTTGCCAGGATCATAGGGTGAGTTTTGTATATTCTTAGTATGTCTATGAGTCAGGAATGTGATACACTGTCAAACGCTTTTTTATAGTCTATAAAAGCAATGTGTATGTTGCGTTGTTTTTTCTGTGGCTGCTTAAGTACTACAGAGTCGATGATAAGTTGTTCTTTGCATCCTTAATGGTCTTGAATGCATCCCTTTTGTTCCTCTGCTAATAGGTTATGACTGTCAATATGATGATAGATACTATTTGCAACGCATCCTGTTAGGATCTTGTACATGGTGGGCAAACGGGTGATGGGCCTGTACTGGGACGGGTCTTCTGTCCTATTGCTTTTCGGTAGCATAGTTGTAGTGCCTAGCATTAGAAATGCGGGGATTGTCTCCGAATGATGCATTATTTTAGTAAACTGACGGGCTAGAGCTTCATGGAGGACCTCAAATTTCTTACCCCAGAAATTGTGAATATGGTCAACTCCTGGCGACTTCCGGTTGCTCGTTCCCTTAATAAAGTTGCTAACTTTCTCCTTGGGGATAGAGTGAAATTCCATTTGTGGTGTTTCAATCTGATCACGTTGAGATTGTATCCATGTAGCATTTCGGTTATGCTTTTTTGGTTTTTCCCAGATGTTCGACCAATACTGTTCGGTCAAAGGCTCTTTACTGGGCAGCATCTTCTCATTATCTCCAGCCTTCGTGGTCTGAGGATTGGTAACACGCGTTTCCTCAGAGACAGCGAGAGTTGGGCGTGTGGCGACAGTAGTTGGTGTTACAAGAAGGGGTGGGGTTGTTGCAGTAGCCATACTAGACATCACGCTGCTTCCGTCGCTAGTCGAGGGAGACTGTAACTCACTTAAAACACAGGATTCTCTGCCTAAATCGTGAGCGCGACAAGAGGTTATGGTGGTACAATATCGATTCACCCGTTTACGCCGTAAATTGTACATTTCATAAAATTGTTGCATTTTACCTACTGCCAAGGATACTCTGCGAACGAGATTTGCTCTTCGGGGAGTGATAGAAAATATGAAATAAGGGAGAAAATGGGTTTTTGGGGACGGTGAGGCAATAAGGGGGTAAAGGACAGCGGAGAGCTGGCTAAGGTACCTCGGAAGGTCGTGCACGTGCATAGAGAGATACAAAAGCATTTCTCTATACCCCTGACATTTATTTATAATAATAATTATTATAAATAAATGATATTATTATTGTTGTTAATGGCAACTATTATATAGTATAAATACTTCTATAATATAATATTTCTCCGTACTCAGGGTGCAATTTAGAAATTTGTATTTACCTAATAGACGAATCATCTCCGAAACTTTTGACAGAACTGTCGAACATTGTGTGGATTTTGGAGAGGTACTTATAAGTAAATCTAAATAACTTATGCGAAAATCACTAATATACTTCATACAACAGTTGGGTGGAGAATGTTAGAAAAGAAAATCCATGTTTTACGTCTAACATGTGGCAAACATCCTAGATCCAGTTTCTTTTTTTTTGTAAAGTGCCAATATTTTGCAACAAAAATGTGCATGAATTTCATGCAAATTCTAGTTCACCATATATCATTTCCCTTATTACGTTATATTTCGCAACCCAATGTTGACTAACATTTATTTTCAAATTTTGAGTTTTGAAAAAAGTGCTAACACCTACAGTCAATAAGTGAACTTCGGGAGGAAGAATACACTTATTAAATTTTATATTCTTATTCTCTATAAATACTGGTTCATTAATAGTAATAAAAGGATACAAAAATCATGGTAACACATTGTTAGTGAACGTTGGGCGGAAGAATGTAACGTAACGAGAGAAACCACACTTGCTGAATTATCATTTAAAACTGTAGCGTGTTGGCATGTTTGCCATGTGTAGAGGTTCTGCTGATTTCTGCAACGTTGTGGACGCATGTTTTTCTAACATCCTAAACCCAAATTTTGAGGAGCATATCAATGATTTCTCACATAAGGTATATGAATTTACGTGTATCAGTATAAGTATTATTTCAAATAATCCATGCATTTTTCACAATCTTTTGCAGTTCTCGTTGTTACAGTGAGCAGGTTGTCGAATTAGTGTCCTCTGACTTCAAGCTATATGGAGTAAATACAAGATTCATAAAATTCACCCTCGGTACGAAATAAAAAAACCGTGGTAATTTCTTCTCACAACTTACTCAGTTATTGGTTAAACTGGTGGCTAAACTAACAGCATTTTCGTATACTACACTAAGTATTTTAAAAACCTACAAAACTTTAAAGAAGTTGTGTTAAAATTTTGTTTAAATTTACAATAAATATAACACAGTTAAGTGGTTAGAATTAAAAATATTTTCGTGAACAAAGGAAATAATTTTCTAAAACTGGTAGTTAAGTATCAGGAATGAAAAAAACTGTAATATTTATATGTTTCTTATATAATTTCTAAACGATAGTACTGTTATTTTCAGTATTAATTCTTAGTTGTTTTTTCGAATATTATTGAATATGACATATTTTGCCTAGTGTTTTTCTATAGAGTTAAAAGTTAAAGGTTTTGTCATATCCTAATTAAAACTTTGGACAAATGTTGGCTTTTGTTAACTTTTGTTTTTGAAACTTGATCAAATTTTACGTACGAGGAGCCTAAACAACAAACAATTTTTTACGAAGATTTAGCGACCTTATAGGAATTTGAATTAGAAATACATTCTTATTCAACAACATCATCAAAAAACTTGTAAACCAATTTTTAATAAAATATCTTGTTGGAGTTCCGAGATACGATCTATGAAAAAAATTGATATTTAACCAATAAAACTATTTTTGTTCTTTTGCTTATGTGGTTAGCCTTATAATATTTCACCTACAAAATCTCTAGGATACACACAATTCTTGAAAACAAAGCTTAATGCTTATGCTTAGTACAAGGTCGGAATTATTTTATTAAAAAAATATTTTTCCCGGGTCTCTATATATTATCAAGAAACGATATATGATAATATGACAACGATATAGGGGGGGGGGAGGGGGCAATGCGTAAAATTTTACAGATTGTTTTATGAATGCGTCGCTCGTGCCAACGTTCACAATACCACTCGAAGACATCGTAATACTAAATAAGGCTCTGTTTTCTGGCGCGTCTTTTATATGTGCTGAGATAACAGCTGCATACACACTCACAAATCGAAATTCGAAATAACACCTTTGTGCAAAAGTGTGTTTTGTAACGATGGAAACGCGTTGACGTGCACGTGCTCTTTACGTTTCATATTGTGTGTAAAGCAGCATTACACATTACAGAGACAAACATAATAAGTGCATCAAAATGACAATGATGTGCAATTCTAAATAGAGCATTGTTTCTACTGTTAGCAGTGGCGTAGCTACAAATTTTGGGCCTCCCCGCGGTTTTTGGTAAAGGTGCCCCTCTTAGAACACAAAAATAATTCATGACAAAAAAGGTCCTTTACTTGTCAATAAATGTAGCCCCCAAAGCATAGCCGGAAAATATATGTTGACTAAAAAAAAAGGTCATCCATACCTTCATAATCCTCCTGAGCTCATTTGCAATGAACGTCGGGCTCCGCGGCTACATATTTGTCGCTTTTTCAAAAAATTTTTACATGCGTATACACAATTGATACAAAAAGGACAATATATATATCGCGTGAAAGAGCTAAATAATTTCCTTGTGGGAAAATAACATATTCACCCTGCTATAAATGGTTGTTTTCTTGCGTATGCACATGCTTCCTACATTTTGGATCCGGTGGAACCTATAGACCTTATAGAAATATATGTACTTCAGAGCTGAGATTCTGTTTTTTTTTGGAAACACAGTCTCAGGTTGCAGACCGCATACATTTCTATAGGTCCTATAGGTTCTACCGGATCTAATATGTAATTACCATGTGACAAATTACCTAGTGCGCCGCCAAAAAAAAACTCAACACAAGACAAGGACGAATACAATAAGAAAAAAATGTGGCGTTTGTTCTCCGTTTATAAATTTTAATAGTTATAAAACTTTTTGCGTGCTTACGATGAAAAAACCGCATTTTTAATAACATTGCGCAATAGAGTTTTCTTATTCGCTATCCGCGGCTGATAGTATTCATAAAAATCCATTTTGTTTCTGCGTGACCAATTTTTGAGACATCCATTTACTTCGCGTTTATCGTCTTTGCGATACGGGTTCTGGTCTATTTTCTCTAGTTCCTCTTTCAATCTTTTTTATGCCAAATTAATTGTCTAGATATATGCTTATTAAATTTTGGGAGATTGAAAATATTCCTACTAAACCTAATCTTACGCCTGATGAAATATATTGTGAAAAAATATTTTCTGAAAATGTTACGGGAAACTCAGACGGGCGTTATATTGTTGAGTTGCCATTTTCTGAAAATAATCCAATCTTTCCAAATAGTCGCGAGTAGACTCTTAAACGCTTTACTTGTCTTGAACGCCGTCTATTAAGTAATCAAATTTTGTATTCTAAGTATCTGCACTTTATGAAAGAGTACTTGGACAAGTCATTTAAAACTAATGAACCGATTTCAGAATATCGTTTACTTACGCTTGTCTATGGAACAACGCCAGCGCCATTTCTTGCTTTACGAGTTTTGCAGCAATTAGCTACTGATGAGCAATATCGTTTTCCAAATGCCTCAAAAATTATTAAATCTGACATATTTGTTGATGATATCGTGACGTCATGTACTTCGGTAGTGCTTTAAGCCTTCAAAAAAAACTTACTCTTTTACTTAGAAGTGGAGGTTTCGAATTTCATAAATGGGCTAGTAATAATAAATTAGTTTCAGAAAAGCTGACAAATCGGTGATTAACCCTTCTGCATTATCTTTAGATCACGACGAAACTGCAAACATTTTAGGATTACGCTGGCAACCTACGCTTGATTTTTTTACATTTAATATTGAACCCATTCAGCGCGATTGTATAAAACGCAATATCCTATCCGAGTTAGCCAGAGTTCATGATCCACTTGGATTTTTATCACCATGAATCATTTATTTAAAATGTTTAATACAAAAATTGTGGGTACCCGGTATTGACGGGGATTCGGTGCCGCCTTCTGATATATGGGAACGCTTCAGAAATGAACTCCAGCATTTGAAAAACTTTTCTTTGCCGCGTCATATAAATACTTTTTGCAAAAGCGCCGTATATGGGCTTCATGGTTTCGCAGACGCTAGTGAGAAAGCATACGCTACTGTTGTATTTTTGCGTGCTTTTTGGAAATCAAAAGTTTCTCTTTATTTTATTGCAAGTAAAACTCTTGTGCTGCCAAACTTCTATCCCATTTACTTAACTTTGTAAGAAATAATATTTCTTTTTCTAAATTAATCAGAATGCTCGCTTATATGTTACGTTTTATAAATAATCGTCCACATTCGAAAACTAACGCTCTTTCATCCCAAGAACTTCAACATAGTCTGCACATACTAATAAAACATGTACAAAATATTTCTTTTGCGCAACAAATTAGTTGTCTTAAAAATAAAACTACTCTCTCAAAGCAATTTAAAAAATTAAATATGTTCATTGATTCGTAAGATGTACTCCGAGTGGGTGGTCGTTTGTATCATTCAAAGTTACCTTATGATCAGAAGTTTCCTATTTTATTACCTCGCGATAGTAAACTTACTATATTGTTAATCGGGTACGCATAAAAAATATTTACACGCTGGAATTCAAGCAGTTCAAAATATATTGTTTCAAAATTTTTGGATAATATCCGTTAAACATGTAATTCGCTCTGTTTTATCTAAGTTTATAGAATATTTTCACACTAACCTTACATCTATTCAACCCTTGATGAGAAATTTTCCTCTTCCGCGCATATCGCAACTAAAACCATTTTCACATAGTGGTTGCGACTATGGTGGGCTATTCAAAATAACTGTGCAAAAAACTCGTGACTCTAAAACAACAAAAGCCTATTTTTGTCTTTTCGCGCGCCTTGCTACAAAAGCAATTCATCTAGAGCTGGCTAGTGATTTGACAGCTGATGCCTTCATCGGAGCATTGCGTCGATTTGTCCCTCGCCGCGGCCGCGTTAGTGACTTGTATAGTGATTCTTTGCACCCTATAAATCGGCACTTTATTTCACCCAGCGTTCCAAATTTTGGTTCCTTATGGGAAAGTAATATTAAATCGACAAAAACGCATTTAACCAGAGTCATTGGTCGCAAATTCTTACTTACGAGGAATTTTATATCGTCCTTTGCCAAGTAGAGGCTATAATTAATTCGCGTCCGCTCGCGCCTTTAAGTTAGGATCCTTCCGATCTTAATGTTTTAACGCTTGGTCATTTTTTGACATTGAATTAGTTGAGTCGTTGGCAGTTGCTATAGCGAATACAACAGAATTTCTGGAAAAGATGCCATCGCGAGGATCTGCATACTCTTCAACAAAGAAGCAAATTGTTAGATAATAATAAAACGCCTGATATTGGCACGTTAGTTTTGATTAAGAATGACTTGTTACCACCGCTTCAATGGCAGTTAGGAGGTATTGTGGAATTATATCCTGGCTCAGATAATATTGCCCGTGTTGCATTGGTAAAAACCCATACCTCTACCTTAAAACGTCCAATATCTAAATTATGTCCATTACCAATGTGGGCCGTTATGGTCTGTTTTCTCTAGTTTAGTTATTTTTTAATTAATTATTAAAATCAAGGATTTAAAATTTAAGTATAATTATATTTAATTAAGTTCGTATTATCATATTCTCATATCAATATTAACAATTTACTTTTAATATTTTTTGCGCCATCTATACATTAACACAATAGCCAATCGTATTTTGCATTTTTATTGCTGTAAATTAATTACTGAAATATATCAATATTGTTTACATTTTCTGAAAGAGGACTTCTTTAAAAAACTTGTTTATGCTCATGCATCTTTACTTGTCATAAAAATAGAATTTCTCTAAAAAAAATGTTGTCTGATTCCGCTAACTGACCATCGCATGTACGCGTATTTAATGCAACATTAATAATTACATTATTAATCATTATTAATTAATATTACCCGTAAACTTAAACATCATTATCAATAGTGCTTTTTCGGCCAAAAAGACCAAGGGGGCCCCCAACGCAGCGGAGAAAGGATTTGGCTAGTAAGTCATCTTTTTTTAAATCAGTTCAATGTCTAAATTCGCAAATTTAATATTTGTTGATTTTTGATGATTGTATAAATTATGTTTACTAAAGCAAACCAGTTTTTCTTTCATCTGATTGCTATCAAATTTGTATAACAGTTCAGATTCTCATGTTGTACGCAACTGAATATTTCTTTTAGGCTAACAACAAAATCTTCGCGATTAACACACATAAATGTACGCTTCGAAACGCTTACAAATTCTGTACGTGATCGCGTGACAGATGAATCAAAAATCTTTTTCGATAAGTTGATTAGGTATGCGGCGCCAACAATGTGTACCGTCATCACATTAATAGTTTCCCAGTTTGTCGCCCGCATAACGATATCTCTCTTTCAACTGATCGATTGAAAGTACGGATAGTAGTGATAAAATGTAGTCTTCGTGGGAGCGCCCATCGTCATCGCCTTTGTGAAGAAATTGTTACTGATCACGAGATGATCGATTTTCAGATTAAAACCCATATGTTAACTAAGGAAATTTCGACATGCGAAGGCCGTTTCGAATATCGATTTTTTCTTTACTACGAAATATTTTTTACCCACGCGAATGTATTGAATGGCAGCATCGAATGGATACACAAATCGAAATGGGCCACGGTGTCATTTATATCGGGATTAGCTTTTATGTACCACACTGTGTCCTTGTTCATGAAATGACATTGCGATGAGCCGGAGAAATACGTATCGATACAATCGAGGGTGTTGGGAATAGTAACGGATTTTGTTACATTCGATAGAAATACCGATTCGGGATATGTGTCGTCCAATCCCTCATCACCGTGATGTTTTCGTTTGCCTTGATCAATTAAGCGTCGTTGTTGTGGCGACGAAGTTCTGTGATTTCTTCGGGTGGTTTTTCCATGGTCACTTGAAGTAATTGCGTGAGACCGCGAATATTTTTTATTATCGTTTGTGTCAATTGACGTAAATAGTCGAAGCCCAAACTACTATTTGACTGGTCGTACATTTTACGTACATCCTCGAGGCCTTGATAATTTGCACGTTTGCTTTTTTGTCTTCATCATTGTCGTCGTCGTTGCCGCTTGCTGATGTGGTTGCTGATGTGGTGGCGACGAGCGCCGAGAATTCGTCGCCAATTGATTTAACCGAATGGGGCATCAATAGAAGTAGTTCGCCATTTTGTCAATCATAAAAATAAATTAATATTTCGATTACTCATCGCAAACTAAAGAGCTCATAAAGGCAATTCCAAATACATATAAATGAGCTATTATACACAGTATCCAATATAAGTACCTACTTATTCAAAAAAATAACCTCGTAGAACTCCAATGGATCTTAATAAATGAGAAGTCAAAAGATTCGTATTATCCTCCCGAGTATCACCAACTAACTATACATAGTTTTAACAGAAATTTTGATATTCCGGAGCTGAGTGACGAACTCCATTATGACGAGTATCAAACTAAAGAGCTCGTTGAAACAACCTCAGACACATTACAGGGTGTAGAAAATATATAACCGGTCGGGCTTTTGTTTTTTTTTTAATTTGTCTTTATTTATTAATTTAGTTATTAGGTCTAGTAAACTAACATAGGTAATCGGTCACTTACATATGTAAGTGGAACAAATACTCTTAAACCAAGTGTTGATCTTGTTGTGCATATGAAAAATAGTTAAAAAGTAGGTTGAAAAAGAAGATGTTGAATGAACGTTATTTTTAAAATATGTCCGTCCGGTTTAATTTGGTAGAGAAAATACACTATGCAGTAAAAGTCTATTTGATTTTGTGCTTAATTAGAAACAATATGTCTTGTCGTCAAATCGTATCTCTTTAAAGAAAAACGCACTATGAAATGTTCAAAGATACCAAAAACCTCAATTTAAAAAACTATTAGTCCCATTATTAAAAAGCAAAAAAACAATTCATAGCTAAAATATTATTATTAATATTAAGGCAACGTTGTCGACAAATATATCACGTTACATTAGTCTAATAACGTAGTAGGCGACAACAACTTTTCCTATCCTTTTACACGCAAAAGACTACAAGTGGCGCGGTATAACCGGCCGGAATCTGAATCACTTGACCCTGAAATAACTCTTTAATATTCAAGTAAATAAAGATTTAAGAACAGTCAAAGCTGTTACCATAAGATTATACCATTTTGTTGTTAACCTAAAAGTTTTAACTAGATATCATAAGCCCTTCAGGCAAATAAACAAGAGGCAAGTTGAATCGAATTTTTTCAAAACACTGCAACAATAAATGGATAAAATATAAGCCAATGGACAACTTATATGAGCTCATTGTGCGAGAATAACAGATTACACTAAAAAACCTTATTTGCTAATTTTATAAGCTCATATACAGGGCGAAAC
Source organism: Kuschelorhynchus macadamiae (assembly GCA_030620095.1). Lineage (NCBI taxonomy): Eukaryota > Metazoa > Arthropoda > Insecta > Coleoptera > Curculionidae > Kuschelorhynchus > Kuschelorhynchus macadamiae. The sequence continues at coordinate 72,385 of JAUTXW010002837.1, read as the reverse complement.
GAGAGCCCCAAGTCAGGGGTATCTCAAAAATGAGAAATTTGGTTTTAAGAGATATTTTCAAAATTCGTTCAGAATATGAAAGGTATAGTTAAAATACACTGTTTCTGAGAGTTTGAGCTAAATCAGACTCATAGATATTTTTTATAGCTCAACATAGGCTCATTTTGACCCAATCCTAAAACCCTTCATACCTAAAACCAAAACTAAGATCGATATTAAGCTCAAAACCAACCAGAAATGTATAATTTCTCATACGCTTTATTTTGAATCTTAGCATGACCTTTTTGGACAACTTTGAGTTTGCATTTAATAGAATTTTTTGAAAAATTAACTTTCTATTTTTACTCATTGTGTCTAAACGAAAAGCGATAAAAATAAAATTTATTAAGAAAAAATGCGTACTTTCACGGCCTCTTTTGCATTAGACTAAGATTGTTTTGTTTTTATTTTTATTGTGGGAATTTTCGATCGAAAGAACAGCTGATCAGTCGGAACATTTACAAATTCTAACCTAGCGCGCTCATTCTGGCATCAAAAGATAGAGAAAAATAACTCATTTCTTTTAGTGAGCATAACATTTTTTCAAATTCTAAACGGAAAAGATGATTTTGGTTAGTTTTCATTTTACACCTAAAAACGTACGTACGCAGCACAATAACTCTTTTAAGGCCAACGGCAACGATGCCCACTCAAAATATACGTGTACCACTACTGAATAATGCAAAAGTCCCCGGACTAAATAAACCTGTTGATTTAGATAATTTAGAAATTTAAATTTATGGAAAAAATCCAGAAAAAATTACAGGCATAGATTTTCGTACATAGAATACGTCCCTAAAACATCAAATTGACTTAAAAAAAATAAAAATCCAATTTCGCAGGAGCTCCATAAAATCGCTGCTGCATTTACAGGTTTAAGATTAAAAATGACCAACATTCCTAGAATTTCAAGAGTCCAACTTTTCTCTGATTGGCCCAAAGGGGCATCTTGGGCGGAGCCCGTAGAAAGCTAAGAAAACCAAAATCATAAGTTGTATTGTTGTCCTCAGGACATAATTTGTTGTAAACATTGTAACTTGGCCCGAAATCAGTAAGTTCAAGTAAGTCGTAAAGTTAACGCGTATAGTACCGAAGCCATCGATAAGGAATTGTTTAATCGAAATCTTACAAGTGTTTATTTCTAAATAACCCGGTACTGCTCTTAACTCCCTTCAATTTCAATTATTGGCCTTCAGCAGTGTTAACTTTAAGTTTGCATTTGTTTAACCTGTGAACTTACTCTCATTTATTAGACCTAGTAATTTTTGTAACTGACTTGAGTAACAATTTTGATGTAAATTAATTTTAATAAATTTTAAATGGCTTAACTGATCATAACCCCTTTTAGGCAACATTAGTATTATCTGATAGTCCCTTCAAATTCGGGACCATTTTATTTATTGATATGCTTAACAATAATTTGCATCTAATAAATAACTTTTGCTAATCTTAAGTGTCGAAAAAACTTAAACGAATTTTGTTCTCCAATTTCTAACCTAAATAAACATTTGTTTATTAAATTGCCAGCTATATATTTCAGTTCTAAACTAACACACCTCAAATTGCTATTTAACGTAAATAATATTTTTCTTTAAACTATTAGTGTCAATTTGCATAACAATTTAAAGCTTCCAAGTTTTACCTTAATTGAGTCGAGGTATTTCATTTATGACATACCGAAACTGTGACTAATAAAGGTTCTCTTCTTAGTTGGATGGTTCCTAGAAATATTTATCAGATAAAACTTCCAATAATAAAGTGCATGTACGGGGTGTCCCAAATTCGAAGGTGACCATTGGGATCTTGGAAACCGTAAGAGATACGAAAAAGTTTAAATTATGGCAAAGTTGCGTATTTTGGTGCTCAATAAAATGCCGTTTGGAAATTGAAAAAAATCCGGATTATTTCGGAGATAACCGAAAAAAACCGAAAGTTCAAATTTTTTTATTTATTTTCTGCTGACTTTATTTAAAGAGATATTACAAAACAAATTGCACTTTTTCATTGCCACTTTTTTAGTTTTTTAAAGTGGCGTTATTACTTTTTTGATTTGACGTTTCGGTTTTTCGGATCCATCATCAAGTTCATTTTTTTAAATACGGACCTGGATTTTTTATTTCAAATTTCGAAAGAGCTCGAAATTCTAAGCACAACAATATATCGCACATATTATTTTAATCAATTATAATACTCTAAAATTGGTAAAAACATAATTTATATTTAAAATACGTTAAGGTGGCTATGAAACAATAATAAATCCATGAAATTATTATTTTAAGTTACCATGGAGATTTATACTGACGTTTACTAATATAATACTCATTGTAATGTTTTTTTTTTAACTGTAACACACAGCTATAACGCGCCAACGTTGTAGCAACGTAACGTAATAGAACAACACAAAAATTGTTTGTAACCTTTATTTAGAAAAAACTAAAGCTAGGTATATCAGAAGTGACAACATAAATAAACAAACTTATCGAATTTTTAAAACTAAAGTATACAAAAATAATTACATATTATAAAAGGTATTCAAACTGAAAACCCTGTGCTTCAATGCATTTTGCTGCAAGTCTACGAATTTTTAATATCGCCCGTTGTATGGTTCTAGCAGGAATGGCTCTAACCTCCCTAATTAAATTTTCTTGAAGTTGGTTAATGTTATCGGGTATATTGCGATATAAACGATTTTGTAGAAACCCCCATAAGAAGTAATCCAACGGATTAAGATCAGGACTTCTCGCAGGCCATCGCACAGGTCCAGTATTTCCGATCCATTTATTTGGAAACAAGGCATCTAAAAATTGTGCAACTTCACGTCCATTATGCGGTGGTGCACCATCCTGCTGCCACCACAACTGTCGCAAAATATTTAGTGGCTCGTTTTCGAGCAGTTCAACAACGTTTTCTAATATTAATTCGCGATATCTATTTGACGTTAGGGTACCTTCATATATTATTGGACCTAGAATTTTATTGCGCCACATCCCGACCCATACATTGAAAGATACTCTTCCTTGTGCTCTTACTTCCTGATGTTGATGAGGGTTATCTACCGACCAATAATGCTCATTATGTCGGTTAAAGATTCCATAGGTTGTAAAATTACACTCGTCAGTCCAAATTACCTTAGATAAAAAATTGTTATCTTCCTCACATTTATTTTGAAGCCAGTTACAAAAATCCATTCGTCGGATATCGTCACCTGGTCTAAGTTTTTGACTAATTTTGTATGGTCGATACTTATTGGCTTGTAATGTGCGCCATATTCGCATTCTAGGTATTTGCAACTCATTTTCGTAAAACCTAGTTGACCCCCTAGGAGCATTATTGACCTTAAATGAAAAAAAAGTATAAGATATGAATTTAAATTAAAACTTTATTATTTTACCGTATTAATGATGTTTTCCTCTTCATTTTCATCAACTCTACGACCATATTTATTTCTAGGTTTGTTAAAGCTTCCAAATTGTAACAAGTTGGTATCAAGTTTAGCAAAATAATTTTCATGAGGCTGTCTTCGCTCGGGATATTGAATAAAATATTCTTGACTTGAAAGTCTAGAGTTTCGATTTAATTTGTAATAAATTCGTAGCATATCACGTTTTTCTAATTTGGTAAACATTTTTTATTAGTTATAACGCACAATAAATAATAAAAACGATAAAAGAAAATGTCACTGTAAATCACCATAGTAACGTAACTCAAAATAATAATCAGATGTTTTTTTTTGTTTCATAGCCACCTAACGTTTTTTAACATTAAATTTTGTTTTTATTAATTTTAAAGCCTTATAATTTATTGAAATAATATGTGTGATATATTGTTGTGCTTAGAATTTCGAGCTCTTTCGAAATTTGAAATAAAAAATCCAGGTCCGTATTTAAAAAAATTAACTTGATGATGGATCCGAAAAACCGAAACGTCAAATCAAAAAAGTAATAACGCCACTTTAAAAAACTAAAAAAGTGGCAATGAAAAAGTGCAATTTGTTTTGCAATATCTCTTTAAATAAAGTCAGCAGAAAATAAATAAAAAAATTTGAACTTTCGGTTTTTTTCGGTTATCTCCGAAATTAGTCGGAATTTTTTCAATTTCCAAACGGCATTTTATTGAGCACCAAAATACGCAACTTTGCCATAATTTAAACTTTTTCGTATCTCTTACGGTTTCCAAGATCCCATTGGTCACCTTCGAATTTGGGACACCCTGGCATTAGAACATCCTTGCTTTTATTATAGACAATTTGAATTTATTTATTATGTATTTATTGCATGGTAATTAATGTGCACGTTGTAGTGCTATTTTGTAACTACCATACATTAGAAATTTTGAAAAAAATATAAACAGCTGATTGCTACCCGACATAATGATTGACCGTGCGTTGCTTACTAAAAATCAAAAGAATTATTTGATAACCTTCTGAAAGGAAGTTTTATTTTAAAACGTTGATAAAAAGAGCAACATTTTCCCACCAAAAAAACAATAACAAAATCAAAAACAAAAAAAGATCCATTTGGACAAATGTTAAAATTTAAAAAAAAATGTTTTTTAATTGTTTTTGTACAACGTATAATTATAAGTTGTATTGTTGTCCTCAGGACATATTTTTTTGTAAACATTGTAATTTAACGCAAAGCGATTGTTGATAGTTTTGCGATTTCCAAAGACATTGAATATAAACTCTTACTCAGTTGAACAAACTTTTCGGACTGCAAAAAATTGATTTAGCAAAGAAAAAATCAGCGAAGTGCAAACGAAGTGATTGGACAGGAGCTGTACAAGGGTCTTTTAACCCTATCTGCCGGTTCCACCACTACAATTACTACTTGGTTGGGGTTTATATTTAAATATTTTAAATACCTAATCTTCTTCCTTAATGGGCTTTTGAAATACTCACCCGAGACAGAAGATTCTTGAAGAAAACACTTTCCACCGACAAAGTCAATTTTATGAGAAATTCATTAATGAATTTCCGTAATAACCACTTGTGGTTCGAGGATAACCCACATGCTATAGTACCACAAATTTGTATTCAACATATGGGTTGAAATAATTGGAGACAGTCTAAATTGGTCATATTTCCTCCCTGAAAGGCTTACTGATGAACCGTACGTAAATTTTCTCTAGACTGAATTGCCAGTATTATTAGAAGACGTATCCATTAATGTAAAGCATATGTTTTATATGCACAATGGAACACCTGCAGCGCTATTGTAAGGCAATACTTAAATACACATTTTCCTTATCGGTGGATAGGCCGTAATTCAAGAAGGGGAAATGAATATTTAGCAGCGTAAGCATGGCCTCCACATTCGTCCTAAATGAATCCCTTGGACTATTTTTTCTGGCGTTAAATAAAATCCTTAGTGTACACAAGACCAATTGCGGACAAAAACGATTTGCGAATTATTGAATCATTTGCAATTATTAGGCGCACTTCAGGCCTTTTCCAAAATGTTAGGAAATCAATGATTCGAAGAATGAAAGCACACGTTTCCTGCAAGTGGTGGGCACATACAACATTTAATTTAAGCATTTTTAAAGTTTACTATTACATTTTGAGTTAGAAAAAATATGATTATAAGTACATTGTTCTCAGTATTTGATTTCCTTTTCCTCGAAAACGGTTTATTTTACGAAAAAACCATCACATATTTTTTTGAATTAACATAAGGTAGGTTATCCAAAAACATAATAAAATTTTCTAAAATATGTTAACACTTTCTTATCATTTAAAATACGCAGGTACACTACACTGATGCTATATTAATAGGATAAACATTGTATTAGCATCATATTATTAGGCCAAGCCACGCATAAACGTATGTCAGTTTCAGATCTATATATTTTTTCGTTCACAAATAGTTTAGAAATTAAAACAAAATCACAACTTTGAAAACCCTGTATCTCGGAAAAAAATTTTGTTTACTAAATTAGTTTCCTTGCTAAAGTCCAAAATGAAGCGGAGTAATACATTTCACTCAACCCATTCCTGGGCTGAAAAAAATTTTTAAACTTCTTATTTTTTATTATAACTTTCCTCGTAAGAGGTCGCCGAAAAATATGTTCTCCTATTTCCGTCAGTCTGAATGTCTGCCTGTATGCGACATAGTTCAAAAACTACTTCAAATTTTGGGCAAAAAATAAGAGGATGAAATGGCTACATTTTGGTAAAAATCTAATACGGCGGAACGAAATGGCGGCCTCTCAAAATGTAAGAAAATCATTATTAAGAAACTACTTAGCTTACCGAATGTACTCCAAAATTTGCGCAAAAATAAAATATAATATAGGGATGAATTGGTAAATTTTTGGTGTAAATCCTTTATGGTGCAATAAAACGAGCAAGAAAATGACGTCCTAATCAAACGTTTAAAAATTCAGTATCAAAAAATTAAGGGTAAGTATTGACGTGAAATTTTGCACCAAAATCAAGTGTTAAACAAAGACAGGCTGGTAAATGTTTAGTGCGAATCTTATATTGCAAAACAAAATACAGCCTAATAAAAGATTTAAATATTAATAATAATAGTAAAATTAAATTTATTGCAATAAAACCTCCTTGTTATGGAGGAAAATGATAAACGACCAAATAATAAAAGATTTAAAATCCGAAGTTTCGTCTTCGAGATTTCATAATTAATTAATATTTTTAAATACGGTCCTGGATTGTTTATTTCATTTTTTAACAAGCTATTGACGTTTCGAAAACAATAATGTAACGCACTCTTACATTTAGAATATTTAAAAAATCCCCATTGTCAATTTGACGGGCAACCAACTTCGGTTTTCCGTTTCTCTCTAATGGGAAAATCTTCTATTCAAACATTAAGTGTGATACATCGTTGGTGTTAGGAAAGCTTATTGAAAATAAAATAAAAAGTCCTGGTCCGTGTATAAAAACCGAAGTTGATGATGATGCCTCGAAGACGAAATATCGGATTTTAAATCTAAGTGCATTGTTTAATTATCTTATAGAGAAAGAAACGTGGCTTTAAAGATTTAAATTTTATTTTGTATTGTAATATCTCTTCAAATGCAGCCTGAAAAAAATTAAAAGGAAAATGACGATTTTCGGTTTTTTACGTATATCTTCGGAAGTAGTCGGAATTTTCCAACTTTGTCCACGATATATTAATCGGCCCAATAAAATACTGAAAAAATGAACGTAAAAGAATGTTCTTATTCAATTGATTTTAAATTCTGCCGAAAAATTAAATCTGATATAGGGATAAACTGGTACGATTTAACATAACGAAACAAAATTGCGGTGTGTGTAAAAACAGCTTATTCAATTTATTTTAAACTGAAAAATTAAGTGTGGCATAGGTAGAAACTGGTAAAATATTGGTAGGAAAGCGCCTGGTAGCGCGCCAATAAAAGTCCGAGTCTTTATGTTGTAAGAGTTTATATTTGGTAAAATCGCTATCCGGAAAAAAACAAAGAGTGTTCTCGTGATACTCCCAGCCACCTCGAACCCTGCCCCGGATTCGATACTCCGGCATACTTCTTGTAAATGTAAAAAAGGCTGCAACGAAATTCTGAATGCAGAAAGATAGGCCCTCATTGCTCCCCGATGTGCACTTCATGCTAACGGCTGTGTGAAATCATTGAGACCCCCGATGACAGCACAGACGAAGGAGGGACCGAAGAAATAGACCAAGAACAAACTGAAGAAGGACGCTTAGACTATGCGGAAAAAATGTCTAATTTTAGAATATATTTTGAAATCGTTTATATATCCTTGAGATATATTCACAAGTTAATATTTTCTCATCACCTCTTTCATTTTCCAGATGAACAACCCCTTACGCTGGCGATATACCAACTCGAACCTGTGTCAGGACGCGTCACATTTGAAGAACCTCGGCCAGGACATAATCATAATATGTAATATAATATGTGATAATTTTTCAAGATTTTAAATGAGGTAGTACAAAGAACTGAGAGGAATTCACTAATCTTGACAGACTTCAATAATAAATTAGAGTTTTGGAGTGGAAAAAAGACAGACAAAGCCTTAATTTTCAACTAGAGACTGCGTCTGAACGCTTCGCCGGAAAAAAAATCTGAAATGTGAAATTTGTAGGAAATTTTATGTAATTTCATTTTGAATAGGAAGTTTATTTTCGAAAAGTTGGTAGTTTTCGAGTTATAAGAAAAAAACTGCAAAAAATGGGATTCTTTGTATTTTTTTTCAATGTTGCGTCATGAAATTTTGTTAGTAAATTTTATATTCGGATTCAGCACCCCAAAAAACATAAAAAAAATAAATTAAAACTACCCCACAATTTTGCTGGTAAAACACAATTTGACTGGACTAAGTGTACTCAGCGAAAAATTAGATGAAAAGAGTCTAAGAATATTTGTCAAGTTAAACTAAATTGGACAGTAATGCTTAGTTGTTTTTGAAATATTTTATTACTCGCTTGAACATTTAAAAAAACTATATACTAAAACAGACCAATTATATGTTTATGTGGAAGGCTTCAACACGTTCATATAACATATATCAGTTCAAAACATTTTTCTTGCGAAAATACTATCAAACTTTAGTTCTATAGTTACTTTTTGGATAGAGTAAAAATTGGATCCCAGGTTTTGGTACTTCGTAGGAGCACGGAACGTTAGTAGGAAGCTCGAGAACTTCAATATCGGTCGAATTTTCTTCTGAAGCATTGAAGAATTTCCACCGACCGCTGAAAATTCAACAAAACAAAAATTGATAAAGCTTTATAATACTTGTTTTAACATAAATTGTTCCCTGTTATTCAGATAGTAATATTATTTTGCAAATATGTTCAGCAAAATATTGACAAATTTCAAGAAAATGTCAACATTTTAACTGTCTAGATACTGTCAAGGTTTGGAATTGATGGAATATTATGCTATTTTAAAAATGCACAAATTAAAAACGTTCGGTGTATAGATTGTTTTTATTACTCGCTAATACAATATTTTTGAAATTTTTTTTTGACTTATTTTCGAGTACGCCGTCTTTTTTACTCTGGTTATATATATTAGCATATTAGCTATTTAAACTTTTAAAAGATTAAAATTTAGTTCTATTTTATTTCTAAAAAAACCTCAAGAAGTAATGTTGGTAAAATTTCGTATAAAACGGTAGAAAAGACAATAAAACGGTCGAAATTACATACATCTTTTTGTTAAGATATTTTATTCAAAGCATCATTATGTCAATATTTTTTAAATGTCAAATAAAATTTGACACTTAAAAAAAGGTTAGATTGAAAACTAGAAAATCGTGATATACTTGACAAACACAATATGCAAATGGTGGATCTATTCATTGCAAGTTTTTATTGCTTTAAATTAATAAAAAATATGTATGACTTGAACTTTTGAATTGATATTTCACCGACTTCACATAACACTTGTGACAAGCAGGGAGAAATAATGGAAGCAAATTGTAGATTTTGATGATTAATAACTCCAGGAACAGAACGTCGCTGAAAAAATCTGACTTCAGATTCGTAATTACTGCAGCAAAATCTATTAGTGTGTCAAAAATCATCAAAATCACCCATGGTACACTTAACCGAAATTTTATCAAAATATTTAAAATATGCATGTATATATTTACCTTTTGTCGCTCGGTGTTACGTCAATATCTACAATTCTAATATTTTTACCAATACCGCTTTTTTCCTTAGAAAACATTTCGTCAATTATATGCTCCCCTTCTCGGCTAAAAATATCTTCTTTTTTAAGATTCAATTTATCACTGTTCTTATAATTCTTGCTGTCAAATTTTTTATATACGGTCCTAGATTTAAAATCTAATTTATCATTTATACCGATTTTGGGTGCTAAATTATTATTACTTGATTTACTGTTAGTGCTGGCCATTTCTTGTTGATATTTTTGAAAAAAAATATCTAAAATGTCATGATTTAAATATTTTTCGTCACTATCAATTTGAGACTGACCTTTATTCCCAGAAATAACAATGGTGTCTCGGTCATTATCAAAGTAGTAAGTGCTATGTATGGGTGTGTTTGTAGCATATCTATTAGAATATTTATTTTGATTGATATAAATCGGCTTATTAGAAATAGAAAATGGTCTGTCTTCAAAAATAACAGGTTTGTTAGAACTTTGAATATCAAATGATGAATGAAATATAGGTTTTTTCTTTTGACTGTCGACATAATCTCCATTTTCATGTATGCCATCAAAATAACCGGTCGCGGGTTTATACGTAGTGGTCAGATGGTTTGTGAGTTTGTTATAGTCATAGTTGCTACTACTAAAATATTGTGGAGTTGGTTTGGGTCTTCCATAATTATCAACACTTGCAAGTCCATTACTGTTAGGACGTTTATGTCCACTTGTAGTATACTTAATACTATCAGAAACATACGTAAGTTTTTTTGAGGGAATATTGTAGTTATTAGATTTATCGGATGTAGGGTTATAAGCAAATGTAGGGTAACTAAATATCTCAGGTTTCTCTGAAGTCATTGTTGGACGCCGTATTGATGAAGATGGACGTTTCGTTATTAGAACAACATTATTTTCTCCAATCGTTTGGGTAGGGTTGTAGATATTACCTATGTTTGGTCTAGGACTAGGGTAGTCATTTAAAATTACCGATGTAGGTCTTGTAATTAAATTAGGGTGTTTATTTTTGTTCGTTGAATAGCTAGTAGACTGTGAAGTGGGTTGTGGTGAGTAATGTATATTTATGTTAATTTGTAAAGGTGTGCTTAAGGGGGATATTGTAGTGCTTTGAGAAATTAACCCTTGTACATATGGAACATCGTCGTATTTATCATTGTCCTCTATTTGAAAGTAGTTTGACCTAGTATTTGTTGATCTGGTGCTCGAAGATAACGGAAAAGTCCCATTAATATGGCTCTTGTGGCTGGTAACAGCTTGTGGTATTTTTTTCTTTGAGTGATTGTTTATTGTAGAATTTTTCATATGTCGCGTGTCATTTATCACTTCAGATATCGTTAATAAATTATTATTTTTTTCTAAATTTAAATTGGGTTTGTTAGCTGGTATTTGGGTAGCAACGTAGTGTTGGTTTTCGCGTTTAAATCTCGTGTGTTTTAAAAAGCTTTTTTGAGAGCTCTCTGTTTCAAATGCTTCAATGTTAGCTTGTATTTCATTGAATTTAAAAGATTCCTCAGTCCAAGCTCCCAAGTCGAAATTTCTAATATCTGCACTGTCGCAAGAAACTCTAATATTCCTGAATTTGTCTGCAAACAAAAACACAAAAGGCTGAATAGTTTCTATTTCACCCATAGTTTCGCACATTATTTGCGCCAAAGAAACTTTTCGTATTTGTTGCAACTGTAGTGGAGAAAATGAAGTTTCAAATCCTTCATTCTCGTACCAAAATCTGTCGCCTTTTCGTAAGTTTGAAAACTGCTGAGCGATTATGCATGCAAAAGTTGGGCCTACCACCGCCCCTCTTAAAGGTTTTTCTGCTAAACCCGCGGTAAATAAGTCTACATCATCTACGTGAGCATACAAACTTCTTATTCTTACAGTTGCGCTTATGCCCATAATTTCCTTGAAATCATCCCAGTCGTTGATGGGGGATAATCCGCAAGGTTCTCTCCAAAAAGTATATGGAGGTATTCCATGATCTCGTCCACGTTGGATGTTAATAGAAGCCAAATCCATGCCAAAGGGGGTAACATCAGAAGATTGAAATAAGTGATTAGTCAATTCGCTGGCCATAAATTGGTCTCTTCTTTGCGATGGTTGATTTGAAATTCCGAGAAGGAAACGATCCACAGATCCAAAACTCCAGATGTTCTCAATGTTGGAAAATTCATTATGGAGGGAAACATCTGCAATTAAAGGAATAAAATTATTTGTGACCATTTTCTTGTTCTGAAGTAGGCACTTAATTTAATTAAATAAGTGTATTTTTTTATATTGGGAGAGATATTGCATCGCTAAAATAGCTACCATCCCTTTAAAGAAACGCAGGGTTCTTCTCGGAGACTCGCTTATGCTAAACTTTAATATATTGGGTATATGTTTCGACATTACTTTAACGGTTGCAAGTGAATAAGGCATATTTACACTTTTCAATTGGGTTGCATTCGAGTTTTAGCACCTAGCTTACAGAGTCCTGAAAGTACGAAACCTGATTCTGAAATTAACTTATAATAAATTTTTGAAATAAGTCTCTATCTTTTACTTTTCTTTTTAAAAAATATCTAGTATTTCATTAGGTTTTACAATATTACTAACTGAATATGCACATATATGCGGTTGCATAAACTTTCAAAATAAAACAAAAAACTATAAATCTATATATCTATATATCTAAAATAGTTACCTATATTTAAAAATAATAAATAAAGAAAAAAGTTTTTAGTTTGATATTAAAAAAGATATAAGATATTCTATAGTAATACATTACATTATATTAGGTATATAGAAATATAAAAAGGTGAAAAAAAAAACAAAAGAAATTATTTATCTCGACTTACCATTACCATACCATTATTATTTTCTTATATAATCCAATAAAAATTGGCAAAAATAATACACAATTTTACAAAGTTATACGAACATTAGCACATCAAAAACAAACCACAATATAAAATATGTACCTAAAATATGAACATTCAGTTGGACTTATATGTACGGAGTGTTCGGTTACATTTTGAACGAGGTCTATACGCTTTATTTCTCAAAATAGCAGAAAATTTTACACACTAAAGTTTTAGGATTTAGTCTGAATTGTCAGAATTTGTTATCAAAAAAAACATATGAACATCGGAAATTGGGAAAATAAGCATCAGCTTTGTTATTTTAAATGGAATACCCTGTATATTTTTAGTTTATTAAGAAGAGCTTTTTCTCCTGATTCCAAAAATATATGGTTTATCTATGATCAATGTAACCATTATCCCATAATTTTGAAAAAAAGTGGAAAAATTATCCGCTCTGGCTTAAGTATAGTAGAAATAACAGAAAGCTTTGGTTTTAATTGTTTTTACTTCAATATGGCCGTTCTGTCACTCACTTATCAACTTGTTTTAGAATATGAGCCGCTTTGGCGTATTAGAAAAATACTGAAATCAACTGTTTGCTTTTCATATATGGTCGTTCTGTCATTAACTCATATACCTACCTACTTGTCGAAAATAATAATATCTAATAATTACTATAATTACTACTTGAAATGATAGGAGAGATGTTAGCATAAGAAAATGAAGTAACAAGGTTTTTGGTATTATTTTTATATTAAACAAGTTACAATAACGATATCTGTAGAAAACAAACAAGAAACTAACAAATAAAAAAGTCAAATTATTAAGAATGTTTATTATTAAATTTAGTCTAACCAGCCGCCTTGATTCAATATACATTTCTGTAATAATTCTGAAAATTTGCAAGTTATGGCTTTAAAAGTGAATTTGGAATTATTTTGATTTAAATTGTTAATTTCAGCTTGCATTGTTTCGGCTAATTCGCGAGTAGTGGTTGGTCTATTGTAATATACTTTATTCTTAAGGAATCCCCATAAAAAAATCGAGAGGCGAAAGATCGGGACTATTCGCTGGCCAATTTATGGGTCCATGTCTTCCTATCCACAGATCATATTTGTTGTTTAGATATTCGGTAACTTCGATGCAATTGTGTGGAGGGGCACCGTCCTGGTGCCAAATAAGGTTGTTCAAAACTTGGAGAGGTAGCTCTTCTAAAACCTCATCAATCTGATTTCGTAGAAGATCTAAATATCTTTGGCCATTCAAAGTATTCTCTATTACTACAGCCCCCAAAATTCTATTATCTATCATACCGCACCAAATGTTAATAGACTTCCGACCCTGAATTCGCACAATTTGGTTTTTATAGGGATTTGTGGTTGTCTCAAAATGTTTGTTTTTTTTTATTAAACATACCTGCGGTGGTAAACGCAGCCTCGTCGGTGAATAAAATTCTCCTACATATTAGGATCATTCTGTATTCTTGTCAACATCTTTTGAGAAAATGCGACTCTTTGTATTTTATTCAATGGAGTTAAATTTTGTACCGGTCTAAACCTATAAGGTTTATACTTGTAGTGCTTCAAGGTTTCGTAAAGTTTCTACCTTTTTTTATTTAAGTTTATCACTGCGTCTTCGATAGATCGTTCTGGGTCTTCTACAAAAAAACATGAATTATATTTTATTGAAAACAATAATGATAGTTTTAATTTCCTTACCTTCAAAATATAATAATACTTCCAAATCGTTATCTTCATTTCTAGTGGGTGTCCTCTCTTTTCTAATGAAAGTTTTTCTGTTCTCAAAATTCTTCACAATGTAATAAATCGTAGATATTGAGGGAGCAACTAAATTAGGATACTCTCTCCTGTATTGATTTCGTGTTTCACGATAATTATTTACACGACAATATATTTTTAAAATATTGGCTTTTTCTTGATCAGTAAATCCCATAGTTTTGAAAATAAAGGCAAAAAAGTGGCTAAGTAAGAGATGACAGAACGGCCATATTGAAGGAAAAACGTAAGAACAATAATTATTGATGTCAGAGGCCCCATTATTTTTCCAATACGCCAAAGCGGCTCATATTTTAAAACAAGTTGATAAGTGAGTGACGGAACGGCCATTTTGAAGTAAAAACAATTGAAACCAAATCTTTCTATTATTTCTACTATACTTAAGCTAGAGCGGATAATTTTTCCACATTATTTCAAAATTATGGGATAATGGTTACAGTGAGCATAAACAAACCATATATTTTTGGAATCAGGAGAAAAAGCTCTTCTCAATAAACTAAAAATTTACAGGGTGTTCTATTTAAAATAACAAAGCTGATGTTCATTTTTCCAATTTCCCATGTTCATATGTTTTTTTTGATAACAAATTCTGACGATTCAGACTGAATCCTAAAACTTTTGTGTGTAAAATTTTTTGATATCTTGAAAAATAAACCGTATAGACCCCGTTCAAAATATAACTGAACACCCTGTACATATGTAGAAAGACAAGGAAAACTCTATGATTTCTAAAGCAAAACCCCTATTTAAAAATATTAAGACAGAAAAATTTGATGAATGCAATAATAAAATAAAGAGAAAACAATGTCACGATTATATTTGTTCTGCGTGTTTTAAGGAAAACGAGGTTTGAACCTTTAATTCATGAAAACAAACAACACTTGGCGATCGTCCAATTTTCTCGATCGGCAGTCAATAACGTCCTGCGGCCGACGGTTAATGTTAGATATCACTAAATTTACGAATGATGATGATATAACGTCACAACAGTAGGTTCCAACACGTCTTCATTATCAGCTGATTTTAATCGTAATATATCCAATTTATTAAATAATAAGAATATACAGATGTAGCATATAATAACACTGCAACAAATGTACTTACAATTGTTTAGTTCTCTCTCGGAACAGAATGTAGCAAGGCAGTCGTTATTTCAGGAAATAAAACATATACAGGGAGGAGTTATCTTTCAACTTCAATCGGAAGTTATTCTCCTACGGGAGTGGAAAACTGAATGTCAAACAGGACCAAATGCCCAAATTTTATTTTTACTGAATTGCAAAATAGGGCCACACGTAGCTTTAACATAATATTACATCATATCGCGGAATATATGTTCAAGAAAGTTCGTGTAAGCAATGATAATGCCTAAGTAGCTGAAACATTTGGCATAATGGGCATTCAGCGTCGAGTATTTAAAGCTATATGTGACAGAAAATCTAGCTCCGAAAAAACAATAAAAGTTATACTGACTTGAGACTGTACGAGTAATCAATCAAAAAAACGACTAATCTGTTATTACATATTATACCATTCTATAAATGTATGTACTTATGATGTAACTAGTCATAAGCAAAAAGGTGGAGGGTTTTACACAACAATGACAACACAACAATGATAGATTAGAACACCTTTTTGTAGTAATGTAAAGTTCCAAAAATAAATCCATTATTAGTGCATGTTTTATGCTTCCTAAGTCACACCCACATCTACGAGGTGCCTATATTAGAGGGTGATTATAATTTACCAGATGCATCTTATTCAGAGTGTGGGCTGTTGGTCTACTACCTTCCTATTTCGCCAATAAATAAAAATATTGCTGGTGATAAACTTTTTATTGACAATTATCATCATATTTGATATAATATAAGTGTGTATACTGATAGCAATTTAGAATATAATGTTCAATACTAAGATTTTCGTAATTGTGACTTATTTGATACGAACAACTTCTTTGTCTCTCTGGATTGGGATTCTAATATGGGTGATACAGATGTTGACTTTATTTGTAAGAGATTGTATAACAGTATATTCCACGAATTTGCTATGTTTGTAGATCTGAAGACATTCAGGAAACTAATAATTGATAAAAAGACAATTTATTTTCAATACAAGCGCACTGGCAGTACGTATTACTACAATTTCTCTCTGAACTCAGAACAAAGTGTAAATAAGCTCATAATCAGTGTTATGATAATTATATTAATGGAATAGTTTAGAAGCACCTGAGCAATATCCGGCGAATCACAGACGATACCCACAATTATGCATTTTGGAGAGAATACCAGCTCCTGTGGACAAGAGACAGTTAAACTGTTTGCTAAGTTATTTGCCTCTATTTATTCCGAAACCGCTTATGATACTCCCATATATGTCACTACATCCAAAATCGTTGGTAAATTAGTAACAATGCAGTTGTCTGCAACGTATAAGGGTATAATTGTAAAGGCGCAGCATGGTTTTTGCCCTGGTAGATCTACAACTACAAACCTTCTGGAATACCAACTATCTAACCACATGTCCTAAGAGTTGTTTCAAGTAGATATCAAATACAATTATTACTAAAGCCTTCGATAGTCTAAATCACTCTTTGTTGTTGGCCAAATAGTGGTAATGCAATAAAATGGCTGGAGAATTTCCTAGATGGTCGTTACCACTGTGGTCCTGTTCTTTTTAAACTCTTTACAAACTAAATGGGTGAAAATCTGGATTCAGGCCTTTTTTTGTTTGCCGACGATCTGAAGATGTATCGAGTAATAAAGAATAATAAAGATTCACTTGTGCTTCAACAGAATGTATATAGATTGGTTGAATGGTCAACCCTGAATGGTCTTCACTTGAATAATTCCAAGTGCTCTATAATTACCTTCTTATCCTTAAATTACTAGATAGCATATTTGTTTGCCTTTGTTTGGACTTTGGCTTAGTGGTATAGTCTCCTTACTACGCAACCCATGTTGCATCTATCGAAAGGGTCCAGGAGAAGTTATTATATATTTTGTGATATATTGCTAGGGTCCTTTAAGCATTGATTAAGAGGATTAAATTGATAATTTGTGGTAAAATTTAATGTATTGTTAGTTCATCTGCCATCTTACTTTATTTGTTTAAATATATAAATAAATAAATACGACCATAAAATGCAAGCTCCCTTGAATGATAATGAAACCTATAAACCAATTAACAATAACCTAACCAATACATTTTAAAAACAAAATAACGATTTAATAAAATTTTGGGAAGACAAAAATTATATCTCACCAAATAACGCAAAAAATCTAAAATTAATAATGCACAAACTCCAAAGATTTATGGGTTGACAAAATTTCACAAACTCGGAATACCTATGCGCCCAATTGTCTCTTGTGTTTAATCTCCATTACATAATTGGTTAAAATTCCTAAAAATCATCTTAAGCAATATAACAAACAAAACCAACTCTTATATTAAGAATTCATACGATTTGAAGGAAAAAATAAAAAATATTAAGTTACCAAATAAATACGTACTAATCTCATTAGCCGCTTTGGACATAATAACACAAAAATGGGATGAAATTAAGCAATATACTGACATTCTGCTAAATAAATTTCTTAAAGCTACAGAACTTGCCCTAACAACTACATATTTCGTGTTTAATAACACATTTTATAACTAGTAGGTTGTGCCATCAGATCATAAATATCAAGTGTAATCGCTCAAATTGTGTTAAAAGGCCTAGAGAACGTCATATCTAAGCTCAAATACCAACTCTCATTCAAATCATTTAATTCATTTCACCCCAAAATTCAATTTACATTAGAGTCCGAAAAAAACAGCACCTTAAATTTCTTAGATTTGTCTGTACATCAATGGTATACTAAAGAAACATGGTCTGGTAGAGATCTTAATTACTTATCACAGCACCCTATATCTCAAAAAAGAATCGCAGTGATGTGGTCGTGGTTAGCTGATAGAACTTAAAAATTAAGTGACTTACAATATCAAAATAAAGTAACCAAAAAATAAAAACACCTATAAAATACCAGATATAATATAGTAGCCGAAAACAGTGTTTGCAGTCCCGTCCAACAGAATGTTCATATTTTGGGTACATATTTTATATTGCGTATTGTTTTTATCAATTTTTACTTCCCTCGTAAAAGCGAAGTATTATAATCGTGAAAAAATCTCCCTTCGAATTTTTTTCAGATCTTTACAGTCCCTGGATGCCTAAAAACATATGTCGGTCTGTCTGTCGGTCTGGCTGTTCGCCTTACTACTTACCCGGTTGAGATCAAATTTTCGTCAAAACTTAAGGGCCATATGGGGATGACCTGGTAACATTTTGACAAAAATCCAATGTGATAAAACAAAATGACGACCTAGTGAGGTGTTAAAAAAATTATAACTAAAAAATGTATCTCAAATTTTGCACAAAAATCAACTATTATGTAAGAATCAACTGGTAAAACTTTGGTATGAATTCAAGATTGCGGAACAAAATGGCGGCTTAAGAAGATATTTAAAAATTTAGCCTGAAAACACTACATAATGGGCTGATTTCAAATTGTGTGCCATATCTAATTGTGGTATACAGAAACGAGTAAAACTGTAGTGCTAATTGAAGATGGCGGAACAAAAAGGCGTATTTAGTACTAATTCAAGAAGGCATAACAAATATTTGTAATCGTAAAAAAATCACCTTCTTTGGTTTATATATTTTCAGGTTTTAGTGCCCATAGATCTAAAAAAATATGTTATATCAATCCATCGTCGGTCCATCTGCCCGTTTGTCTGTCTGCCTGTCAGTTCGTGGTATAGTTTAACAACTACTCATCAGATGGTCTTCAAATTTTAGTCAAAATTTAATGATCATATGGGGATAACCTTGTAATATTTGTTAAAATTCAAATATTCCGGAATAAGATGGCGGCCTAGTGAAACGTTAAAAAATTATTACTAAGAAAACTAATTATCCAATTTCCTCAAATTTTGCACAAATCTCAAGTGTTACATAGGAATGAACCGGTAATATTTTGGTATGAATATAAAATTTCATAATTTTTTGCAAGCATAAAGTATGATATCGAGAAAAACTAGTAGAGCTGTGGTACCTACTTTTCTTCCATCGTAAAAGGGAAATAATGTAATCGGAAAAATTATCTTCAGAGGTTTCTTTAGCTTTTAACGTTTCAGGGCCCCTAGATCCCGCAAAACACATTTTCTCAATTCCGTCGGTCTGTCTGTGTTTTCGAGGCATAGCTAAAAAACTCCTTACCCGATTGACTTCAATTTTTGACCAAACATGCAAATATTTATTAACTAAAATCATAACAAAGCGCTTTCGGCTTTCGCCATCTTGAGTGCTACTTGTCAGGGAAGCACAGGTTACATTAAAAAAAGGGAGCATACATAAACAAGAACAACAAAATAAACATTTAAAAATGTCACATCACAATACTTAAATACATTTAAAATTTAAAAGGGAGTGGTTTTTTAACCCTTTTAGGCCATCTAGTCAAACATTGTTAATTTGTATAACGTGCTGTTGATCATTTGCCATGTAGCACGTTATTTTTGTAGTCACAACAATTAAATAAAATAGTTATACATAGACATAGATATAGTCTTTATTGGCCATATTTGTTTACAAAAAACAATGATAGCCCGTCATAAGAAATAGTTAAAACAGTACGAACATGTAAAATATAATACGACAAGAAATAGTTTAAAGTAATTCAAAATAAAATTTCATGTGTACCATAGTTCAGTTTAAAACTAAGAACTTTATGTGGCTGTTTTTACATAAAACATATTTTTTTTACGATATTGATATAACAATAAATTGAAGATTAGGCGTATATGCGATTGAAAAAATGGTCGGTAAATATACGCCATATAGCTTTAAATAATTAATTGTATATTTTTAGTCTTTAGAATTTAGTGATGCAGTTTATGTCGGTAATAAGATGCAACTTACTGTTAATCAATGGTATGTGATGGCTATCGGTCCTAACAAAAGAATTTTGGATCATGCTGTGGCCGAATCTAAAAGCTGCTGTACTGAAAGAATTGGCAATTTCGGGGATGACTCTGGCATCATATTTGTCGTAGAATCCCTTTTTTAAAACCCTGAGTTCAAATGCATCCATTACTTCTGGTCCAAGAACGATTGGCAGAAATTCCCTTGGAAATAGAAAATGATGTAAAAAGAGCTTTAATAAATAAATATATATATACATATATATATATATATATATATATATATATATATATATATATATATATATATATAGTGAAACCTCTCAACAACGGACAGTAGCCGTGCCGCAGAAACTGTCCGTTGTGGGGAGTGAACAAATTAAATACCAATGTAATTTTATTTAAAACAATATTTTATTTTTAAGAAAAAAAATAATATGTTTAGTACAAATTATTAATACAATTGTTACTACGTATACACGAACATCATTTACATACATATATGGATATGATGCACTCACATACACTCATGTTAGAATTTTCGGTGAAAAACTTTCATCAATTTCTGAATATGAAGTTAAGTCGAAAGAGAATACATGACATAATTCCGACAAGGGCACATCATCTTCACTATCGTAGCCAACGTTTTCCTCGAGAATTTCGTCGAATCCAGCTTTGCGGAAGCAGTTAATGATGGTCTTGGATTCGACTTTTTCCCATGCAGCAACAATCCAAATCACTTACAATATTTATGGATTTCTCCAATTGTTCGGTAGATTCAGATTACTCCATGGATGACAAAAGTCGCTTGATCAAAAACTTTCTGTAGTGGTTTTTAAAATTTTGAATCACGCCCTGGTCCATTGGCTGGCAATGTGATCTCGTAATTAGCGGTAAAAAATTATTTTAACATTTTTTAACTCCAGTTTTGGGTGAGAGACATTTCGGTTTTGTCTTTGCATTTTTCGGCCAAATTTCATCAACCAATCCGACATTATATCCCTTCTCACCCATGCTTTCTTGTTACAGTACCATTCAAGGGCAGTTTTTCCACGCTTGATCCTTCAAAACAACGGGGTTTTTTACTTTTTCCAATCACCAGTGCATTTTCTTTTTCTCCATTCATAGAGGAACAGAGTAAAATAGTGAGTCTCTCCTTGGACGCTTTCCCGCCAGCATATGCTTCGCCTTTTAAAGAAAACGTTTTATTTCGCAAGGAGCGGATAAAAGGTCATCGGCGTTATAAATGTTTCTCGGTGCGTAGTTTTAGCACATAATTTCGTCCGCCAATCAGTTACCAGAAACAAGTCTACAGCCGCTGTTTCGCCACAGATGGATTTGAAAGAGATATTAATTTAATTTAATCCTTTAAAATCATCAACTTCAAGATTCTTCGCAATTTCTTGTGCTTTTTCCTTTATTATTGTACCGAATATTGAAATGTTTTTGGAGCGTACTTTACAATACTAAACGTAGACAATTTGGTCTATGGCAGCACCCTCAGTTTTCGCAAATTTCTTTTTCTCTTTCGTGTTCCTGCTCTCGGCGAATATTGTTATATACCGCTATATATATATATATATATATATATATATATATATATATATATATATATATATATATATATATATATATATATATATATATATATATATATATATATATATATATATATATATATATATATATATCACCATCAGCAGCAAAACTGATATTGGTACACCCCTGCGATCACGATTTCTGGGCTCTTACCCTTATCAGGCAGGCTTGATGATGATGATGAATGATGAAAGTCCATTTTTGGTAATTTTTCGATTTAAGTCTTTTTTAAGGAGTTCTTATCTTTTGGCACTACCATAAACGGAAATATTGATAGGAGTCACACTAAAATAATGTATTTTAAATATGGAGTACTCGTGAAAAATGATGAAAGTCCATGTGAAATATGAAATAACGATGAGAGTCCAACTATTCGATTCTGTTTATTTCCAAATAGGCAATTAAATTACGCGTAGTTTTATGTCTGGGGTTAGTGTATAGGTACGTTTTGAGGTGAAAGAAATTGTTTAGGTGTCTGTAAAATGCAGGAAAGAAAACAAAAAATATATGGATGAGTGTTGTGAAGAAACTAAGGGTACAAAGCCACGAAACAGGACCGGATTGTCAGTATAAACGATATAAGTGCTTCTCAAAAATTAGCGACAATAATAGAAGGAAAATACTTAACAAGTTTAATAACTTCGATGAACAAAAATCCCACATGGCAGGTCAGTTGTGCCTGTTAACAGACGAAGACCAGGTACTTAGGTTCAGGCAGTATGTCTACAGAATGAGAATCAGCTCAAAAGATAATGATAATATAGTGAACATTCGGGGACGTTACACAGCCTTTATTTCACTGCAACGAGTAACTGCTCGCATATTACAAACGATTTAAACTAGTCGAAAAGTTAGTGAAAAGACTCCCAAAGATAACAGGGGTCATCATAAAAACAGGCCACATAAATTTACAGAGACGAAGGTCAATTAAGTATGTGAGCACATTTTATCATTTAAGTGTCGATCTAGCCACTTTAGCCTAACTAATAGTCATATACAGCGTTTCTAAAATATACGAGCTATTTTAAAATAAATATCCTGAGGCAAAAATATCAAACAATTGCTAGAGGGAGATTTTTAATGAAAAATTTAACATTAGCTTCGGTTACCCAAGGTCAGACATATGCTCCAAATGCATGAATGTTTTCATTCCGTTTGTACATCCATTCACTGCTGTCATTATGAAAGGAACAGTTTTGTTGATATTTCATCAAAATCACATTAGCTTCTAGTATTAGAGATTGCAAATATTCCTTTTGTACTCCCACCCTAAGCCGAAGGTTACATCTGAGCGGCTGTTGATATTTTCCAGATGTTACTGTTGTTGTATTAATTCCTCTTGAGTTTTTGTACTTTTACTGTTCGGTTACTACGGATTGTTACTTAAAACTGTTAGGTTAGGTTTTTAGGTTTGTCGATTATTGTCTTCAATACTGTTGGTAGATTTGATAATTCGCCCTTTTTATTTATATCACCTTTTATTTCGATTTTTATATCTTCAGGGATTATTGTGGGCTGCTGTATACTGGCAGTCTCCCTACACCCTTCGAAATTTATTTGTCGCCGGTTTCCTGATTTAGGAATAGGGCCGAGGTTATCTGGTTGTTTTTGATTCTAGTATATTATCTTCTACGTTTGCTTGTATTCGCCTGTTAGTTTGCTCCACGTCAAGAAGTGGTATATACTCCGTGGCTTTTCAAATTCATTTTTTTGTGTTTTCAAGTAATTTACCTATGGTTGTTTGTAGTTTATGTACTTTTTGTATATTGTGTTTTTAAGAATTCTTCCAATTTTGTCTGTTGTGCCTAGACTACTTGTTGCCCTCCCGGTTTGTAATTTTTAGTGTTCATTGTTCGGGAACCCTGTACATTAATAGCTTTATCTGTGGTGCGATTGCTGTAGCCATTTTTCTTCAAAGTACCATATACTACATTAACTTCGTTTTGTCTCGTTTGTGTTTTAGTTAATCTCACGGATCTCGATATTAGAGCATCTATTAGTCACAACATGAATTTGCTGGGTGATGGTTTGATCTTGCATTTAAATATCTATCGGAATATGTTGGTTTTCTATAAACGGTGTATTCGAAATATTCGTTAAGCAGTTTTGAGACTAGAACATCTAAAAGTGGATGTTTGTTGTTTTCGTCTAACTCTATTGTATACACGCCAGAGCATTGAATTTACGTCAGAAAATTTTCTAGCTCTGTATGGCCATGTTGCCATATAATAAATATGTCATCCACATAACGAATCCACAACTAGTGATGATAGTGAGGATCCCATTAGAGCCCCATAAATCTACATAAATTGACATATATATTAAATTTTAAAATAATAAGACGCTCACAGCATTAAAACATATCGGACAAATACAAACGAACTGTGGCATAAATTTCAGAACTAGATAAAACCCCAGAACTAGATATAACTTATTACCTCATTGAAAAGCTGAGTTAATTTCCTATCAATTTGGCTGTACACTTTTATTTCATCACCCTTAATAATTGTGGGGGAGCTGTTGGCCTACGAAAAATTTAAATCGCTATTTCTTCTAAAACCCTTGTCCGATTTAAATGAGCTTAGGCTTATTTAAAAACGACTTTCAAGCTGTTTTACGATTCGAGTGGTGCTCCTAGTTTTTCACCAACTGATCAGATGGCGTTGTTTATAACAATTACAGTTTTTTCCAATTTTCTTAGAATTTGTAAATGGAAGGCTATACTTCTCTTACACTAGTAATAAAGAATAATAAAATACCGTTTTGACGGAAACAGCGCATCGACATCTTTAGGGCACTGCCCCTTTCCTCTCCTTTTAGTGACGCCCCTGAAAATCTCGATTACGGCACACAAATCACATGATATCTGTAGGTTGATGTGGGCCTCTGAGAGAAATCTCATTAGTTTAGCTAGCGAGCCAAAAGATCAGCCTAATACAAGATATGGACTGTTGACCTTAAATTACATTTTAAAGACCTTATTTTTAGACGAAGAAGAAATATATTGTTTTTTCGTTAAGATTATCGGACTATAATTTTTCAATAAACTAAAACAATTTTTTTTAATTAGAAAAGCATTACTTTTACTTGACCCTCGGTCGATGTGTTTTAGAATTACTCCGATATCCTCTTAAAAATGATATTAAGCAATTGCTAATAAAAAAAAACTAAAAATCTCTAATATTCCAAAGGTTTCCGTTGTTTAGGATGCATCGGTTTAGCCTTCAGAAATTCAATGAAACAGCAGTTTCAATTTCTGCCTTTTGTCAGTCAGTATTTTTTAAATATTTTGTTTTTTCTGTTTCAAAAAAGTTTGCTTTTGTTTATTGTAAAACTGTAGATTTTCCAATAATCTTAACGAAAAAACAACATATTTTTACTCGAGTTATTTTTCCTTCGACGAAAAATAAGGCCTTGAAAATTCGAGGCATTTTTAAGGTCAATCAATTATCTTTTGGCTCGTTAGCTAGACTAATGAGGTTGCTATTAGAAGCCTATAACGACCTATAAAATTGCAGATATCATGTGATTTGTGTGCCGTAATCGAGATTTTCAGGGGCGTCACTAAAAGGAGAGGAAAGGGGCAGTGCCCTAAAGATATTCGGCAGTAGGCTAATTCACTTATTTGGCAATAGCTTGGCAAATTAAAAAAGATGTCGATGCGCTGTTTCCGTCAAAACGGTATTTTATTATTCTTTATTACTAGTGTAAGAGAAGTATAGCCTTCCATTTACAAATTCTAAGAAAATTGGAAAAAACTGTAATTGTTATAAACAACGCCATCTGATCAGTTGGTGAAAAACTAGGGAGCACCACTCGAATCGTAAAACAGCTTGAAAGTCGTTTTTAAATAAGCCTAAGCTCATTTAAATCGGACAAGGGTTTTAGAAGAAACAGCGATTTAAATTTTTCGTAGGCCAACAGCTCCCCCACAATTATTAAGGGTGATGAAATAAAAGTGTACAGCCAAATTGATAGGAAATTAACTCAGCTTTTCAATGAGGTAATAAGTTATATCTAGTTCTGGGGTTTTATCTAGTTCTGAAATTTATGCCACAGTTCGTTTGTATTTGTCCGATATGTTTTAATGCTGTGAGCGTCTTATTATTTTAAAATTTAATATATATGTCAATTTATGTAGATTTATGGGGCTCTAATGGGATCCTCACTATCATCACTAGTTGTGGATTCGTTATGTGGATGACATATTTATTATATGGCAACATGGCCATACAGAGCTAGAAAATTTTCTGACGTAAATTCAATGCTCTGGCGTGTATACAATAGAGTTAGACGAAAACAACAAACTTCCACTTTTAGATGTTCTAGTCTCAAAACTGCTTAACGAATATTTGGAATACACCGTTTATAGAAAACCAACATATTCCGATAGATATTTAAATGCAAGATCAAACCATCACCCAGCAAATTCATGTTGTGACTAATAGATGCTCTAATATCGAGATCCGTGAGATTAACTAAAACACAAACGAGACAAAACGAAGTTAATGTAGTATATGGTACTTTGAAGAAAAATGGCTACACAAATCGCACCACAGATAAAGCTATTAATGTACAGGGTTCCCGAACAATGAACACTAAAAATTACAAACCGGGAGGGCAACAAGTAGTCTAGGCACAACAGACAAAATTGGAAGAATTCTTAAAAACACACTATACAAAAAGTACATAAACTACAAACAACCATAGGTAAATTACTTGAAAACACAAAAAAATTAATTTGAAAAGCCACGGAGTATATACCACTTCTTGACGTGGAGCAAACTAACAGGCGAATACAAGCAAACGTAAAAGATAATATACTAGAATCAAAAACAACCAGATAACCTCGGCCCTATTCCTAAATCAGGAAACCGGCGACAAATAAATTTCGAAGGGTGTAGGGAGACTGCCAGTATACAGCAGCCCACAATAATCCCTGAAGATATAAAAATCGAAATAAAAGGTGATATAAATAAAAAGGGCGAATTATCAAATCTACCAACAGTATTGAAGACAATAATCGACAAACCTAAAAACCTAACCTAACAGTTTTAAGTAACAATCCGTAGTAACCGAACAGTAAAAGTATAAAAACTCAAGAGGAATTAATACAACAACAGTAACATCTGGAAAATATCAACAGCCGCTCAGATGTAACCTTCGGCTTAGGGTGGGAGTACAAAAGGAATATTTGCAATCTCTAATACTAGAAGCTAATGTGATTTTGATGAAATATCAACAAAACTGTTCCTTTCATAATGACAGCAGTGAATGGATGTGCAAACGGAATGAAAACATTCATGCATTTGGAGCATATGTCTGACCTTGGGTAACCGAAGCTAATGTTAAATTTTTCATTAAAAATCTCCCTCTAGCAATTGTTTGATATTTTTGCCTCAGGATATTTATTTTAAAATAGCTCGTACATTTTAGAAACGCTGTATATGACTATTAGTTAGGCTAAAGTGGCTAGATCGACACTTAAATGATAAAATGTGCTCACATACTTAATTGACCTTCGTCTCTGTTAATTTATGTGGCCTGTTTTTATGATGACCCCTGTTATCTTTGGGAGTCTTTTCACTAACTTTTCGACTAGTTTAAATCGTTTGTAATATGCGAGCAGTTACTCGTTGCAGTGAAATAAAGGCTGTGTAACGTCCCCGAATGTTCACTATATTATCATTATCTTTTGAGCTGATTCTCATTCTGTAGACATACTGCCTGAACCTAAGTACCTGGTCTTCGTCTGTTAACAGGCACAACTGACCTGCAATGTGGGATTTTTGTTCATCGAAGTTATTAAACTTGTTAAGTATTTTCCTTCTATTATTGTCGCTAATTTTAATAAGAAGCACTTATATCGTTTATACTGACAATCCGGTCCTGTTTCGTGGCTTTGTACCCTTAGTTTCTTCACAACACTCATCCATATATTTTTTGTTTTCTTTCCTGCATTTTACAGACACCTAAACAATTTCTTTCACCTCAAAACGTACCTATACACTAACCCCAGACATAAAACTACGCGTAATTTAATTGCCTATTTGTAAATAAACAGAATCGAATAGTTGGACTCTCATCGTTATTTCATATTTCACATGGACTTTCATCATTTTTCACGAGTACTCCATATTTAAAATACATTATTTTAGTGTGACTCCTATCAATATTTCCGTTTATGGTAGTGCCAAAAGATAAGAACTCCTTAAAAAAGACTTAAATCGAAAAATTACCAAAAATGGACTTTCATCATTTTTTCGTGTGCTCTTTAAGTGTTTTCTAACAAAAGAAAAACCTAGATAATTTACAGCCAAGCGGTTTGAAATTTCTTTCAATTGTTAGTGTCTTTTAAGCATTAGTAAGTAAATATCCTATCGAAAGATTTAATGCAATCAATAATCAAATGCCAAATTGGATTTCAATCCCTCTATTCACTCAGTGAGCAACCAAAGACCATTTCTATGTAGACATACAAAAGATCCTAATAAAAAACTATATCCAAAGAAATCGAAAAAAGACCAACGAAATCTAGAAGAAGTTGAATAAAAAAACTCCAAGATACTAGAGAGAAATATAACACGAAAGACCAATCAACAAAATAATTTTATCCCCTAGATTAACTCCGAAACTTGTAAAAACAGACAACATTGTAAATATAAAATACATAACCAGACTATATATAAGAAGAATATCAGAAATCACTCTTTAAAAACAAGTAATAACAAAAATACTTTCCAGAGGTTTCTTACTAAAAGCTCGAATCCATATTCAAAATTTGACGGACAACCTTTCAATATCTTTTAACTTTGGAGTGGCAATAATAGCACCCATGATTTCATCCTTTACAATGACCTCCAACCCATAGCCATAGCCCAAGAAGTCAAAACCTTAGAAACTCAATACAAATGCCATAAAAAACGATCTAAGCTAACCCTACTTTGTTAGCCTACAAAACTTCGACAAAAGCCTCCAACATAGAGACCCAAATGAGGAGTATTAAATGGCCTACTAAGCATTATAAAAACCACATTTTTCTCTAAAAAAAGTCGAAACAAACAAGATTAGCCCAGAGCTTAATAATTTATTTCTCGACTTCAACCATTTTCTCACAGCTAGAATTTCTAGACCAAATAAACCAGGTACTTACAGTAGTCGTTGAAATAAAATTGACCTAGAGACGCATTAAAATTCACAAAACTAAACACTCTTCACACAACAGCCTTACAAAAACGACGAAATATGATGGACATGCTAGACATCAACTTGTATATAGGTACCATAGAAGATTTCGCAAAATATTATGACATTATTAAGATTAACAGCTGCTTTTTAAACTATACACTAGTATTTATTCTACAATATCTGAATCCCATTCTAACATTTTTTTTTGGTAGTTTCACCTTTTCTCAGTATCAACTTCTAATCGCCCAACAATTATTCCACCTGCTCCCTATATAGTCACAAATGGCCATTTATATCACTACATGAACTTGCCTTGCAGACAAAGTGAAATTTAATTTCCTATGTTATAATAACATGTTTCTATATATATTTATATATATATATATATATATATATATATATATATATATATATATATATATATATATATATATATATATAACCTTAATCCAGAAAAAGTTCGAAACTCACTCTGTTAGTATGTTTCCAAAAGCAACTAAGATTTAAACACATCCGTGCTCTTTTTTATCACACTGTATGTACCTATATTTATAAACGTGGTGTTGGGCAGGCTATTCTCCATAATCCCAGTACCCGAAATAATGTCAATAAACACTTAGCGGTACCAAGATGAATTTCTAAAAAGATCATTTAAAGGAACAAAATTGGAAAACTATGAAATGTTCAAATATTATATACTATAATTACAACATTTTATTGTAATTATAGTATATTTAACACCTACACTAAATGAGTAATTTAAACATAAAATTTATTATTATTATATTTTCTGTGATAGTCTATACGGGTACCTAAGTACCTAGGGACAATTTATATTTACCTATAATTTTGGTGACAGATATGTAATATTTTTTAAAACAAAAGTGTATGTTGTTGAATTGAATTGAATATATTGAAATTGAAATTACGATTTTCGCGTCTTTAACCCAGCTTGTGGGAGGTGCTTGACCTGAAAGGGTCAGTTCCTTCCTAAAAAGTAGGGGGCTCCTGGCCTGACTCGTCTACGTGGGGGGATAGCACGATGGGCCCCAGCGAGCCTAAGTGTCGGGCTTTCCATCTATGTCTATGTCTACGTCTAACATGCAAGTCCCATTTTAAAAATTAATCGATGATAATTCCAAGATACTTTTTGTATTATATATTTTTTCTGATAAATTATTTACTTCAATATAGTGAAATGGTGGTCATTTTTCACCTACTTTAAAAAAAGCAATATAATTAGTTTTTTGCACACTTAGGGACAATTTGTGTAAATCAAGCCATTTTTTAATCACTCCAACACCCTTTATTGAATTTTCTTTTGTTTCTGCCCAGGTTGTGCCACGAAAGACAATTGCAGTACCATCTGCATATAAAACAATCTTGCCTTCTTACATTCATTTATTGATGTCAGATAAATATTAAGAGTGTCCCGTATTTTTACATGTTGCTGTCTTTTTATAAGATAGTTCTCAAAAACCTTCAATACAGTGACCTTTCACTTTTATTGTGTTGAAGAACATCAAGAAGCTTTTTGTGGGGCAGTGTCAAAGGCCTTTGGCAGATCTGAAACGTTAGACATTTTTCGTCATTAACTAATTTGATTCGAACTTGCTCCGTTAAACAATAAATAGCATCACTCGAATTTTAGCCCTCGGTGAAACCTGAACTGACTTTCTGAAAGCAGATTATTTTCTTTGAAAAACTGTATGTCTTTCTTTCAAGCACTTTTGCAATAATTTGGCAAAGTTAGATATAATTATTATTAATTAGTTTTGGGTTCCCTGATTTTAAAATAGGCGTAATTATACAAATTTTAAATTGTTTAGAGACACTGCCAGTTTCGAAAATAAGATTAAAAATATGTCTCAGGGGAGCAAGCAAGTAAGGATTCAAATGCTTAATGATGCTGACAGTTATCTCATCATGTCCTGGAGCACTATTATTCTTTAAACCATTTATACTTTTAACAAGTTCATTATCACTGATTGGACCGAAGTACATAGATTTGTTAGCAATCTTTACAGGGAATGTTTCGTTGCAATCAGAAATTTTATGGTACATTTGCATCTCCGAGTAATATTTATTACAGAAATCTGCCATATTCTTGTTATTTAAAAACAACGTATTATCATCTGGAATATTAATATTATTATTATTAAGTTTTTTGTTTGCATTTGTTGCATCTGCAATAATTTCATAAGCCTTTTTTAGATTTCGTTTGTTCTGTTCTATTATTGTTTTATAATAAACCTTTTTTATATTGTTGATATATTTTTTTAGTTTATTACGATATGTCTTGTATTCTATTTTTTTTACTATGGTGTAATTTTTAACTAGTTAAGCATCTGGGCTTTATAGAGGCAATTATACCAGCTGAAATCCATGGCTTTATCTTGTTTGTATTGTTTTACCCTAATGATTTTTTATTGTTTTACAAAGTGAATATAAATTGAGAAATTTATCAACACATTTTTGATATGCTATTTGAGGTTCTGTTAGATATACATTATCAAGCCACGTTTCATGTTGAAATAATTGTATCAATTTTTGTTCATCTACCTTAATTATTGTTTTTGTTGTTAGTTTTTTGAATCAGTTTGTGTTGTTTGGAAAATGTTTAGCATAATCGGATAATGGTTAATAATGAGTAATCTATTATGTAGGTATTTAATTTTAAATTGTTTTAGATTTAGATTAATAACCTTTTGATCGGAGTTGTCTAATAAGTTAATACTAATATCTCCTATAAATATCTCAAAATTATTTGATAGGGTTTGAGTAAAATATTGATTCAAATCATTAATAAAGTAGTCAGTTGAACGTTGCGGAGAACGATATACACAAGTAATACTATATGTAATATTTTTAATATCACAATCAATTCTGATAAGGCATTTTCCAGTTGTATTTAAATAAAGTGATTTAACTTCTGCATTTAATTTTGTTTTAATTAACATTAATACAGCATTATTCTTATTTATGTTGCCATTATTGTAATATATTATATATGAGAAAAGTCAGCATATGATTGGCTTACACTTTTTTGAAAAGAAGAACCTATAAAAATGTTTTCTCTTACTTATACTCTTTCAGAATCTTTTTTGTTTCTGTTGAAAGCTTGAATTATTTGGCCATCAAAGAGTGTTTCAATAGACCCTTGTCTTTGACCAAAAAAATGTTTAAAAATAAATTTTTTATTTTCAAACGCCATAAAAAGAAACCTTTACTAAGAATTTCAAATCAATATTTCAATTTTTTCGACAATTATCGTGTATCATACGACACTCTTTACATTTTGCAGGTCGCAACTGTTAAAATTTAATATTTGCTTGCATGCAGCAAGATTTGACGTTAACTTTACAGTGACTTCATACAAGACAGTGTGGCCATACGGCTTGTCACTTTTGATTGGCCGGCTGAAATACGTCACGAAATCCGCCATTTGTTTGCTAAAATTTTGATTGTTTACGTTATGTGCTTATGTGAGAAATCCGTATAAATTGTGTTTTGTTAATTAAATAGCCACATATTTTCGTTATATATTTTCAGTGAAAAGACTAGAACATAAACTTTCCTTATAACTCTTAAAACACTGATTGGTAAGTAAAATAAATATTATAACACCATTTAAAAATTGGCATCAAATGTTCATAGCTAGATTTATCATTTATATTCGCATTACGTCAGATTTTTGCTTTGTCCTAAATTAAAATAAGAAATATAAGGTAAATTAATATTTTGTAGCAAAATTTATGCTTGTTTTTAGCATTATAAATATGCAGTATTAAGTTTATAACATTGTTTACGTTTCCATTCTTTTGTCGATTTTGAAAAGAAATCGTAAATAATTTTAAAATGTACAATCATAAGTAGATCAAATTTATTATTATTACATGGCTAGCTAAACTAATCTTAAGAATAACAAAAGTTCAAGGCTCCATTTTTGATGTCTCACAATGAACGATAATTGAGTTTTAATTTAGTGTGCAAGCATAAATCCATCTTTCTAGATATAAATATTTTTGGCAATAAATAATTGACAAACATAATTTTCATATTAAAGGTCCTACATTTAAAATATCTGTTTTCAGATATGCCAAGGTGTGCCGCTATTGCCTGCACTAATTCTAGTATGAAGGGCTTCCTTATGAAGCATTTTCCGACAGATAGGAAAAGAAGAATGGAATGGGTCATAGCTATGAAATGGGACAAATGGATTCCAATCAAATAGTCTTGTATATGTGAAGTAAGTTTATGCTGAGTTTGGATTTTCTAAGTTCAAAGCGTGATTTACATATATCGGCTCCAAGATTTGACATTTTCTAATAATGTTCATAGCTAGTTTACTTTTATGTGTTGCTATAACTTTTACAGTTTATTTAAGATTATTTATTATCCAGTATTCTGTTACTTATATACCCCTAAATTTTAACCATTATATAATTCAAAATCAAAATTCAATTTCACTTGGTTAACAGCTTTGAATGCCTTTTTTCTGGCTTGTTTATTTTTTGTTTTTATTTATATTTTTGTATTTGTTGACTCTCTTTATTTAATGCTGCTATATGTCTGGATTATTAATTATTATAAATAAAAAATATATCACAAGGCAAAAAACAAGACACATTGGTGACAGTAATAATAACAATAATACAATCTGACGTTACAGAACAGGTAAAATTCATTTTTTTTTGCAGGTGCATTTTGAGCCGCATATGCGGGAAAAGACCAGGGTTGATGGAACCCGTCGTTTAAAACAAAATGCTGTACCTACTCTGTTCTCCTTTAGTAAGCCCAAAACACTTAGAAAACCACCTGCTAAACGTACTCATATTTTTTTGGAAGTGAAGAATGAACTTCCAAATCAGGCTATCGCTTCTACCTCGGGAGCAACCTCATATTCACCAAGTTTTTCCAAAGAACATAAGTGACAGTTCAGGCTCAATAAGTGCTTTGAGTACTCGTCATGATACAAATGTGAAATATTTGGAAGAAAAATTATCTAAATATCATAAGCATTATGGAAGGGCACAGCTTCTAATGAAAAAATATAAAGCACTATTGATTAAGACAAAACTAAATAATGATGTCTTATAAGTTCATTTATTTCGTTTTATCAATCATCATTTACGTCTTAACGTCTTGTGCCCCATCTTTAGCATTAGTTTTATTTTCAGAATTAGCTTTGTGAATACAATGAGGAGATATGGCCCTATAGTTTTTTTTCTTTTTATCTGTTTTTTGTTGGTTTAACTCAAAGTTACAAGTGTTGAAGATGTATATATTCGATA
The DNA here is from genome assembly GCA_030620095.1 of Kuschelorhynchus macadamiae. NCBI lineage: Eukaryota > Metazoa > Arthropoda > Insecta > Coleoptera > Curculionidae > Kuschelorhynchus > Kuschelorhynchus macadamiae. The sequence goes on along the minus strand of JAUTXW010002837.1, from coordinate 38,017 downwards.
TGTAACAAAAAATAAATTTGCTTAAGGAATACTTAATTGTAGTTTGTTTTTATACTTTTTTATTAACGGCAATGCAGTAAAATGTGAAATTTGGTCAGGCCCTAGAAGTATAAAGTTCCTATCATTTCATATAGTTTTTTATGTTAAAAAATGTGTCCTTACGAAGATACAAACTTAATTATGGAATGATATAGAACTTATTACCATTTGTTAGAAAAAAATGCTTGTATTTTGCTTCTAAAAGATACATATTTTCCATCATTTTTATGAGAAAGTAAGTAGTTTTCAAAGGTTTTAGATAACACTAAAATTTACAGAAAATACCTTTATCCAAAACAGTTTCATGACAAAAAGTGCACACATTGCAATAAATTTACAAAGTGAGCAGCTGGTAGTAACATTGCCTTAGCAACAGATAACAGTAAAGTCACTAGATGGAAGGAAATTAATAAATTTTATGTTTAGTTCAAATCATATATTGTACTTTCAATGACTCGGTCTTGTTTTTGCTTTTATTCAGCTCTATATATTAAATCAAAATATTCAATGCTGCTGCTCACTCACATATTATTGTGATAAAACTACTTTACTCTAAAAGTGGTTATTTACTATACAAATTCTAACTTTATTTAAACAAACAAATATTTGTATGTAGTAATAGAGTATCAACTCTTTTTAGCCAAAAATCCACTAACAATATTTTAACTTGGGAGGGTCGATAATATGTAATATACAAAAATAAAACAAGATGTCAAAATGTGACAATTATATTATGATTTTAAATACAATATTTTTACATAGTCTTAGCTCAATTCAGTTCACACTATTCTTGTTTGGGAGGGTCGAGATGTTATTATACAAAAATAAAATGACTCGTAAAATGGCAAGTTGAATGTGGTACTTAATAATTATATAATGATTTTAAACAATGTAATTTATAAAATTACAAATTGAAGTTGCCTAAAGTTTATTTTCAACAAAATCTGCATGTAAACAAAAGTTACCTTATTTAAAGGCAAAAAGCCTTTAAATAAGGGTGTCCAATTACAATACAATTTTAAGGAAACTTGTAAATCCGCATTGCTTGCTCAACCAATTTTATTTACATGCAGGTTCTCTTGAAAATAAATAGACTAGATCAGAACACAATAAATGGATTAAGTTTATAAAAGCCGTTAGGAAAACATAAGAGTAAATAGATATAGCACACATAAGGAAAATGCAAATACAAAATAACATATATTTTTACCAGAGATATTTAAAATTAAAAAAATTTAAACAAAACGAGAGACTTTAATAATTTTATTAAAATGTTTACTAATATATCCAACATATAACCTAATTTAGACACTTTGAATTGAAACTTGCATCCCAAGTTTTTCATCTTCTAGAATTAATAAAAGCATAACAAACACTTCTGAGGATCTCCGTAGGTATCACATTTTCCTGAGCCAAAACAATAAACAACTTTAATACACAACACTCCCAACAATAACAAAAATAAAGCACTTTGGAACGTCCAGAGGTGGTAAATGATATTAAAAAAAATAAAAACTTGTTACTATTAACACTCTCGTACCATTCTTTTTTTAGAATAAAAGCTTTATATTTAATGTAAATGCGATATTTATTGCATTCTCCCATATAAGCCTACACAAAATTTGCAAACAAATGGCGGCTGGTCTTGTATGTCCACACTGTCTTGTATAAAGTCACTGTAGTTAACTTAGGTCTACATACTTAAACATTTCTATGTTTAATGCGCATTTGAAGGCTACTGGACAACTAACAGTAAAATATATTTCTTATTCACTAAAAAGATTTAAGAGTTAGACCAGCTAATTGGTATGGTGGTAACTAAAACTGTTAGTTTACCAGTTGTACTTTGCTTATGTCACTGTCATTTTGTAATTTATCCATTATGTAATTCTATGTTCAATTGTTGCTTATGTCATTTTAAACCTATATCTATCAAGTTAGCCCTGGTCTAAATTTAAATCTCTTATTATGTGGGGATTATGTTTTAAAGAGATAAATAAAATTGCTAATTATGTCGGGCCGCCGCGCCGCGGACTGGCAACTTTGGCGGTGATGTAAATTGACATCAAAGGAAATCTGTCTTATGTATCTCAATTTTACTAAAAGACAGCAACGGTAGGATTCATTTAAGGGGTCTTTTATTTTCTCTTTGTTGGATTATTTTTGTTGTACCCAAAACTAACTATAAAATGAAATTATGTTTAAAGCAAAGTTGTAGAGAAAGTGTCAATGCAAATGAAAAAAATTCGAGAAACTTAAACATATGTTGTAAACGGGAATTATTCAACAGTCTATTAATAAATAAGCTTTTTATTTTTACAGGCTTTGCTGAATTAAAATTATACTAAGATATAATGTAAGCTTTGTTTAAACTCACTAAATATTGCGTCAGAGCAAGAAATGCTTTGCGATTTAACTCTTTAAGTCAAGTGAATTTCTTTGCAGAATAGAATTAAATTTTAGATATTTTATTTTACCTATATGTTATATGTTGTATAACTGAATAGACGATCCTTCTAGTCTCTTGATACACTCTTTCGTCACTCCAATGGGGATTGATTTTTGCCAGTACATTAGCCACTTTGTTGTGAAATCTTACAAAAAGGATATGCATTGCAACCAAACCGGGATTTTCACCAATTCTAGCATCTCCGGATTGTAGACATTCTTCTGAAATGACTCCAGACCTACAAATTTCTATTCCGGGCAAGTCTGGGATGTTTAAAGATTCTTGACTAGACGGCCTACCATAGAAAATGTTGCCTAAAAACAATAACCCCCGTATTCACTAAAAAGATTTAAGAGTTAGACTAGTTGCCATGGTACTTAAAACTCTTAGTTCACCATTTATGTTTCGCTTATGTCACTGTCATTTTGTAATTGTGACATTTAGAAAAATTATTTGTTCAATTATCCAGAATGTCATCTTAAACCTATAACTGTCAAGTTAGACCTGGTCTAAATTTAAACTTCTTTAGTGAATACGGGTGTAAACATTTTGTCCACGTTGAAGCTATAAAAATAATAGATGTTCTAGACGGCTTTTTAAATTTGCTTTTTTTCTAATTTGAGGCAGTTAATGAATATGTTAAGAAAATATATAATGTTATGCAAACACTCTTTTTATATATATAATATATATATATATATATATATATATATATATATATATATATATATATATATATATAATATATAAGATAGGTATAGGACATTGAACATAAAATATGTTTAGAATCTCCTAAAGAATCCAAAAATTAAATAATATCCGGGGTGTTGCATTTGAAATAAGAAAGTTGGCATTGACCACTGTTACAGGACACACCCTGTATAAAAAGTTTTTATTGGAGAAAATGAGCAACTAAAAATACCAATCGACGGGTCCAAGCGTTTTTCCGAACACGCCCCCATTTATTTATTATCGAATTTATTCCATTTGGCTGATACACACTGTATATATATATATATATATATATATATATATATTTATATATATACATATTTATATATATATTATATATATATATATATATATATATTTATATATATACATATTTATATATATATTTATATATATATATATATATATATATATATATTATATATATATATATATATATATATATATATATATATATATATATATATTATATATATATATATATATATATATATATATATATATATATATATATATGATAGTATGTTTTCATTCCACTTACACCAACGTCATAACAAGAAAATGATCCTTGTTTGGAACATGTTCTACATCACAGCAGACACAATGATCCATTTTAGTCAAACAACGATCGCGATTTCGCTCTTTGTGTTTGTGTTCTTATTCACATATTTATTAACGTTTCGGTCTGTTTTGACCTTCTTCAGTATACATTGAAGTTAGAAACTAGGAACAATCAATCTAGGAAAATGCATTGCTTCAGTCATAAGCTATAATTTCCTGGATAATTTATCATAAAACACAAATTAGTCATTACACGTAAGTACATTTAACACGACGTTTAGTATGATAATCCACAATAATAAAATAAAAACAGTAAACATATATGGGACAGAGAAATTTTCAGACTGTGAACCTCAGATCCATTTTCCCATAATATTTCATCTACGGCATATATTGTTGGTTTTTTAATAGATTTTGCCATTAAAAGAAGTTATAGTTTCAGCATATTGGGTAAAGGATTTTGTTTTTGTTTTATTAGCCAGTCATAAATATCACCTTTTTTTCCAGGATGAAGTAGGTTGTTTATTTAACATTCTTGAATGATAAGATGCATTGTCCAGAATGATTAAAGATGGAGCATCTAAATTTGGAATCAGTTGTTCTTTTAACCACTTTTCAAACAGTTCACAGTTCATATTATCATGGTAATCTATACTTTTGGATGTTGAAGAAAACAGTAAACTTGCACCTGGGAGAAATCCTGTTGAAGAACCGCATGCAAAATGATGAACCCTTTTCCCGTTCCACATCCCTTTTTTCTCTTGACAATTTTTACAGACTCGTCCTGCCAAGATTTCGAACCACTTCCATTAGAAGATATACAAGTCTAAAAAATATATAAGTCTAAAAATACCACTTTTCTAAATTTTGAATTAGCATTTTCCGTGTATTTCTTTAAAAACTGGATACGCTGACGTACTGTATGTGGCAACTTGCATAAAAATCTTTGAGAACAGTCTTTTTATATCGAAAACCCAACATTTTTGTTAATTTTGACAACGATTTTAGTCCAATTTCCAATATGTCTCGATTTTTTAAAGCTTCTTTTAAAACTTGAAGGGTTATATTAGTTTTTGATGTGTATAAGTCGTAAATTGCATTACGAACATCCATTTTTACATTGTCACTTAAGTCTTCTGTCTCTGGCTTTTTTCGTGTACATTTCTTAATCTTTTTCTGTAGTAAATTATGCTTTTTTCATGCACAGTCCTTATACCGATTCCCAGAGTTTTTGCTACTGGCTCCTGGATATTGGCCAATGAATTTTCATTTTCGTAATATTTTATTAGATTTAATACCATTTTTTTCGCTTGTGGATGCAAAAAAACCCGAAAATTGTTTTCTATTACTCATTTTGTTACTGACTTGTCAATTTGACTTTGAAGTGACATCGCTCAAAGATTTTTGCAACTGCTGCTGTTTATAAGTTTATCCTCTTTTTTCATACGAAAATATCATAGGTCTATCTAATTCATCTTCCGGATATTATGCGGAGGATATGATTACACGTAATAAAAGAAACACAAACTTGAAAAGTTTGTCGTTTATAAATCGTATGACCCGCACGATAACACTGCTATAAGAAAATATATAACGTATGCAAACTGTGTTAGGGTGTAATTTTCTCTATAAAAGGTAAGTTCCAGAGAAAGGGTTGTCTTTTTTTACTAGAATCGGGAAGTTCTCTCACTGTGAAACCTTACCTGTATTTTGGTAATAAACAACTAAGATAATTTACATATATAGCTTTTACTTAATACGTAAACAAATAAGTAATAAAAGTAGTTATTTGTTAAGAGTGCAGTTGCGGATAATGGTCATATTACTGCTTACCAAATGTCACGATACACAAACAACGGTATGCTCTTCTGATCGTTCATTTTAAACGACGGCCGCTCATTACCTCACCCGGATAACAGGAGGTTTAGCCAACTTAAGTACTTCAGTTGTTTTCGAATATTCAACAATTCTTTTAGTTATTTTTTAAACTATACCAAATTAAAAATGCCTGCTTGTGTTATTGCTGATTGTTTAAACTATGCGCGGAAAAGGAAAGGAACAGATATAAATTATTAAAGTTTTCTCTTAAATACAGACTTGGCAAAACAATGGATGGTTGCTTATCAACGAAATTACAAAATAAATATAAAATATACTAAAGACAATTTCTTTTGCCAATGCGTACATTTCAGTTAAAATTACTTTATTTGATTTTTTCATATGATATTATTAAAATATAATTAACTTAAGGCTACAGAATAAAATTCGATTACAACATCTGCCACGTATATGTATTATTAGATTTAAGCTTAGTAGATTATTTTAGTTAGATGTTGCTAGATTAGAAAACTAATTATTAATTTATTACATTGGTTACCAGGGCTACTCAGTTAGGTTAGTTTGAGGCGATTTGTAGGTTCGTATTTATTTTCTGACTTATAGGTGCTATCAACTTAAGTAGTTGGACATAAAGAAAGAAACAAAAGACAATACACCGATACACTGTTTTGTAATTAAATTATATGAACCAATATTAATTAGGTTTTAATTATAATTCTCAATTAACATAACCTGAAAAGTCAAAAGATAAATACAGAAGACACAAGGTAATTTTAAAAACACTCAGATTTATTATCTAAAAATCTCCAAATATGCAATATTAACAATGACAAAATAAATCACAAGAGAAGGTTCTAGCTATACCAATTTTAAATTTACCACATCAAATAATGAAAGTATTCATTCTTAAATTTCAATATATATCAAAGATTAAACATTATAAAAAAAATATCAAAATATTATGTTACATAAAATAGTAAATACTACAATTTTTATAACCAAAAGTGAAATAAAGCAATAGTATTTTCCATATATACATATAAATTTACAACTGTGAGTTATGTACTTTATTCATTTTAATCAAAAATTAGCGTAGATATAATTATCTAGCAACTTAATCATAAAACAAAAAGTTACGTAGTGTAGAATAATTTTAGTTACATATAAGTTAATTATGTAACTATCTGAAGCAGAATGAGGATAATGGAAATAATAAAGATTTACTAGCATTAGTTAAAGTATATAATCAGTTACATAAATATATAACTTTTTAAGCACGATGACAATAGTGGAAATACAAAATTTCTGCTATAAAAAATAACCATTTATATATAGATTTATTATGTAGCTATTTGAAACAGAATTACCGATATAAAAATTAGTAAAACTTTTAAGCTATAAGAAATCTACGTTTAATTTATTTGAAGGGCAAAGGCAAATATGAACTAAAAATCCAATACATATGTTCGGTTGTTTTTGAACTAAAATTAATGAAACGTTTGCGCTGAGTTAAATACTTGGAGATATATCAAAATACAGGGACTCTAGCCACACTACACCACAACTTGTTATGTTCTGAACGGGCGTTTCGCTAACCAAGTTAGCATCATCAGCAGATGATATAAACTAAAGTAACTTATCCTAACCGAGACTATTTATAGGTAAATGTGGTCACACTTGGCTGCACCCGACTGCACCCTTGTCAAGTAAACAATAGAGGGGACTATAGGGAATAGGCCCTCTGTCTTTATTTAGTGCTTTCTTACCACATTTAACTATTTCTATAGTCTCAAATGCATCCAATAATCTATTATTAGATACATTTTTAATCAACTTAAGACTATTTATTCCTATTTGGTGATTGTTTTCCAACGCTTGACTTTTCTGTTCTTCCGTATCTTAAATGTGCCATGTGTTCTTTAAAACGATCGTTTATGGAGCGTTTAGTTTGCTCAATATATTTTAGATCGCAGTCATTACAGCTAATTTCATAGATGCCACTCCTCTCCTTCAAGTCGACTTTGTCTTTAGGGTTTCCAAGGAGATTTTTAAGTGGCATCTTTTAACACTTTCTTATGCTTATGTCTATTTACTAATTTATGTACAAAATTATCATTATATCCATTACTTTTAGCTATATTTTTAATCCGATTCATTTCATTGTTAAAACGTTCTTTACTTAATGGAAAATTGACTAACCTGTGAGTTAAGAAATGAAATGCTGCTGGAGATATGCAAAAATTAATGCATAGAGCCAATAAAAAATGAAAACTCGAGTATCTATCGGTGGTTATATATAAAATATTGAAAGTATTAGTGGTGCTAAAAATTTTATCTGGCTGTGGTAAGAGTTGCCCTATTCCTTGAATTAGAAAATTAGAATGAAAATAGAGTATTTATCAATATAAAATGATCTGAATGCCCTAAGTAATATCTCAATAACAGCTATATTTTAAGTAAAAGACCAAGAAATATATAAAATTATCAAGCAAAGGTAGAAAATAGTCAAAATAAATAATTATCAACAAAAATATTCATCCTTTAAGTTGTAATTTTCCGAAGGAATTAAAAGCGTCTGGACCTTCCAAATGCGTCTCAAACAGTAGCGGTGTCTAGCCAGTGGAAAAGTGCCAACACAAAATGTATAGGAGAATAGCAAATTACCACAACGCAGAAAGAAAACTATCCTAGCTTCTCCTAAACATGCCAAATCTTATCCGGAGTATTCTGCAACTCTGAGAGATGGAGTAAAAAACACCTGCACTGTAGACTCGTCCGTCTTTATCAGATACAGTTTTAATCCAAGATAGTTTAAGTAAAATTATCATGATAATTTAGGTAATTTTAAAGCTTTGAGCTAATACAAATATAAACTAAAAAATCTTGATGGTATTTTATTAAAATTTTGCATTAACCAAGATTTAAAAAAAATTGATTGATCCAAAATTGAAAAATGTTATCTGATCTAAGATAAAAAGTTGACTGTTTCAAAATTAAAAGCCTAAAACAAAGAAAAATCACATGTCAGTTGCACATGAACAAAATGTCATCATAGTTGAAATTCCAACTGCTTTTCCTTCCATAGACAGAACTTAGAACTAGGCCACTATTATTTGTGACGCTAATCCGATAATGTCGCGTGCTATACGGCACAAAATCAGAAAAAAAATGTCTAATTAAACATGGCAGTCAACTTGCTCCTACTGAAGTTCAAGAAATAGAGGGCGATCGATCCTGGCCAGCGAAAATCAATAAATTTCAAGAGCAACAATAAACGAAGTGACACATGATATCTCCCAATCTCTACAAAAGTACTTTGTACTTTTTAACGTACCAAACCAAAATTATCTTCACTAAGAGCGTCGAATATATCAAATACAGTTCAATTACAATTCAATTCTTATAAGCATGTAATAAACATGGTGATTGTTAAACTTCAAGAAAATTAAAAAGTATTAATAATGATTTTATTTCGTTTTACGGTAAAATGACTAAATTTGAAAATAAGTTTTAACAAACACAAAATGGTTGTTACACCGTCTCACTCTGTACTATGCATAAATTTAGTGCGAAAAGCCGCGCGACAAAAAATAATTTCTTTTTCAGTATTTTTTAGAAAATTACTTCTATGTCTATAATATGTATTTCAATTTTTTTAACAAACCATTGTTTCCAACTTACAGTTTTAGTAAACCTGGTACCGTGTGGTATTTAGACATCAACATAAGCAATTAATTTGAACGAATTTTTTTAAAGCAATGTATTTTTAATTACATGTAGGACATGACTTTGTTTCAAACATGAGATGAATATGTATAATTATTGTACTAAAAGCCCCAGTACATATTACTGTACTATGTAGCTACAAGCTTTTGTATAGGCCTAATAAAAATGTCAAGTTTTCTGTATTTCCACATCTCCAGTATTCAACTACGCCTAAGTCCTTATTAACAAAATTTAGGCCTAACAAAAATTCCAAGTTTTGTGTATTACCACATCTCATGTATTCAAATAATGTATCATCAATATGCTCATATCCATACTTCATATTGAAATCACCGAAATCTCTTCCCCGGATGATTTTACGTTGTGCGATTGCATGCGCATCGCCATACCGTTGTTTGTGTATCCTGACAAATGTCGTTAAATCCTCCGCATGCCAGAGTACCATAAAATGATTTAAAACCTAGTTAAAACTATCTAGCTACAATTTTTTATGTATCTTATAACCGTTTTTGTGGTTATCTTGATATTTTGCTATGTCAATAAGTTAAAGGAATTTTACACATTGTAGGTAAAAATCGTTCAATTCTTGCACCAATGTGACTAAAAACATCCCATTGAAACGTATTAAAAAGTATGCAGACCATAGTTAAAAGCTATCACCAATATTGTAACAGTTTTTAAAATCTTAATCCATGGAAAGCCAAAAAGCAATATTGATTGCAGAAGGAAAAGGCTTTCGATTAGTATCGTAATGAAGTTTTATGGCAGATATTAATATTTTATGTAAATACACCTAATATCTAAACAATCCATCTTAAACTTTTATATCTTCTCACAAAGAAAAATTTATTAAAATGTTTCTACTACTATTGGAGTTCGTTGTGAACAGATCTGTATTTGTTTTACTGAAAACATTAAAGAGGTTAATTAATAACTGACAAGTATTCGAAGAGTATGAATTTAGAGTTGAGATTCCCAAAAGAATCTAAAATAAATATATTTAAAAACAAAATTTCTTGACTTTTACTTTCTCATTTGGATTTTACTTACCATTTCTAAATGTTCTTATGGAATCAGAAGTGTCTACGTCACTCCCATAAATCGTGGACGCGTCTATGTAAGCTGTTACTTGATTTATTTGCTCGCGCCATCCTAGCTCGCAACCCAATCTTGTTGATGGAGCACTTCGAATGAACTCCATACATCCAATGCCAAAGTTGCTTAAAAATGGATCTCTTCGAGGCACTTTTATTGGCAAACATGAAGGATGCTAAAAAATCACGATCTTCAATTTTTACTTTGTAATATCCAGCTTAAGCGAAATCATCATCAATTTTATAAAGATATACAAGGAATCCACTTTAGGTAAAGACCAGACACCTTCCTATTATTGCAAAATGCATACTGCTATAAGCTAAGCAACTAGAAAAACGGCAACGAGCAACGGACAAATACACTCTTTACCAGTGTGAGTGATACATTACAATTTCCGAGCCTTCAGAGCCAAGGAATGGAAAAATAAACATAAGGGGGAAATAGCAACATTAAGTATGGATTTTGCTACAACAAATCTTGGGATATAGAAACCCGACGATATAATGAGAATGCATATAGACAAAGTGAAAAAATTTACATATAAAATTTCCTATTTATTGCAATAAAATCGCGAAAGCTATACATAAATAAGTATCTAAATTTAAAAAACTCTATCTTGGTTTATCTATCTTGACTTATAAAACGCAATTTTAAAACTACTAGTTCCAGGACGGAAAATGTAACTATTATTTTGATGAAAAACATGCAGAACAAAGAACGCTCGCTTGGCGTTTTACTTCTTTCTTATTTACTATTTAAGAAATAGTGTGAATACCAGCAGACTTCTAAAATAATATAATTTTCACTTATCTATACTTAAAACTCTAAAAAGCTGCACTTTAAACTATATGTGGACTAAAGAAAAGTCTGCGCGTTAAGAAAAGAAAAACATTCTATAAAAAGATGCCATTGCTAAATAAGTTCTAATATGACATGGCGTAAATTAAATGTGTTTTGGGTTCCAAGAAACTTTAATAATTTAGCATGTTGTTGTCGATATTATAAGAAAACTTTTTTGCCATTGCATCATATCTCGCATTTTACAGGGTGAATCAGAAATCGAGGACCAAAAGTTGTATATTTTTAATTTTCCAGTTTGTGCTTAGACATATTTTCGAAACCGAAAGGACTGAATAAATATTTTCAGATGTTTTACATATTTATATATGGTGAATCAAAGATTAGTGCACATTCTGTTTTTTCTGATAAATATATTATGCAGTAAATTAAAACTCAGTTTGCTATTAAGCTATATAGAAAATAAAAAACAAAAATCCTATTTAGATAACTAGTTGCACTATTTTATACAGGAAAATCAAGAAATCAAGAATTAGAAATATTTTAGGTACTTTGATGCTTTTTAAGTTGAAGCTGTGCTTAGATTTCTAATACTGCTTTTATAAATACATGTAAAATATATAACACTTCAAACTTCAATATCAACCAAATATCACCCTGTGTATAATCATAATCCCTAAAGATATGATCATATTTTTTTTTGTTCAAAGCTGGAAAATAATTTTTTTGGCAACCGTCCGGAAAGTACCCACTTCCTAGATTTTTTGTCTTAGAGAAAGTAGTGCCTAGACCGGAAAGTAAGTATTTACGAAACTATGGTGGAAAAGCGCTACTTTCTCGAAGAAACGTCCTGGAAGTTGATACTTTCGCTTTGCCTTGTGTAGGTAACAGAACCGAAAATGCTTTTTTCGGACTCGCAGACAACAAAAAGCAGTATTTCCCGAACTTATTATGTAAATTACCATTTTGGCACTTTGATGCTTTTTCATGTGACACTCTTCTTATAGGTTAAGGATACACTTTTACTGCTACAGATAAAAATGAGAGTCTTCATCAATTCATAAAAACTCACTAATATAGTAATTAATAACACGACTAAAAGATTTTTTTAAAATCAAAAACTAAGAAATGTCATTTTTTCATATATTCTTTTAATCATATTTTGATGCTTAGTTTACTATAACGCCTCTTACAAAATCCCCGTGATCTTAATAACATTAAAACTTAAATATTACTTAAGTTGTGATCGTAAAATAGCTCAGAATGTTATATAAGTAGGTCCTAAAAATGAATTATTGGCTCACCAGACTGGTCTAGCTCCCATTTAACAGAAGGGGGAATTAATACGAGTACGAGATGATACTTGTTCATCAAAAGTTTTGTTTAACAGTCGAAATAACTATTATCAGAAGAGATCTTCCAAAATAATTTAAAATAGCATAAAGAAATATCGGATATATGTTTTCTTTTGCTGAGGGGAATATATTTTCGTAGAGAACGGAACTATTTTGGTGAGCCAATACGTAATTCTGAGTCATTAATTCACAGTGGATTAAACTTCAAAATACGTATAAACGAATTACATATAATATTTAACTAATAACTAAACTAAAAGCTAAATGTCATGTCTTTAAGTATTATGGTATTTCAGGGTCATTTTTTGATAATATGACAAATTTAAGTCTAATATCTATTACATGTGTTATTAACATTAACACATATTTTTGTCTTCTATTTTCTAATTAGTGTACTAGCAGATTGAACTTTATTTTATAGCACAATATTTTAAATTAAAATATATAATGCACAAATTATTGTATTACCCTGTATAAATCTGAAAGATATATTAGAATATATAGCTTTCAGTGCCTGAATTAGCATATTAATAAAATTTTTAAAAATAAAAATATACAACTTTTGTCACTTGATTTCTGGCTCATCCTGTAGTTGCGAGGGGGCAGTGCAATAGCAAAAAGTTTCTAGCGTCGATAGCGATATGCTAAGATATTAAAGGAAGTTTTACTGAACCGTTTAATATATACCTTTAATATATATCATATTCTTTATCCCGCGCTTGGTTAAATAAAGATAAAGTAAATATTTCTGTTCCTATTTTTAAATTGTGCTTTTTAATCGTCATACCTGGTTAATTACTAAGATGAACATCATCGGCGCAGTTACATAAGGGTAGTCGGCCGCTCCTTTTTATATTTTCCACCGAATTAGAGAAATTTAAAATATGTATTTGAAAGATTAATTATTTTTAATAAGTTCAACATACAAAAATGTGTGGTTGAGAATACCTTTTATTTTCAGATTACAGACACAAAAATAGGTGTTTGAAAGATAATATTTAAATTGGTTTTATTCTTAAGTAACATTTTTTTACCTAAAATATAACTTATAAAATACACAAAAGATTGATTATATGATGCTTTATAATACAAATAAGTATTGGTAATTATTTTCTAAAGGGCTTGTCGTACAGTGGCGTAAGAAGACAACCTGGGGCCCCAATGCCAAATCGTAAAACCGGGCCTCCCCCTCTCTATAATAAGTATATAAATAAAATATAAATAAAAAAAATTAGGAGATTCATAAATCGCAAAAAATATTGAAATCTTGTTTTAACATTCAGAATAACTCCTGCAAATTGGATAGGTATCACACAAAAATGAAATAAGGTTACATATCAACCAATAATATATTCCATATAAACTATTCTAAATAAATTTAACAAAAAGGAAACAAATAAAAACAATATTCTTAAGTATAATAATAATTTTAATTACACCGACTTACGATTAGACGACTGACTGGTGTTACTTTTGTCTATAACTTGACAAAAAGTGTCTATTTGTACATGCTTTTTCAATTTTGCTTAATTTTCCGCAGCTTTTTTTCTTTTAGCTGCTCCCGATTGGTATTGTAATTCATTTTATCACAACTACAACCCTGAATACTCACAAAACAAAATATAAAATCAGTATCTCTGCAATTATATGCCCGTTTTAATCTAGCACCCAAGACAAAAAATTAGCACCCCAAGCCATTATCGCATCTACAACTTTTGGGGCCCTAGGCCCGCTTGAGATTACGGGCACCTATCGGACCTATCCCTTAAAAGCATTGCAGCCAGTGCCGGATTAGTTATTCTTACCCAAATGTATTTACGGGCCCCAAGCTCGTGGGAAAAAGCGGCGACCAAAAAAGTCCTTTCTTCCATATAGCAGACACCGAGGCAGCTCCTCATACCCTCCTTTAATATAACAATATATAGAAGTTACCGACTTACTGATAAAATGAGACAAGGAAAATTATACAAACGATTTCTGCTGCAGCGAGGCGGCCTCGCGGGTCGAATGGGTAATGCGGACCTGCTCAAAGCAAATAGCAAATAACTTAAAATAAACTATCAGGTCAGTAATTATTTGGATCTTCGCTCCCTATTTCCCGTAGAAATTTTGTTAGATTGATCTTTGCTGACGTAAATCGCTCCGTCGCGATAGAAATGGATCTGCTGGTGAAGAGCAAGTAAAAATAAAAGGCTGCCTGTTTGGTGCGCGTTAAAGTCTATATACACGGCGACACGGTTTTTGTCGCCTATAGATAAATGTCGCGTAGTTTTGTAAATGTAATTTCCTTACTTAAATGTCCGCTTTTATAAATCGATAGTTTTCAGTTCTATCGATAGTTTTTTCTGTAGACTTTAACCAGGCCGCCGGGCCCCCAAAGGCTCGGGCACTGGCGCAGCCATACCACTCGCACCATTGTAGTTACTCCACTGTTGCCGTATTTGGTTATATAGGCGTATGCCGCATGGGCCGATAAATAATCGGAGAGCATCAGATGAAAAGCGTCTGGCAACAGCTCGGGTTCAGTGCTCTAGCCTAGCGTTGTCAGATTAGCAAAAAGAAGAAGCGAGAGGCAGAGTGGCGGGTCGTGACTAGGAATAGACAACAATACATTTTTAGCTATCGATTGTAGGTAAAAATTATTAAATATATGCAAGTTATATTATTGATTAGTTCCTTCGGTGGGAGGGTTACATCCTGCAAAATAAACTGAAGAGTAAAAAAAGATCTTTGTTTTATTATTGTATCCAATTAACATCGATAAAATGCCCATTTCCAGCGGAGACTGTCATGAAATACTCCATACATTTGTTTTCGTCGAAGTTTTTTTGGTTGCCAGATGGACGAAATTGATTAAATTATGATTTTTCTTATTCCTTGTAACAATTAATGTTTATTTCTCCTAAAAAGCGGGAGTTTTGAACTTTTTGGCGGCAGGAGGCAGGTACACATAAAAAGCGGAAGACTTCCGTCTAAATCGGGAGGGTTGGCAACCCTAGTCTTAGGCGAAGATGGTTACCCCGTTTTTGTTTTTACTTTCTTCGTAAGAGTATTGTGATCGTAAAAAAATCCAACTGCAAGATTTTTGCAGATCTTCATTTAGTCCATAGATGCCGAAAAACATATTTTCTCAATTTTGACCCTGTATTGTCCGCAGCATAGTTAAACACTAATTCAAATTTTGGCCAAAAAATTAGATTCATAAAGGGATGACTCGTTAAATTTTGGTAAAAGTTCAATATGATGGAACAAAATGGCGGCATATTAATGCTAAAAAATATATTATTAGTAGAAAACTGATAATATTTTGGTGAGGAGGTGTGACAAAAGTATAAACTGGTAATATTTTGGTAAGCAGCCAGTATGGTGAAACAAAATGGTAGCCTAATTAAATATATGAAAAATCTGTATCAAAAAACTACTTGTCTAATTAAGTTGAAAGTATACACAAAAATCAACTGTGGAAACAAAATGCGACGTAACTAAATGTTTAAAAATTCCTTAAAATTCCATTTCCTAGAATAAAAGGACGAAAATAATAAATGTTCTAAGTGACTTTTTACAAGTTATGTAAATGAAATTATTAAAATAAATATAAATTAACAAAAAATAAGAAAAAAATTAATGTATACTGGAGTATCGAAGAAGTGGTTTTATTTAAGTAGGTATGATATGTGAATTGATGTTTGTGTATACGTATGTATATGTAGTTATGGTTTTAAACAAAACCGTAGAAAATATATACAAATTGAATATGAAAACATAGCATACCAACTGTATATCTTTAGACCTGAGATCACTGATATACCATCTTTCTCCCAGAATGTGAGAAAAACCGAGCTACTGTTGGAACAGCTGAAACATTCCTGCTCCAACCACCAGACTGCAACACAAGACAGAATATCAGTAGCCAGCAGGAACCGTAATCCACCTACTGGAAGACCAGCACCGACGCACACAACCCAAGGGAGTCAAAGTAGAGGTACCAGAAGACCACCGGATCATCCCAACTCGAATCGACTACAAGACGAAATATGCTGGAGATGCGGAGAACCCGGACACTTCCGAATCGACTCTCTAGGTACACCGAAGCTGTTCTGCTCAAGATGTGGAAAATATGGAGTTTTTTTCCGATACTGTCCAGGCCGCCGTTCGGAAAACTAAACCAGCGCTGAACCGTCCTGAGGTCAGTCCAGTATCGCCGATCCAATACCTCGAACTCTCCCGTCACACCCGTACCTGCTTCCGACACCCGTCTGCATGCCAGAGTCTACATCCGGAACATACAATTCTATGCTCCTACTGACACCGGAGCTTCAAATTTTTACATGGAAGACCTGGTAGCCGAATTATGCCAGCAGACTAGGTGCCGGAAGGTCCGACCGACCGTCATAAGTGCAAAAGTAGGTAGTGATGGCGTGAAAAATCACGAAAGCATACCGTGTACCACTGAGACTGGGTAGTTCCATACTAACCGAAGATATCTGCTATTTTTCAAACTTGACATCAGACCTAGTGTTAGGAATGGATATCTTAGGCCGTTACCAATTTTATCTGGATCTTGGCTGTATTCAAGAGTAGCTGAATGACGAACCTTTACACTATCTCATTATATGCATTCCTTTAGGTGAGATTCGAGGAAAACCGAAGCTGACTGTAACTGAACAGGAAGACCGGCAACTCAAATCATTCCTGGATTAGGAGCTGCTAAAGTTTGAGAAAATACGGGAAACCACGCCTTTAGTGAAATACATTATTCGCCTGAAAAATACCGAGTCTATCAAACAACGATACCGTCCGCAAAACCCCAGGACGCAAGAAATTATTAATTTTGGACCTTCTGATAGCCCATGGAGTTCACCAGTACTGATAATCCGCAAAAAAGATAGAAAACACCGCTTTTGCATAGATTTCCAAAAATTTAACGCTGTCTCTCGCAATGACACCTATCCACTACCATATATTAATGCCATACAGGACAAGCTTCAAAGGATCCGGTATATCTCCAGTATCGACCTCAAACAAGGTTACTGGTAGGTTCCACTTTCCGAAGATAGTAAGCCCATCACCGCATTGACCGTTACCGGGATAGGGCTATTCCAGTTTCGAGTCATGCCATTCAGTTTGCACTTCGCTCCTGCAACGTTCCACTGTCTGATGGACCGTATTATAGGACCAGAACTTGACCCCTTTTGCTTTGCTTATTTGGACGACATCATAGTCCTGGGAGAGATCTTTGAAGAATACCTCAACAACCTGAGTGAAGTTTTCCTCCGCTCTCTCCGTTACTCAGGACATCTTGTCACCGCCAATGGTATCTGTACCGACCCCGAGAAAGTTTCAGCTATCCTGGAATTACCAACTCCCACTAACGTGCGAAGCTTAAGAAGATTCCTGGGTGTTGCCTTCTGGTACCGATATTTTGCCCAAAAATTTTGCGCAAATTTCCGCTCCCTTAAACCACCTTTTCAAGAAGAATGTCCGATAGACCTGGGCATCAGAACAACAGAATGCATTTGACCAGCTAAAAACTTGTCTAACCGAAGCCCCAGTATTGGCTTGCCTAGTCCTTTCCAAGCCATTCGTCTTGCAGACAGATGCAGCCGATAAGGTGCAGTACTGATTCAACATGGGTCTGATGGCGACCATGTGATCGCTTATGAAAGTCGCAGTATAAAATTCTCAGTCACCGAAAAGGAGTGCCTAGCTATTGTTTAGGGAGTAACAAAGATGAGACCTTATTTAGAAGGGTATCATTTCACTGTTGTTACCGACCACCAGTCCCTCCGATGGCTTCATTCTATTAACAATCCTTCAGGAAGGCTAGCACGATAGAACATCTATCTTCAACTGTTTGACTTCGAAATAAAATACCAAACAGGTGTTTCAAATGGAGTGGCTGACGCATTGTCACGAGACCCAAACAACACCGAAGACTACGAGGAACTATCCGATCCGATTTTGTCCCTTGAAGAATTCACACCGTGTAAATAGTACACAGAAAGAAGACCGCCATAGAAACTAATCCTTCCGCTTTCCCCAACTATTGTATTATAGATGGCCGACTGTGTCGTTACTTTCTGGGACATGTCCGATCTCACTGAAAATGAGATGACCGACCCGTGGAAAGTTTGTGTTCCGAAGTCTGCTCGCAAGGCCATCCTAGAAGAAAATCATGACCGAACCACCGCTGGACACCAAGTATAGCGAACACAACCGCCCGTGTTGTTCGTCGATATTACTGGCCAGGGTTATTTCTACAAGTAAAACACGTTGCGTAACGTGCGGAAAACCGCGTGAATTTCCTCGGGAATTAATTAAAATCCCATAAATAATCATGTCGCGGCGCGGCCGAATCAAGCAGCGCGACCACCACCTCTGATCGGCGCGAACATTTGGAGGGGTCTACAAATCATTTAAAAGCACGTTTGCAGTCCACGATCCGGTTCCAAGGCAGCAGCAGCAGCAGGTAGGTAAGCCACCACTACTGGGACCTGATGGAGTGACCAGTCAGCGTCGTATCCCCTCCTCGACACCCTCAGTCGTCGCGACACACTGCCATGTCGCCAGGACGTTTGTAGGTATGGGAAAGGGAATATCAGGTGAAATATTGGTATAGGTATTTCTCTCACTCCTACACATCTTACAAACACGCTGTCGTTCATACACACATATATCCTTTCCTGCAGTCAGATTCGGGATCCAAAAATTACGGACTGGCCGCCCAGTCTCATACACATACACATATCCTTTCCCGCGATCAGATTCGGAGTCCAAAAATTACGTACTAGCCGTTTCCGTCATGTTTTATACACATACACATATATCCTTTCCTGCGGTCAGATTCGGGGCCCAAAAATGATGGACTGACCGTTCCCGTCATGTCTTTTAACTAAACATACACACAACATATATACACACAACATATATACATACAAAGGCTAGTCTGAGAGATTGCCTATCTTCTTTGTTTTCTACATTGTTGTTTTATTTCCCTTTCTATCCCATCTACCTTTAGTTATACTTTGTCTTGCGCATTGACCTCTGTTTAACTTTCTCCACTGTGTAAAAGCTACCTGTGTGCATTTATGGACCCTTTACGACAGAATTCGAAAGGGTGGTTCCGAGATTTAACGATTGATACTTTATGTGATATAACCGACCGACCGATGTTTCCCGAAGATGAACGAAGTACCGGAGGGCGTCACACTTTTATGTAAAGTACACGTCTTTTGACTAACAGGCGATATTTGTAGCTTTCACACAAAACTTTAAATTTGAAAAATTAATTGAGAATTAACTTCTTCACATTAAGTGAAAGTTAAACGGGGAAGTATATAACTAGTATATACATATAATATGACCCGTGAAAAACTCACCAAAAGCTCTAGCGGCAATAATTCCCTTCCTCCATCTTCACAACACCGCGGAATTGATCCATTGAAAGCTCTTGATTTGACAGTTGACGTTATATCGTGATCTATAAATTGGCCCCACTGCATAAACATTAAGG
The DNA here is from genome assembly GCA_030620095.1 of Kuschelorhynchus macadamiae. Lineage (NCBI taxonomy): Eukaryota > Metazoa > Arthropoda > Insecta > Coleoptera > Curculionidae > Kuschelorhynchus > Kuschelorhynchus macadamiae. The sequence goes on along the minus strand of JAUTXW010002837.1, from coordinate 17,910 downwards.
TAACCGCCTGACTTTCTAAATACTTATCTCTATGGATCACTGTGCTAATTTTACGAGGGGAAGGCAGTGGAGTACCCACGATCGAACGTCTTACGGCCTGGATACCTGCAAAATTGTTTAATAATGAAAATATGTTTAAAGTGTGTATTTAGTGTACATAAAACGACTTCAAACAGGTGAAATTTAGATAAGCAGGACGTTTGTGTTCCCAGCTGCACATGCAAAACTTGCTAATGTATTTTACTAGGTATATATATATATATATATATATATATATATATATATATATATATATATATATATATATATATATATGTTTGTTTGTTACCTGCTACAGTCTAAATGCCTGGACAGGTTTTCATAAATTTGTAATAAAAAGGTTTTTTCATTTATATCCCATGAAGTAATTTAGTACAAAAGATAAGTAGAATTTATATTCTAATGCAGAGGAATGAAAATAAAGTGTAATTCTTTCTTTCTCCGCAAGTATGAGATTCGTTGTTTTTAAACAACTTGGTTGTGGTTGCTACGATGAAATTGGTAGTGAATTTAATTTCGGCGAAAGTTGGGTAGTCTTACGTTTTTGTATGTATCCCGCGTGTTTTCGTAGGAATATTTGCGTAAAAAAGTAATAAGAACGGCAGTAGTCCGTTATTTTTATCTACCATAAAAAATTAAAGCAATTCTAATATAAATAAATGCAACAATAATAGACATGATTTGTCCTAAAAATAAGTAATCAATTTAAAAATAAATCAGTAAATTCACCTTTACCCACAACTACCCTCGTACACTATTCTACTACTTTAATATTATTTACGTAGTCTACAAAAATTAAATTATGTTCTTTATTATTTTCCTCCACAAAAATAACGTTTTATTACAGGAAATGGAATTTACTGAATATTTTAATATTTTATTCGGCTGCCGTTTTGTTCTACTATATAGGATTCGTCCCAGTACATCCCTCTTTAGCACTTGCTTTTGGTGCAAAATCTGAGGTCAATTCGATAAAGTAGTTTTTTTGGTTCTGCAAGCCGCCATTTTGTTTCGTCACAATGGATTTATCCAATAATTTTAGCAGTATATCCCTATATCATACTTTATTTTTGCGTAAATTTATCTGTAAGCAGTTTCTTAGTAACGATTTTGACACCGCCTACTGGATTTTTACCAAGACGGTACCATTTCGTCCCCTTATGACCCTTGATTTTTGACCGAAGTTTGGAGCCAATCAGATAAGTAGTCTTTGAGCTGTGCCGCGCAGGACGCCAGACCAACCATACCTATTAGTCGGAGAACAAGCAATGCACGTTGCACCCTTTATAACACTCGCGAACAACCACCTAAAAAAAATTGATTCTCATGTAAATCGACCTGCTGGATCCGATTCTGAAGTTCGCCAGGCAATCCGGAATTGCGAAACAGGTTAAAATCGGCAATTTCCGAAAAATATGTAATATTATAGAATTTTTAAAATTTTTGCATATCACCCTACATCTTGCGTAATTTAAGTCCGATTAAATGACATGACACAAATGCAAAAATATTTGAGGTCAATCGGGTAAATAGTTTTTTAGCTACCCCGCTAACTGACAGACGGGCAGACCGACAGACAGACCGACGCGACGGAATTGAGAAAACTTATTTTTGGCATCTAGAGACACAATACGTGTGAAGATATGTAAAACATAGCAGGGTGATTTTTTTAATAATTATAAACATTTCGGCGGCCAAACCATTTTGTTTTCAAGCTGAATTTTTGAATATTTTATTGACCGTCATTTTGTTTAGCCATCTTGAATTCGTACAAAAATTTTATCAATTCATTTCTATACCACAATAAATTCTTGCACAATTTGAATTCAATCTATAAGTAGTTTTTTTCAAGCTGAATTTTTAAATACTTTATAAAGCCGTCATTTTACTTCGGTGCCAGCTGTTTCCATAATACTTGATTTTTGTGCAAAATTTGAGGTAAACTGGATAAATAGGTTTTTGGTAACAATTTTTTTAACATTTCACTAGGCCGCTTTTTTGTTCACCATAATGGATTGTTACCAAAATATTACCGGGTCATCCCCATATGACCCTTAATTTGTGACCAAAATTTGAAGTCAAAAGAAAACATGTTTTTCGGCACGAAGGAACCTTGAAACATGAAGATCTGAAATAATATCGGAAGATGATTTTTTTACGAGTACAATACTTCCCTTTTACGAGGGAAGTAATCATATTTTGGCTTTTAAAACGTTTTCCAACTCCCCTAGAACAGCCTTATATGGTAGAAAACTCTCTATAGTTTACAAAAACTTAAAAATTTAATTTTGTTCTTGGAGGCCCCAAGGGTTTTCCTATATAGTCAAAAATTTCACATACAAAGAGATAAAAAAAAATTAGAAGTGTTTCACTGTTTAAACCGAACTTTGTAAAATAAAAAATATTTTTGGTATTTGTAAGCTGCGAGGACTAGCCTGTATGAATAAAACTTCACATACAAAAAAAAATTGACGTGTTTCGCCGTTGTTCAAAATAATATATTAACTTTATTGTAAATTTAATAAATTTATTAAAAATTGTAATATCACTAATAATATTACAATTTTTTGATGCCAAAAATTTTACCACAACCGTAAAAAAGATAAGCAAATTGTGCTTGTTCTACGGTACTAAATATCCATCAATTAAATAAATAAAAAAATGGTTTTATATGCAAAAAGATAAAATAATTTTAGTCTGTTTCGTCGTGCTAAAATCTTATATATAAAAAATATTAAAGAAAATTGCCGTATTCTGCCGATTTTCCAAATATACGGTAATTAATTAATAATTTTATATATAATCGAGATAAAAATCAAGTATCTGCGCCATTGACTTGTACATTTTTTTAATGCCAAACCGTTTCCCCAAATATTTCTGTTTTCATTTTGACTTAAATCAATATGTTCACAAAATTTGAACTTTTAACGTTTTTATATCCCTTAAAAATATTAAAGATTTATTCATGACATCCAAAATCTAATCCCCGCGGGACATTGACCCAAACTCTGTTTTGTGATAATTTAAAATGATTGGGTTTCACCCATACACATCCGTACAGACATTATGATGTTTTTTTTTACTAAAAATATATTTTATACATTCTGGGGACTCTAAAATGTCGAAAAATACACATTATATTTTTCAAAAATATTCGCCATTACATAGCCCATACAGTATATTAATGATGTAATATATGTGCTGTTATGCACATTCACGTGCCTAGGGTTTTGGGCGAGAACTCATAATTCTTAGGGAAGCAAGGAGACATATAACTAAATTTAATATTGATGATACCAAGTCCTGGAGAGGATGTGCTATAGTGCCGAGCGTGCTGAGCTAGACTGCATTATCCAAGGCAGCGTCCGGACCCACCGAAACTTTCAAAATGTGTTGGTATAGGCATGCTTTTTACTACTTTTCGTGAGATTTGATCGTTTGGACCCCCCCCCCACGAAATGAATTTCTGGTTTGGGCCCCTTCCGAACTGAATTTCTGGCTACGTGTCTGATCTAGGGAGTGCGATACAGCCAGTGGTCACGTTACATATTATCATGTATTATCTGAATTTTGATAAATTGAAATTTAAAATAAGATAAATGTGAGATCAGAGGAGATGTCGGAGCTAACCGTAACAGATACGAGAAACACTTTGAAATATATATACTGTTAAACAACTGCCTACTAGAAAAAAGCTTGCTAGAAAATTGGAACAATGCTGAGGTAAAATTAAGAGCCAGCGAATGTATACAAAAGATCGGTTAACCTTTTGCCATTCCATTGTGGAAAATTTCTAAAGATATCTTTAAAATATTTCATTACGAAGGGCAATAAATCTCGGAAAAACCACTCGATCTAGAAAAACGCCTTAATGACTTAAAAAGATAAGAGTAATCCGGAATTAACGTATAGATGTTTAACCGACTTGGAAAAAGGAGGAGGTTCTTAATTCGACCGGTATGTATTTGTTCGCGCATATTGTTCAAACGTCTAAAGTATAAGGGCGATAAAGGCAGTGAGTTTATTATTAAATTTACATTTTTTTTTAAATACCCTTTTCAAACTAAAGCTTAGAGATATGTAATTGTATGTATATAGTGTGACCATTAAAAGGTGCAACCTGAAAATCTAGTATTTTATTTCACATTTGCGATAAATGCACATTCGGTATAATAAAAATGTTATAAACCGACTACCCTCATTACAATTTTTAACCGACTTCAAGAAAGGAAGAAATAATCAGTTTGACCCTATGTATTAAAAATAGCGGAATGGTGGCCATTTTGTTGTTTTTTTTATGTTTATACATCGATTACTCCGCGATGGTTTGACCAATTTGGATGAAATTTTCAGGGGACACTCAGGATATTGCTGGAGTGGTCCCATAGCAAGAATATTAAAAAATGTTAAAAATGGCGGAATGGCCATTTTGTTTTTTGCTCCGAGAGATGTTGCAAAGAAGTTTTATAATATTCTACTCTAGCGTCTGGATTAAACGCGCTCACTATTACATTAGGAAAAAAAATAGTGTAGCAATAAATTGTTAAACTTGATTAAAAAAAAAACTCGTATAGATAAATCTAAAAAGAATGCAAAAAATTTTATAAAATTATGAAACCTACTTCTAAAATATGCACTAAAATGTGAAGAAAAATGTTTTATTCCGCCGTGAAAATCTTACATCGTGAAGTCGACGCTAAATAAATACAGTAAGACCTTATACGCGTAGTATTAGAGATCAAAACACCGAATTGGTTGAATACATGATTATATTTTTGTGATTAAATAATTAAGAAAGAAGTTTAGTGCCGACTTCACGGAGTAAAATTTTCAAGGTGGAATAAAATATAATTTTTCACTTTTTAGTGCATTTTTTTAAGTCGGTTTTATTTTTTTTATAACAAAACTTGTTTTCATTTTGGAGCTGAAACCTGGGATCGAGCCAGATAAATAGACATAAGTACACAATTAAATACATGACTGTTATGGAAAAGTGTCCTAACGTAAATTAACCAACTTGGAATTAGCGAAGAAAAAAACGTGTCGGCCACAAGTGACAACTGAATCTTATGAGTTAAGGCTTATGACGTAACCAGTACTTTTTAAAAAGACCCTTTATTCAAGCACCAACATTATAACTATGACAATTCTAACCAACTTGAGTTTATTTACAATTAATTTTTCTAGCCTATAATTTACATAAATAAAAATGCTGATGTGTATTGCAATATATAAACTAGGTAGTTAGAACTGATGATTTGCCGGGTCATTGAATCGTAATTTTTCCATCTCCAGAAGAAGTTTTGTTGAGTTGGTGTTTATCTGTTGCTCAGGTGGCGGTGTCTTTTGGATCTGTTCCTGGGTTGTTGTAATAATGTTTGGTAGAGTAAGTCCTCTTGGATGGTTGTCTTAGAGTTGACGAACGCTTAGTTATTTGTTTTGAATAAACGTCCTGGTGGCAGATCAATAATCAACGTTTCTTCGAGCACCATTACTTTGGAAGTTGAGCAATGTTCGAAATCTTGGTAGCTTCTCGAAATATGGGATTCTGACATTCCTTAAAGTAAGATTGTGTTAATAGAAACAAGAACATGTTGGCAGTTGGCTTCGTTTTCACTTAGTTAAAGAATTTAGTTGATACAGTCTTTGAATTGAGTGCTGTCTTGGATACGTTTTCGGACCAGAAGAAACTAGATCCACTTCGCCTGCAAGGCAAGTCCACTTATTGATATAGTCTTCTAGCATCTTCTAGATAGTCAATCTAATTTTGTCGATTTTGAGTCTTGTAAATGTTATTGTTGTTTCTAGGTCATTTAGCGTTGGAATGACCTTTTGAAAAGCCAAGTTTATTTGGTCTGACACGTTTCTAACTTGTTATAGAAAATAATTGAGGTCGAAGACTAATTTATTAAGTTGCGAGGTCACCTTGTTCATTTCGGCCTGAATTGTTTCTTCATTAAGATTTATAAGGGTACTGGTTTTATTGAAATTTTCTATATTTCTTTTTTTTAGGCACATATGTTGGTTGATTTGGCTGATAAAGTTGTTCTGATTTTGTTTTAGAGAGGAAACTGCGACTACTTATTTCTCGGAATCGTCATGTGTCAAGTTTGTCGGAGATGGTTTTTATAATGCTTCCTAGTCTATTCTGAAGTCCTCTTTTGTGTCCGTATGTTGGTAGGATTTTCTCTCGTGTGCGTTTTAGAGTTACTGAAGTCTTTGTTCGAAGTTTTGTAGACTGAGAAAGCAGGGATACTTTAGGTCGTTCTGAACAGCGTATGTTAGTGCTTCGTACTGGGTTTCTAGCCTTCCCATTACTTCGGTCATCGATGAAGTCGAGGGTGCTAGTTTGTATTCTTCCTGCTCCCATGTTGAGAGGTAGAATTGCTAGGATGTCTCTCATGTTTTGAATTTGGATCTCCAGGATGATACCTGATGTTTTTCTTATGTATAGTCCTATCGCGTCTGTCGATAGTTACGTTATTGTCGGTTTTTACTATTTTCGGTGAGAGCCTTGGGAGAAGTTTGTTTCGTCTGATGGTATCTCGAGTATAATTTTTTATGATAGGTTTGTATGTAACAGGGATCTATCTTTCACTGCTTCTTTTTACAATATTTGTTTGAGGATTGTCTACGGTGGTGTAGTGGATCGATATTTTATGTCCACAAATAATTGCATGAGGCCGTTTTTGAATTCAGTTCCGCTGTTGGCGACTATCATGTGGTAAACCCTGATGGGTAATGAAGATAAAGATTGCGTTAAGTATAATGACTGTAGCCTTTGATATGAAATACTTGCCCATATTTTGAAATAGCCACGATGGCTGTAAGAAACTTTTGGAAATTATCTAGACGCATAAGCTTCTAGAGCTTCTCTTGCTGAATTCCTATAGCATTTGTTAGTTTGACAAGTGTCAGAGATTTTAATGTGGTCTTCAATATATTTCTTAAGCTTCGGCCAGAAATATCTTTTGTCGGTTTGGTTCTCTTTTCGTTGATACCTTTATGGTTGGTTTTCTTTTCGTGGTAGGTAATTATCATTTATTTTTGTCGTTCTTTTAAGTTGACATCGTCTAGTCAGTTAATGCATTTCGTTAAATCATATGCCGAATTTCTAATTGTCTCACGGATGGTATTACTAACAAAAATGTAAAGCTCGTCATCTTCGAAGAGTATGGCATATTTCTTCTCTGGTTCTATATATAGTCTTTGAAGAAATATATAACATAATTTCCTAAATAGTTCTTCCCTAGTTGAACGTGATTTTTTTTATTCGGAAACACATGTTCTGTAAATGGCTTTGCAAGATTGTAGTTAACTCTCTTGAGGATGACTTGATTATTATAAATGTTCAAATATTTTTTGCTTATAGTAATTCCTAATATTGGATTTTCCTCTGCAGTGTGTCCGGTTTCATTTGTGTCCGTTTCCATCTGATGAACTTTTTTTTTTCATATCTGTGAGAACCATAGTGACTGACTAGGTCGTATGATTCCTTTGTCCAACTGTAAGGAAGAATAGGATTTAATGAACCCTGGTCTGTTGTATTTATATGATGTTTAACTTGATTAGTAAAAGTCAGTCAGTGAGGCGTCTGGATAGTGAAAAATATTATATTTCTTACACAATTTTCCCATATTTCTTTCTTCTTCTTGGTTGAGATGATCCGTCCGAATTACTGGTTCTAATAGAATACAGATGGTATTAGTCCAGACATATTTCGTAACTAGCCACAGGACACAGTAGAGCTATTTGAAGTTGATCGTCGGTTGTGTTATTTATTTTAATCTAGGCCATTTGGTTTCAGGCTGTTTCTCTTACTATCTCTCCTTGATTCTTGCCTGGGTAGCATGATAGTGCCTTTGATTAGATTAGGTTAGGATATCTTTAGGTTAAATTAGAATAAGTGGGTCCAATTGGATCGAATAAAACTGTGTTTTTTTAGGTTTCGTAGTATTCAATCGGAAAATTTGCATGTTCTGTTATAAGATTTAAAACTGGTAGGTTTACTTTAGCTTTTAAATGCTTCACGTTTTCAAGTTTTGTATGCCCGTTAAAAGTCTGGTGAAATTTAAACAGATAAAATTTGATTTCAGTATTTATTGACATTCTGAGCAATTTAAAATATTTGCAGTATAATCTTATTACCGATTTTGAAAGATAGGAGTTACAACAAAAAGTTCATGAATAATATGGTTTTTGTAATATTTTTGAGCGACATGTGGGCCTAAAAAGGATTTGTGTAGCACTCATTGTCAATGAGGAGTTTAAGTGGAGTGACTGGGTTGAAACCTAGGCGGTGAAATCACAGTCTTGGATCATTTGTTTGTTTGTTAGACCTACAAAGTTGTTGAGGCTGTGATCTGAAGGGTTACAACTGCTGGAACATTGGGTCTATGCATCTCTGGTTGCCATTGTGATTGACGATATTAGGAGTAATAAGAGTAGTAGTTGTTTGGTTTGTAGATGTATTAAGAAGGGCACTAAAATGTAAGAGTAAGTCTTGCTTGGTAAACATATATTAGCTTATAAAAGTACGTTGCTAAGATGCATAGTTACTATAGACCTAACTTGAACTAAAACACTTATTATTACGGGCACTATACTAAACTTGCACTTTTGCACTAATCTAGTGAATTACAAAAGAGTTTTCCTAAAAACAGGTTCTTGACTAGTGGAAAAAACGTTAAAAATTACTAGGATCCTGAAAGACTCTTCCATTATTCTCCTACCAGTCATCGTGCCAGTTATGAGTTATGATGTCACGGGTACTTTTTTAAAAATGCTCTTTATTTGAACTAACACTAACTTAAAATAACTTGAGTTTATTCTAAACTAATTTTTCTAGTCTACAAGCCCACAATTTATATAAATAAAAATGATGATGTAAGTATATTGTAATATATAAACTGATAATCTACCGGGCCATGGAGCCGTAATTTACGCAACAATTTAACCAGCCTCTTAATCGAGAGCGCACACACGTCATCGAAGAATAGCTAAGGTATTTTTGGTCAACATCCACAAGTCTCTGGTCGACGGAAACTTCTTTTGCTATGTGACAGATTTCCACTTCTATTGAATAAGAGTAACGCTCATTTTTTGGCAATTTACATGCACACAGGTGAAAAAGAGAAGGACATATGTTACCACGGGTTACGTCCATCTGACGCTAAGACAGGTGAAAGCAAGCTACTTAAGACTGGTGTGACCTGTGCTGAGGAAGTCATGGGCATTACTATTACTTTTGAGTGTCCAGCAGTTAAGGCTTTAGTGACAATATAAGTACCGGAAACGATTTTGTATAAACACATTTTTAGAGCTTTTCAAATAAACTCAGTATGAACAAGCTTGGCAAGCCTTTAATGGATTTAAAGCTAACTCAAGCTAGTGAGCGAAAGGCACAAAACAGGTCATTTACGCTTCATTTTGCAAAATATAGTTATAAAAAATAACTGCATGTGCGGTTACAAATTCAATATATTGTTTTCCGTGTTTATTGTTTTATAAAACTGATACTAAGCTAGTCCGAAGCTGGCAAGGAAATAAATAAAAGATTTACACCTGTAAATTAGAAGACAAAAGTCATCCGGCGACCACAATTATGCTTGCACTACGTTCACATTGCTGGGGTTTATTACAATTGACTGCAGTTGCGGCTAGCGACTTATGAAATACTTGAAGTAGTGTAAAACAAAATATAGCCTTTCAATAGAAATTGTATTTCTTTTGCGGAACTAAATAAGTCAAATCCACACTTAAAATATCGTATTGGTATATACATATATTATCGTCTATCGGATTCATATTATTATGACCTAGAACTTAATCACTTCCAAAACTCTTTATTCTTTACCAATGCTAAACATGTATATAAAACTATACAAAACATACAACAAATAATAATTATACAAATATAAAATCCAAACTGCTAAAGCCGTCTAAACTTACGTAATTTAATAAGCGAAAAATCTATTACTGTTCGATAAACCACCAGTTGCGCGAATGAAAGCCATTCATGGTAATCTTATTTAAGTACGGATGATGGAGACACTATAAAAAAGAGGCGGAGTGACCAACTGATGCAATACAAGAAAAGGAAGCAAAAGGAAATACGGACTACCCGACTACCCCTGCCTGACAAATCAATAGCAATCGAAACGCGCGAGTGCCAGTGGCGTCACGTTCCTATTATGCCAACCCAGCTTTTGAACATCTATTAGGCGGGAAGCTGGAATATTTTTGGAACACTTCACTCAGAGTCAAGACTATTTGCGCCAACGGTTCGGTCTTTACAATAGACAGGTTTAAAGGGATTTTTTTAGTTTGCGTTTGTAAATATCGGGCACCAGCGGTTACTCTAATTAGGTTGTCACGTAAAAAAATAACAATTTCTTTTAAATGTTAACAGAAAGGCAGACAATAAAGAAAAATATAATAACGAAAATATTTAATAGCCGCTACTTCAATTAAGTTCTGCATATAACAATGTGTATTGTTGTACATAAGAACAAAGTGGAGAAAAATCGCCATATTTTAAAAAGATTTACTAGATGGTAAAATACTGTGGTATTTTTGATGTAGCTTTGAAAGACACGATGAAAATAAACCTTCTACAAATCCAGTAAAAAAAGGAATTAATTTCGCTAGGTATATAATTACCTACATAATACATTAAAAAGGCACTTATACAATGTAACTGTTTTTATAGAAACTTTTAGGCGTTTTTAAAATGTCATTAAACAAGTGTATAAGGAAGAAATGAGTCGTCCATTTCCAAACCCCAAAAGTGCATTTTTTAACAAAAATCAGATTTTGGTGGGATCTGCATAAGAAATGTAGAGGAAATGGATCCCTGTAATTATTTTGTCCGTAACCTTACTACTAAAAATTCTAAGAAATCAGCATTGAAATTCGTGTTGGTTTCCAAGACCCCCTTTATGTATGATGGATACTGTTCCAAAACCCACCAGGTTTTGAGAGAATGGTTTTGTAGCCAAACTCACTAAGGGTAATTTAAAAGACGTCGTTGTTTCACATTGAGTCCCAGATCGGGCTGTTTACAAAATTGGAAATTTTAGTGTATTTAAATTATTTTGGTTGAGATAATCGGTTCTAAAAGATTTTGTGTTGATAAATTTAACTACTCGTAGTGTTAGTGTGGTTAATTAATCAACAAGTGAGAGTAATATTTCGTACGTGCAGCAGTTTGCCGAGTTTGTTGGAAAACCAAAGAGATGGAACCAGAAAACAACGAAATTGATCGAGAGTTATAGTCTGTTGCTATGAGACTATCACTAAAGGTATGCATGCAGATCCTAAAAATTGGGAAAAAATCGAAAAAACTTGGGGTAAGTCAATTTTTTTATGACATAGGATGCAAGCGGCCCAATAAATTCAACCAAGTAGAAAAACAAGAAAATAGTTGGTCCTATCGGATAGTATTATTTGATTATCATAGTTGTCAACGGCCGACGTGACTCACGTGCCGGATTTCATAGCACAACAAAATTCACCAAAATATGTAATTGCAAAATAATTATTTGAGTAATTTATTTACTTTTAAATTTTGTTTTCTGTCCAAAATTAAGTTTATTTTCGTTTTGTTGTATTGGCTAATATCATTGACTCAGATTTAATAAAGATAAAAAAATGGTTTGATTCGAATCTGCTGTTATTGAATCTTAGTAAAACTAATGTAATTGGTTTTAAATGTGATGTGGATGGTTTGGATATTGGTGATTCCCCACTGGAAAAATCTTCTAACACAAACTTTCTTGGTCTTGTAATAGATAACAGACTACGTTTTGAAAATCATATCGTGCAATTTTTAAGCTAAACCTAGGGATGCTAGCAGACCATTATTTGTGCAAAAAAAAATTCTAACACTGTGTTCACTGTTTATACTCGAAACCGTTTGTCTAATTTTTAAATATCGTCATAAGTTTTCGGTTATCAACTACCAATATCACACTCGCCAGTGGCATAACTTGCCACTTCCAATTCCATCAAGCACTCTTACAAAAAAATCAGTTATTTATGAAAGCCTAAAGATTTTTAATCACTTACCAGTGAGTTTAACGGATCTCCAATCCCCAATAATATTTAAAAAAAATGTAAAAAAACTACTGATAGAACAAGCTTATTATAGTCTTGACGAATACTTTTCCAGCTCATTTTGACATGCATTGATCCTTATTTGTTTGTACTGCTTTTTCTGAGGAGAAAGGAAATGATCTGTTTTTATTGTATATGTATATGTGTGTATGTATATATATATATATATATATATATATATATATATATATATATATATATATATATATATATATATATATATATATATATATATATATATATATATATATATATATATATATATATATATATATATATATATATATATATATATATATATATATATATATATATATATATATATATATATATATATATATATATATATATATATATATATATATATATATATATATATATATATATATATATATATATATATATATATATATATATATATATATATATATATATATATATATATATATATATATATATACACACATACATACATGTATACATGTGTTTTTCATCCATATTTATATAGAACATGTTATTATTATTTTGTATCATTAGGTTAATTTAAAGTGGTAATAAAGCATATTTTGACTTTGACTTTGACTTGTGTACGTATAAGTGATGATCGGCGTATAAATACCTCAGACCAAAGCGGACAGCTCGGTAGATTTTTTCAAATTACTTTATTTTAAAAAATTGGGTTAACTAAGTTTATAATAAAAATCTGGGTTAATTTAGAAAAGCTTCGATTTGATAAAAAATAGAAAATTAAGACACATGAAAAACCAGGCGCCTCGTTCGGGATTTTTATTTTTCCAGAACGATCCCAAGTTCGGGACTATAGCAGCGCCTTTTATAGGCAACTGATTAATAAACTTTTCTGTTTCGTTTTTCAGGTGTCTGCCCACAGATATGTCTATCAAAAATAATTGTAAACACAAAGCTAAGTATTTTATTTGTAAAAATATATCAATGCGAGACATACGTAGAATACATGGACGTTTTTACGTAAATTCTACTAAAGCAACTCAAAATCAATTCGTATTGAAATATGGTTGTGTGTGTTGCCTAAGAAAATTTAATGATATTAGAGAAGAAGCTGAAAAAATAGGGATGTTAAAGAGGGTATGCAGATAATTTTTTATGAAGACCTTGGGTATTAAAAATGACAGACTACTACTACTGTGCAGACGATTCGTGGAGACAGGTAACTTTGTTCGTGGTAATAGTGAAGAAAAGAAAAAAGCCGTTAAAAATATTTATAGAATTTATAAAGGCAATTGAAAGCCACTACTCTAGAGATAAAAGTGCTACCGGTCAGTATTTAAGCAGTGACTTAAATATAAAATACGAAATGTACGAAAATGTTAAGGTAAAATACGAATATTTTCATCACATTTTTGTTACGGTTTACAATATAAGTTTTGGAAGTCCAGAAACAGATGTGCGAAAAAATTAAAAATCTTAAAAGAAGATGCTCAGAAGAACGAGGGTGGGTTAGTGTTTACTATTCACAAAAAATCAACTATTTGTTTCCTTTCACTTTTAAAGCGAAATGAGGAAGGCTTAGTGCCTTCCTCATACTAAGTTTTGATTGACAAAAATTACCGAATCAGGCAGCATATTATACATTAGGGTTGTCCGAAGAAAACTTAGTGTGGAAAAGTTGTGGTTGCAGCTTATATATTCAAAAACAAAAAACCAGGCCTGAAAGAATATTATAATGTTTTTTAAAGACCGCCCTAGTATTTTCTGAGTTTATTTTGGGTTTAGTAAAATCCTGTAAAAATTTCAGGTAATTCAAAAAATATTTAGCCGGGCCCCAAGGTTCATCAAGAGTAAATAAGAGAAAGAATTTTAATTCTGTCATGCAGACTTTCGCTAAATTTGTTGTTTTTTTCAACAAAATATGCAAATATCAAAATTTACTCAAAAGTTTTCAAGAGAAGGTATGCACCTGAAGCTTCAAACATTCTCCCACCCTCAATTTAATTTATATAAGTACTTCGGTTGAGATTCGCAAACATCGCAATTACTTTCAAGATGTGTAAGATACGACGATCGTTTCTCTAAATGCATAAAATTAAAACTAAACCCACTCGACTATGGAAAAAATGACATAATCATTTAATCACGCGCCTGCTATCCCTCCCAATAAGGAAAATCGCCTATGCGCCCTACGTATTGGGTTGCCAGATTGGGATGCCTAAATTCCGGCATAGCAAGCAAAAACAAAAAAAAACCCTCCCAAAAAAGATAAATCAAAACAAATCATAGTCAAAATTTGTTTTATTGATCTAAGCACAAAAAACTTAAACGAAGGTAAATTAAGATTAACTAAGACTACCTATATTTATCGTTGGACTTTGCTACTTTTAATTTTTTTTTCGCCTTTCAAGGTCTAAACACATTCGATTTCTCTCTTTTATTTATTATGAATTATGAATATATATATATACCTACATATATATATACTCATAAGGCTAAATATTCTCTCACAAAAAGCATTGCTAATTGGAATATCTATTACCATTGTAATTTTTTTAACATGATTCATATCTTTGTATATTTATTCTTACCTAAAATTATACGCATTGCTTTGTTTTGTAATATTTGTAATCTGTTTTTTATACCATCATTGGCATTATATAAAATCTTTGCTAATTCTTATTAAATAAAAATTTAAGAAATCACTTTTTCAAAATAAATGTCAAATTTTAAATTTGAATCAATTAAAATCCCTAAGGATTTAAAAGATGTAGTCTTGACTTTTACCCATTCTAAAAAAATGCGACCAAATTTGCTCATTTGGTACGTTTTCGGGTAACTTACTTTCAAAGTATTCTTTCAATTTTTCATTCCTTAAAGCAGAAGAACTAAATTCAGTGTAAATCAGTTCGAGAGTTGGCATGGTGTGTATATTGAACAGCCGACAAAGCCAGCGGCGGCGCAACGTCGTGAGGTAATAATGTTATGTATTTTTTTCTTTGTAAACTTTGTATAATTTGGTTTTTCTGATTTGATTGACGCTTTCCGGGATAATATAATGGAATTCCGGACAACTTACCTAAAACCTGGATTTTCCCGGAAATCCCGGACGTCTGGCAACCTTAACTACGTAGTTGAGTTGCAACTTTAAACGGCAGCGTTTCAAGAATATGTTTATGGTTTTAAACGTCGCGTGATTGTTTTAATTCGTGGTTTTAAGTGCATGGGCGTCGGTGAATTTTAACTGTTATAAAGAATATTCTCGTTTTACTACAGTGATTAAGTGTAAAACACCGAGTTTTAAAATGTCGAAAAAATAATTTATTAAGACTAGAACAGATAGTAGTTGCCCCATATTCGGTTATGCCAAAGACATATCGCCAACTGCTCTTCGTTTGCTAGCCTATGAGGATGTAATGAAATGTTACCAAAATGTCCGTTTTGAATTAAAGGAAATGGTGGTAAGCAACCTTTTTCGGCAGATGTTGTGGACAAGGTTGCATCTAAAATTGAGAATGTTTAGTCTCGCGCGTCGCTTCCCATCCTGTCTCATCAAAGAATTGTCAAACTTTTTTAGATTATAATACAAAATATCAAAATCTAATAAAGCCCTTAAAAACTAGAATAATTCATCTGAGAGTAGTAGTCTTTTTCTTCCGTTGTTTTGTCGTTTTAAAAAAGTTGGTTCTATTTCTTGGGCTTTGCTTTGAATTCGTTTTTCAAGACTTTTTGTAACAACTTTATCCATAGTAGCCATAACCATTAGTCTTTTATCTTTCTGATCGGTTAAAAATGGCCATTCGATATTGGGAATTTTTTTTGAATTTTCACAGATACACATTGCTTGACTTGAAGACTTAATGATCAAACTTCAAACCATCTTTTAGAACCATTTTTGAAGGCAGTTATGTTATCTTCCAAGCTCTGTGGTATTCTAGTTTTTTAAGCCTCTATTAGATTTTGATATTTTGTATTATAATCTAAAATAAGTTTGACAATTCTTTGATGAGACAGGAAAGGAGGTGATATGCGAGACCAAACATTCTCAATTTTAGATGCAGCCTTATTCGCAACATCTGCCGAAGAAGGTTGCTTACTACCATTTCCTTTTAGTTCAAAGCGGACACTTTCATAACATTCCATTACATCTTCATAGGTTGGCAATGAGAGCAGTTGGCGATATGTCTTTTCAATGCTTGTAAATACAGACGCAGATGCACAAAAATAACTTATTAAAGATGTACGCGAAATGTGTGAAACATTTTCAAAAAAGATTATTTATCGTTTAAACTCTTATTTGTTTGTGTGCGCACAGCCTTAAAGAAAATGTCATTTTTGACCCCTTCTGTATGGCAACAAATATAGTACCTTTTTTATAGCTAGAAAAACTACATATAAGAAATCCTATGTACCAACATTTTAAAGTTTTAAGTATTCGGAAAATTAAAGGAGGGTGATTTTACGTGGTCACCGTGCACAGGAATCTTACCATCTTCATAAACAGGCGGTAGAAATCTTTGCATCGGTAACATAGCCGATCCCCTCCAAGGATGCTCAAAATTGTTGCAAGTTCCATCGGAAGTTCTGAATCGCCGAGATGCGGGGGGACACCTTGGCAGGCCTCTAAGTGGACATTCATTAAACTCAATCTTCGATTGAAACTCTGCAGGTATACCTGGGGATTGGCGACCAAAATCTTTGTTATAACTGAAAAATAAAGAAAATTATTTGTATCTTGTTGTATGAAGGAAATTGTTTTTTTTTAATTAAATTGTACAGACTTGATTATAATTTTCATAAATATTATTCAAAGTTCCCCGAATATTGAGTTATGGAGGTTTTACGTCTTTAGCTTTGATACCAAAACACAGCACATCCTCATAGTATTATGGGACTTACTATAGGGAAACACGCACACATTTAATTCCAGCCACTGACGGCTTTGAGATATAGGTAATGCTGCATAACTACATTTTATTTTTTCTGCATCTACTTAAAACTTTCTGATAATAAACGCCTACATTAGCTATATGAAAGTGCGCAAACAAGGTTTAGCTTTTTAATTAGATCAGGTTCTGCTTGGCACATGATTTTTTTAGATGCGTTTTGTATTATTTTTTAAATACTTCTTTACATAGTCAAAATTTCGTCGTTCTTTTAAAACGCATATTTAAACCACAGTTAATACGGACGATCCTAAAGAAATTATTTAGAAACAACTTTTTTTCAAAAGAACTTGCAATATTTTTTTGGTTCTCGTTTCTAAGCCAAACTTCTGTAGGCGAAAAATTCAAATAATTTTGCCACCTAAAACTAGTATTACCGTAGACGAGAAGGTGGAAGCTAGTGTGAAAATTAAAAAGTTTCTAATCATCTAGTTAGCAGAGTGTATTGTGAGTGTCATCAATTTCTCTAAATACTAATTTAGAAATATTAAAGCTAATATTCACTTTTTTAAAACTTTTTCCTTCATACGTAAGGGGCAAGCATTTTAGGGGAAATGGGGATGGTTGATACCCAGGGAGCCTTGATACACTTTTAAAACACCCGCCAAATAAAACTGGTTGATTTCGTGTGAACTTGCAATATATTAGGTCCGTAGTTTCACAGTTAAAGATTCAGATGTAGCATGCCTTTGGGAGCTTTGATACAATTTACTTAACGGAGACTTGATGCGTGTATCAAAGTTCCCGTGTAAAGACGCCTTTAAGTACTCGAGAAAGACAAATAGGATCTCTATATCACCTGAACGGATGAACATGGCTGGAATCAAAATTTTTTCAGAAG